>CAWUFW010012822.1:0-516470 GCA_963921515.1 Calotriton arnoldi
GTGCCCTGATTCGGTTACGTGTGCTCTGGTGAGGAGTACCATTTTTCTCGGAAGACTTTGGGAAACGCAGGGTGGGTGGAAATTTGTGGATCCACGCAGATTCCAGAACTTTCCACCACAGAAATGTGAGGAAAATGTGGTTTTTTTGACAATTGTTTAGGTTTGCAAGGGATTCTGGGTAACAGAACCTGGTGAGAGGCAGTCAAGTCACCCCATCCTGGATTCCCCTGGGTGTCTAGGTTTCAAAAATGTATAGGTTTGCTAGGTTTCCTTAGGTGCCGGCAGAGCTAGGGTTCAAAAACTACAGCTAGGCACTTTGCCAAAAAAGGGTCATTTTTCACTGCGAAATTGAGGTGTGTTCACGTTGCGTTTTGCGCCGTTTCTATTGCGGGCACTAGGCCGACCCACACAAGTGAGGTACCATTTTTCTCGGAAGACTTTGTGGAACGCGGGGTGGGTGGAAATTTGTGGATCCAGGCAGATTCCAGAACTTTCCACCACAAAAATGTGAGGAAAATGTGTTTTTTTGGACAATTGTTTAGGTTTGCAAGGGATTCTGGGTAACAGAACCTGGTGAGAGGCAGTCAAGTTACCCCATCCTGGATTCCCCTGGGTGTCTAGTTTTCAAAAATGTATAGGTTTGCTAGGTTTCCCTAGGTGCCGGCAGAGCTAGGGTTCAAAAATTACAGCTAGGCACTTTGACAAAAAAGGGTCATTTTTCACTGCGAAATTGAGGTGTGTCCACGTTGCGTTTTGCGCCGTTTCCTGTTGCCGGCACGAGGCCGACCCACACAAGTGAGGTACCATTTTTCTCTAAAGACTCTGGGGAACGCGGGGTGGGTGGAAATTTGTGGATCCACGCAGATTCTAGAACTTTCCACCACAGAAATGTGAGGAAAATGTGTTTTTTTTAAAACAATTTTAGGTTTGCAAGGGATTCTGGGTAACAGAACCTGGTGAGAGGCAGTCAAGTCACCCCATCCTGGATTCCCCTGGGTGTCTAGTTTTCAAAAATGTATAGGTTTGCTAGGTTTCCCTAGGTGCCGGCAGAGCTAGGGTTCGAAAACTACAGCTAGGCACTTTGACAAAAAGGGTCCTTTTTCACTGCGAAATTGAGGTGTGTCCACGTTGCGTTTTGCGCCGTATCCTGTTGCGGGCACTACGCCAACCCACACAAGTGAGGTACCATTTTTCTCGTAAGACTTTGGGGAACGCGGGGTGGGTGGAAATTTGTGGATCCACGCAGATTCCAGAACTTTCCACCACAAAAATGTGAGGAAAATGTGTTTTTTGGACAATTGTTTAGGTTTGCAAGGGATTCTGGGTAACAGAACCTGGTGAGAGGCAGTCAAGTCACCCCATCCTGAATTCCCCTAGGTGTCTAGTTTTCAAAAATGTATAGGTTTGCTAGGTTTACCTAGGTGCCGGCAGAGCTAGGGTTCAAAAACTACAGCTAGGAACTTTGCCAAAAAAGGGTCATTTTTCACTGCGAAATTGAGGTGTGTCCATCTTGCGTTTTGTGCCGTTTCCTGTTGCGGGCACTAGGCCAACCCACACAAGTGAGGTACAATTTTTCTCGGAAGACTTTAGGGAACGCGGGGTGGGTGGAAATTTGTGGATCCACGCAGATTCCAGAACTTTCCACCACAGAAATGTGAGGAAAATGTGGTTTGTTTGACACTTTTTTAGGTTTGCAAGGGATTCTGGGTAACAGAACCTGGTGAGAGGCAGTCAAGTCACCCCATCCTGGATTCCCCTGGGTGTCTAGTTTTCAAAAATGTATAGGTTTGCTAGGTTTCCCTAGGTGCCGGCAGAGCTAGGGTTCAAAAACTACAGCTAGGAACTTTGCCAAAAAAGGGTCATTTTTCACTGCGAAATTGAGGTGTGTCTACGTTGCGTTTTGCGCCGTTTCCTGTTGCGGGCACTAGGCCGACCCACACAAGTGAGGTACCATTTTTCTCGGAAGACTTTGGGGAACGCGAGGAAGGTGGAAATTTGTGGATCCACGCAGATTCCAGAACTTTCCACCACAGAAATGTGAGGAAAATGTGGTTTTTTTGAAAATGTTTTAGGTTTGCAAGGGATTCTGGGTAACAGAACCTGGCGAGAGGCAGTCAAGTTACCCCATCCTCAATTCCCCTGGGTGTCTAGTTTTCAAAAATGTATAGGTGTGCTAGGTTTCCCTAGGTGCCGGCAGAGCTAGGGTTCAAAAACTCCAGCTAGGCACTTTGCCAAAAAAGGGTCATTTTTCACAGTGAAATTGAGGTGTGTTCATGTTGCGTTTTGCGCCGTTTCCTGTCGCGGGCACAATACCTACCCACACAAGTGAGGTACCATTTTTCTCGGAAGACTTTGGAAAACGCGAGGTGGGTGGAAATTTGTGGATCCACGCAGACTCCAGAACTTTCCACCACAGAAATGTGAGGAAAATGTGGTTTGTTTGACAATTTTTTAGGTTTGCAAGGGATTCTGGGTAACAGAACCTGGTGGGAGGCAGTCAAGTCACCCCATCCTGGATTCCCCTGGGTCTCTAGTTTTCAAAAATGTATAGGTTTGCTAGGTTTCCCTAGGTGCCGGCAGAGCTAGGGTTCAAAAACTACAGATAGGAACTTTGCCAAAAAAGGGTCATTTTTCACTGCGAAATTGATGTGTGTCCACGTTGCGTTTTGCGCCGTTTCCTGTTGCGGGCACTAGGTTGACCCACACAAGTGAGGTACCATTTTTCTCGGAAGACTTTGGGGAACGCGGGGTGGGTGGAAATTTGTGGATCCACGCAGGTTCCAGAACTTTCCACCACAGAAATGTGAGGAAAATGTGGTTTGTTTGACAATTTTTTAGGTTTGCAAGGGATTCTGGGTAACAGAACCTGGTGAGCGGCAGTCAAGTCACCCCATCCTGGATTCCCCTGGGTGTCTAGTTTTCAAAAATGTATAGGTTTGCTAGGTTTCCCTAGGTGCCGGCAGAGCTAGGGTTCAAAAACTACAGCTAGGCACTTTGCCAAAAAAGGGTCATTTTTCACAGTGAAATTGAGGTGTGTCCACATTGCGTTTTGCGCCGTTTCCTGTCGCGGGCACTAGGCCGACCCACACAAGTGAGGTACCATTTTTCTTGGAAGACTTTGGGAAACGCAGGGTGGGTGGAAATTTGTGGATCTACGCAGATTCCAGAACTTTCCACCACAGAAATATGAGGAAAATGTGGTTTTTTAAAAAGATTTTAGGTTTGCAAGGGATTCTGGGTAACAGAACCTGGTGAGAGGCAGTCCAGTCACCCCATCCTGGATTCCCCTGGGTGTCTAGTTTTCAAAAATGTATAGGTTTGCTACGTTTCCCTAGGTGCCGGCAGAGCTAGAGTTCAAAAACTACAGCTAGGCACTTTGCCAAAAAAGGGTCCTTTTTCACTGCGAAATTGAGGTGTGTCCACGTTGCGTTTTGCGCCGTTTCCTGTTGCGGGCACTAGGCCGACCCACACAAGTGAGGTACCATTTTTCTCGGAAGACTTTGGGGAACGCGGGGTGGGTGGAAATTTGTAGATCCACGCAGATTCCAGAACTTTCCACCACAAAAATGTGAGGAAAATGTGTTTTTTTTTACAATTGTTTAGGTTTGCAAGGGATTCTAGGTAACAGAACCTGGTGAGAGGCAGTCAAGTCACCCCATCCTGGATTCCCCTGGGTGTCTAGGTTTAAAAAATGTATAGGTTTGCTAGGTTTCCCTTGGTGCCGGCAGAGCTAGGGTTCAAAAACTACAGCTAGGCACTTTGCAAAAAAAGGGTCATTTTTCACTGCGAAATTGAGGTGTGTGGCCACGATGCATTTTGCGCCGGTTCCTGTTGCGGGCACTAGGCCAACCCACACAAGTGAGGTACCATTTTTCTCGGAAGACTTTGGGGAACGCGGGGTGGGTGGAAATTTGTGGATCCACGCAGATTCCAGAACTTTCCACCACAAAAATGTGAGGAAAATGTGGTTTTTTTGACAATTGTTTAGGTTTGCAAGGGATTCTGGGTAACAGAACCTGGTGAGAGGCAGTCAAGTCACCCCATCCTGGATTCCCCTGGGTGTCTAGTTTTCAAAAATGTATAGGTTTGCTAGGTTTCCCTAGGTGCCGGCAGAGCTAGGGTTCAAAAACCACAGCTAGGCACTTTGACAAAAAAGGGTCATTTTTCACTGCGAAATTGAGGTGTGTCCACATTGCGTTTTGCGCCGTTTCCTGTTGCCGGCACTAGGCCGACCCACACAAGTGAGGTACCATTTTTCTCGGAAGACTTTGGGGAACGCGGGGTGGGTGGAAATTTGTGGATCCACGCAGATTCCAGAACTTTCCACCACAGAAATATGAGGAAAATGTGGTTTTTTAAAAAGATTTTAGGTTTCCAAGGGATTCTGGGTAACAGAACCTGGTGAGAGGCAGTCCAGTCACCCCATCCTGGATTCCCCTGGGTGTCTAGTTTTCAAAAATGTATAGGTTTGCTAGGTTTCCCTAGGTG
Source organism: Calotriton arnoldi (assembly GCA_963921515.1). Classification (NCBI taxonomy): domain Eukaryota; kingdom Metazoa; phylum Chordata; class Amphibia; order Caudata; family Salamandridae; genus Calotriton; species Calotriton arnoldi. Next base: position 4,489 of record CAWUFW010012822.1, read on the forward strand.
CCGGCAGAGCTAGGGTTCAAAAACTACAGCTAGGAACTTTGCCAAAAAAGGGTCATTTTTCACTGCGAAATTGAGGTGTGTCTACGTTGCGTTTTGCGCCGTTTCCTGTTGCGGGCACTAGGCCGACCCACACAAGTGAGGTACCATTTTTCTCGGAAGACTTTGGGGAACGCGGGGTGGGTGGAAATTTGTGGATCCACGCAGATTCCAGAACTTTCCACCACAGAAATGTGAGGAAAATGTGGTTTTTTTGAAAATGTTTTAGGTTTGCAAGGGATTCTGGGTAACAGAACCTGGCGAGAGGCAGTCAAGTTACCCCATCCTCAATTCCCCTGGGTGTCTAGTTTTCAAAAATGTATAGGTGTGCTAGGTTTCCCTAGGTGCCGGCAGAGCTAGGGTTCAAAAACTACAGCTAGGCACTTTGCCAAAAAAGGGTCATTTTTCACAGTGAAATTGAGGTGTGTTCATGTTGCGTTTTGCGCCGTTTCCTGTCGTGGGCACAATACCTACCCACACAAGTGAGGTACCATTTTTCTCGGAAGACTTTGGAAAACGCGGGGTGGGTGGAAATTTGTGGATCCACGCAGATTCCAGAACTTTCCACCACAGAAATGTGTTTTTTTTGACAATTTTTTAGGTTTGCAAGGGATTCTGGGTAACAGAACCTGGTGAGAGGCAGTCAAGTCACCCCATCCTGGATTCCCCTGGGCGTCTAGTGCGTTTTGCGCCGTTTCATGTTGCGGGCACTAGGCCGACCCACACAAGTGAGGTACCATTTTTCTCGGAAGACTTTGGGAAACGCAGGTTGAGTGGAAATGTGTGGATCTACGTAGATTCCAGAACTTTCCACCACAGAAATGTGAGGAAAATGTGTTTTTTTTGACAATCTTTTAGGTTTGCAAGGGATTTTGGGTAACAGAACCTGGTGAGAGGCAGTCAAGTCACCCCATCCTTGATTCCCCTGGGTGTCTAGGTTTCAAAAATGTATAGGTTCGCTAGGTTTCCCTAGGTGCCGGCAGAGCTAGGGTTCAAAAACTACAGCTAGGCACTTTGCCAAAAAAGGGTCATTTTTCACAGTGAAATTGAGGTGTGTTCATGTTGCGTTTTGCGCCGTTTCCTGTCGTGGGCACAATACCTACCCACACAAGTGAGGTACCATTTTTCTCGGAAGACTTTGGAAAACGCGGGGTGGGTGGAAATTTGTGGATTCACGCAGATTCCAGAACTTTCCACCACAGAAATGTGGTTTTTTGGACAATTTTTTAGGTTTGCAAGGGATTCTGGGTAACAGAACCTGGTGAGAGGCAGTCAAGTCACCCCATCCTGGATTCCCCTGGGTGTCTAGTGCGTTTTGCGCCGTTTCCTGTTGCGGGCACTAGGCCGACCCACACAAGTGAGGTACCATTTTTCTCGGAAGACTTTGGGAAACGCAGGTTGAGTGGAAATTTGTGGATCTACGTAGATTCCAGAACTTTCCACCACAGAAATGTGAGGAAAATGTGGTTTTTTTGACAATCTTTTAGGTTTGCAAGGGATTTTGGGTAACAGAACCTGGTGAGAGGCAGTCAAGTCACCCCATCCTGGATTCCCCTGGGTGTCTAGGTTTCAAAAATGTATAGGTTCGCTAGGTTTCCCTAGGTGCCGGCAGAGCTAGGGTTCAAAAACTACAGCTAGGCACTTTGCCAAAAAAGGGTCATTTTTCAGTGCGAAATTGAGGTGTATCCACGTTGCGTTTTGCGCCGTTTCCTGTTGCCGGCACTAGGCCGATCCACACAAGTGAGGTACCATTTTTCTCGGAAGACTTTGGGGAACGCGGGGTGGGTGGAAATTTGTGGATCCACGCAGATTCCAGAACTTTTCACCACAAAAATGTGAGGAAAATGTGGTTTTTGGGACAATTTTTTAGGTTTGCAAGGGATTCTGGGTAACAGAACCTGGTGAGAGGCAGTCAAGTCACCCCATCCTGGATTCCCCTGCGTGTCTAGTTTTCAAAAATGTATAGGTTTGCTAGGTTTCCCTAGGTGCCGGCAGAGCTAGGGTTCAAAAACTACAGCTAGGCACTTTGCCAAAAAAGGGTCATTTTTCACAGTGAAATTGAGGTGTGTCCACGTTGCGTTTTGCGCCGTTTCCTGTTGCGGGCACTTGGCCTACCCACACAAGTGAGGTACCATTTTTCTCGGAAGACTTTGGGAAACGCAGGTTGAGTGGAAATTTGTGGATCTACGTAGATTCCAGAACTTTCCACCACAGAAATGTGAGGAAAATGTGGTTTTTTTGACAATCTTTTAGGTTTGCAAGGGATTTTGGATAACAGAACCTGGTGAGAGGCAGTCAAGTCACCCCATCCTGGATTCCCCTGGGTGTCTAGGTTTCAAAAATGTATAGGTTCGCTAGGTTTCCCTAGGTGCCGGCAGAGCTAGGGTTCAAAAACTACAGCTAGGCACTTTGCCAAAAAAGGGTCCATTTTCAGTGCGAAATTGAGGTGTATCCACGTTGCGTTTTGCGCCATTTCCTGTTGCCGGCACTAGGCCGATCCACACAAGTGAGGTACCATTTTTCTCGGAAGACTTTGGGGAACGCGGGGTGGGTGGAAATTTGTGGATCCACGCAGATTCCAGAACTTTCCACCACAAAAATGTGAGGAAAATGTGTTTTTTTGGACAATTTTTTAGGTTTGCAAGGGATTCTGGGTAACAGAACCTGGTGAGAGGCAGTCAAGTCACCCCATCCTGGATTCCCCTGCGTGTCTAGTTTTCAAAAATGTATAGGTTTGCTAGGTTTCCCTAGGTGCCGGCAGAGCTAGGGTTAAAAAACTACAGCTAAGCACTTTGCCAAAAAAGGGTTATTTTTCACTGCGAAATTGAGGTGTGTCCAAGTTGCGTTTTGCGCCGTTTCCTGTTGCGGGCACTAGGCCAACCCACACAAGTGAGGTACCATTTTTCTCGGAAGACTTTGGGGAACGCGGGGTGGGTGGAAATTTGTGGATCCACGCAGATTCCAGAACTTTCCACCACAGAAATGTGAGGAAAATGTGGTTTTTTAAAAATAGTTTTAGGTTTGCAAGGGATTCTGGGTAACAGAACCAGGTGAGAGGCAGTCAAGTCACCCCATCCTGAATTCCCCTGGGTGTCTAGGTTTCAAAAATGTATAGGTTTGCTAGGTTTCCCTAGGTGCCGGCAGAGCTAGGGTTCAAAAACTACAGCTAGGCACTTTGCCAAAAAGGGTCATTTTTCACAGTGCAATTGAGGTGTGTCCACGTTGCGTTTTGCGCCGTTTCCTGTTCGCGGGCACTAGGCCGACCCACACAAGTGAGGTACCATTTTTCTCGGAGGACTTTGGGAAACGCAGGGTGGGTGGAAATTTGTGGATCCACGCAGATTCCAGAACTTTCCACCACAGAAATGTGAGGAAAATGTGTTTTTTTTTACAATTGTTTAGGTTTGCAAGGGATTCTGGGTAACAGAACCTGGTGAGAGGCAGTCAAGTCACCCCATCCTGGATTCCCCTGGGTGTCTAGGTTTCAAAAATGTATAGGTTTGCTAGGTTTCCTTAGGTGCCGGCAGAGCTAGGGTTCAAAAACTACAGCTAGGCACTTTGCCTAAAAAGGGTCATTTTTCACTGCGAAATTGAGGTGTGTTCACGTTGCGTTTTGCGCCGTTTCTATTGCGGGCACTAGGCCGACCCACACAAGTGAGGTACCATTTTTCTCGGAAGACTTTGTGGAACGCGGGGTGGGTGGAAATTTGTGGATCCAGGCAGATTCCAGAACTTTCCACCACAAAACTGTGAGGAAAATGTGTTTTTTTGGACAGTTGTTTAGGTTTGCAAGGGATTCTGGGTAACAGAACCTGGTGAGAGGCAGTCAAGTTACCCCATCCTGGATTCCCCTGGGTGTCTAGTTTTCAAAAATGTATAGGTTTGCTAGGTTTCCCTAGGTGCCGGCAGAGCTAGGGTTCAAAAATTACAGCTAGGCACTTTGACAAAAAAGGGTCATTTTTCACTGCGAAATTGAGGTGTGTCCACGTTGCGTTTTGCGCCGTTTCCTGTTGCCGGCACGAGGCCGACCCACACAAGTGAGGTACCATTTTTCTCTGAAGACTCTGGGGAACGCGGGGTGGGTGGAAATTTGTGGATCCACGCAGATTCTAGAACTTTCCACCACAGAAATGTGAGGAAAATGTGGTTTTTTAAAAACAATTTTAGGTTTGCAAGGGATTCTGGGTAACAGAACCTGGTGAGAGGCAGTCAAGTCACCCCATCCTGGATTCCCCTGGTTGTCTAGTTTTCAAAAATGTATAGGTTTGCTAGGTTTCCCTAGGTGCCGGCAGAGCTAGGGTTCAAAAACTACAGCTAGGCACTTTGACAAAAAAGGGTCCTTTTTCACTGCGAAATTGAGGTGTGTCCACGTTGCGTTTTGCGCCATATCCTGTTGCGGGCACTATGCCAACCCACACAAGTGAGGTACCATTTTTCTCGTACGACTTTGGGGAACGCGGGGTGGGTGGAAATTTGTGGATCCACGCAGATTCCAGAACTTTCCACCACAAAAATGTGAGGAAAATGTGTTTTTTTGGACAATTTTTTAGGTTTGCAAGGGATTCTGGGTAACAGAACCTGGTGAGAGGCAGTCAAGTCACCCCATCCTGGATTCCCCTGGGTGTCTAGGTTTCAAAAATGTATAGGTTCGCTAGGTTTCCCTAGGTGCCGGCAGAGCTAGGGTTCAAAAACTACAGCTAGGCACTTTGCCAAAAAAGGGTCATTTTTCAGTGCGAAATTGAGGTGTATCCACGTTGCGTTTTGCGCCGTTTCCTGTTGCCGGCACTAGGCCGATCCACACAAGTGAGGTACCATTTTTCTCGGAAGACTTTGGGGAACGCGGGGTGGGTGGAAATTTGTGGATCCACGCAGATTCCAGAACTTTTCACCACAAAAATGTGAGGAAAATGTGTTTTTTTGGACAATTTTTTAGGTTTGCAAGGGATTCTGGGTAACAGAACCTGGTGAGAGGCAGTCAAGTCACCCCATCCTGGATTCCCCTGCGTGTCTAGTTTTAAAAAATGTATAGGTTTGCTAGGTTTCCCTAGGTGCCGGCAGAGCTAGGGTTAAAAAACTACAGCTAAGCACTTTGCCAAAAAAGGGTCATTTTTCACTGCGAAATTGAGGTGTGTCCAAGTTGCGTTTTGCGCCGTTTCCTGTTGCGGGCACTAGGCCAACCCACACAAGTGAGGTACCATTTTTCTCGGAAGACTTTGGGGAACGCGGGGTGGGTGGAAATTTGTGGATCCACGCAGATTCCAGAACTTTCCACCACAGAAATGTGAGGAAAATGTGGTTTTTTAAAAATAGTTTTAGGTTTGCAAGGGATTCTGGGTAACAGAACCTGGTGAGAGGCAGTCAAGTCACCCCATCCTGGAATCCCCTGGGTGTCTAGTTTTCAAAAATGTATAGGTTTGCTAGCTTTCCCTAGGTGCCGGCAGAGCTAGGGTTCAAAAACTACAGCTAAGCACTTTGCCAAAAAAGGGTCATTTTTCACTGCGAAATTGAGGTGTGTCCACGTTGCGTTTTGCGCCGTTTCCTGTTGCGGGCACTAGGCCGACCCACACAAGTGAGGTACCATTTTTCTCGGAAGACTTTGGGGAACGCGGGGTGGGTGGAAATTTGTGGATCCACGCAGATTCCAGAACTTTCCACCACAGAAATGTGAGGAAAATGTGTTTTTTTTTAAAATGTTTTAGGTTTGCAAGGGATTCTGGGTAACAGAACCAGGTGAGAGGCAGTCAAGTCACCCCATCCTGAATTCCCCTGGGTGTCTAGGTTTCAAAAATGTATAGGTTTGCTAGGTTTCCCTAGGTGCCGGCAGAGCTAGGGTTCAAAAACTACAGCTAGGTACTTTGCCAAAAAAGGGTCATTTTTCACAGTGCAATTGAGGTGTGTCCACGTTGCGTTTTGCGCCGTTTCCTTTCGCGGGCACAAGGCCGACCCACACAAGTGAGGTACCATTTTTCTCGGAAGACTTTGGGAAACGCAGGGTGGGTGGAAATTTGTGGATCCACGCAGATTCCACAACTTTCCACCACAGAAATGTGAGGAAAATGTGGTTTTTTTGACAATTGTTTAGGTTTGCAAGGGATTCTGGGTAACAGAACCTGGTGAGAGGCAGTCAAGTCACCCCATCCTGGATTCCCCTGGGTGTCTAGGTTTCAAAAATGTATAGGTTTGCTAGGTTTCCTTAGGTGCCGGCAGAGCTAGGGTTCAAAAACTACAGCTAGGCACTTTGCCAAAAAAGGGTCATTTTTCACTGCGAAATTGAGGTGTGTTCACGTTGCGTTTTGCGCCGTTTCTATTGCGGGCACTAGGCCGACCCACACAAGTGAGGTACCATTTTTCTCGGAAGACTTTGTGGAACGCGGGGTGGGTGGAAATTTGTGGATCCAGGCAGATTCCAGAACTTTCCACCACAAAAATGTGAGGAAAATGTGTTTTTTTGGACAATTGTTTAGGTTTGCAAGGGATTCTGGGTAACAGAACCTGGTGAGAGGCAGTCAAGTCACCCCATCCTGGATTCCCCTGGGTGTCTAGTTTTCAAAAATGTATAGGTTTGCTAGGTTTCCCTAGGTGCCGGCAGAGCTAGGGTTAAAAAATTACAGCTAGGCACTTTGACAAAAAAGGGTCATTTTTCACTGCGAAATTGAGGTGTGTCCACGTTGCGTTTTGCGCCGTTTCCTGTTGCCGGCACTAGGCCGACCCACACAAGTGAGGTACCATTTTTCTCGGAAGACTTTGGGGAACGCGGGGTGGGTGGAAATTTGTGGATCCACGCAGATTCCAGAACTTTCCACCACAGAAATGTGAGGAAAATGTGGTTTTTTAAAAACAATTTTAGGTTTGCAAGGGATTCTGGGTAACAGAACCTGGTGAGAGGCAGTCAAGTCACCCCATCCTGGATTCCCCTGGGTGTCTAGTTTTGAAAAATGTATAGGTTTGCTAGGTTTCCCTAGGTGCCGGCAGAGCTAGGGTTCAAAAACTACAGCTAGGCACTTTGACAAAAAAGGGTCCTTTTTCACTGCGAAATTGAGGTGTGTCCACGTTGCGTTTTGCGCCGTATCCTGTTGCGGGCACTACGCCAACCCACACAAGTGAGGTACCATTTTTCTCGTAAGACTTTGGGGAACGCGGGGTGGGTGGAAATTTGTGGATCCACGCAGATTCCAGAACTTTCCACCACAAAAATGTGAGGAAAATGTGTTTTTTTGGACAATTTTTTAGGTTTGCAAGGGATTCTGGGTAACAGAACCTGGTGAGAGGCAGTCAAGTCACCCCATCCTGAATTCCCCTAGGTGTCTAGTTTTCAAAAATGTATAGGTTTGCTAGGTTTACCTAGGTGCCGGCAGAGCTAGGGTTAAAAAACTACAGCTAGGAACTTTGCCAAAAAAGGGTCATTTTTCACTGCGAAATTGAGGTGTGTCCACATTGCGTTTTGTGCCGTTTCCTGTTGTGGGCACTAGGCCAACCCACACAAGTGAGGTACAATTTTTCTCGGAAGACTTTAGGGAACGCGGGGTGGGTGGAAATTTGTGGATCCACGCAGATTCCAGAACTTTCCACCACAGAAATGTGAGGAAAATGTGGTTTGTTTGACACTTTTTTAGGTTTGCAAGGGATTCTGGGTAACAGAACCTGGTGAGAGGCAGTCAAGTCACCCCATCCTGGATTCCCCTGGGTGTCTAGTTTTCAAAAATGTATAGGTTTGCTAGGTTTCCCTAGGTGCCGGCAGAGCTAGGGTTCAAAAACTACAGCTAGGAACTTTGCCAAAAAAGGGTCATTTTTCACTGCGAAATTGAGGTGTGTCTACGTTGCGTTTTGCGCCGTTTCCTGTTGCGGGCACTAGGCCGACCCACACAAGTGAGGTACCATTTTTCTCGGAAGACTTTGGGGAACGCGGGGTGGGTGGAAATTTGTGGATCCACGCAGATTCCAGAACTTTCCACCACAGAAATGTGAGGAAAATGTGGTTTTTTTAAAAATGTTTTAGGTTTGCAAGGGATTCTGGGTAACAGAACCTGGTGAGAGGCAGTCCAGTCACCCCATCTTGGATTCCCCTGGGTGTCTAGTTTTCAAAAATTTATAGGTTTGCTAGGTTTCCCTAGGTGCCGGCAGAGCTAGGGTTCAAAAACTACAGCTAGGCACTTTGCCAAAAAGGGTCATTTTTCACAGTGAAACTGAGGTGTGTTCATGTTGCGTTTTGCGCCGTTTCCTGTCGTGGGCACAATACCTACCCACACAAGTGAGGTACCATTTTTCTCGGAAGACTTTGGAAAACGCGGGGTGGGTGGAAATTTGTGGATCCACGCAGATTCCAGAACTTTCCACCACAGAAATGTGTTTTTTTTTGACAATTTTTTAGGTTTGCAAGGGATTCTGGGTAACAGAACCTGGTGAGAGGCAGTCAAGTCACCCCATCCTGGATTCCCCTGGGTGTCTAGTGCGTTTTGCGCCGTTTCATGTTGCGGGCACTAGGCCGACCCACACAAGTGAGGTACCATTTTTCTCGGAAGACTTTGGGAAACGCAGGTTGAGTGGAAATTTGTGGATCTACGTAGATTCCAGAACTTTCCACCACAGAAATGTGAGGAAAATGTGGTTTTTTTGACAATCTTTTAGGTTTGCAAGGGATTTTGGGTAACAGAACCTGGTGAGAGGCAGTCAAGTCACCCCATCCTGGATTCCCCTGGGTGTCTAGGTTTCAAAAATGTATAGGTTCGCTAGGTTTCCCTAGGTGCCGGCAGAGCTAGGGTTCAAAAACTACAGCTAGGCACTTTGCCAAAAAAGGGTCATTTTTCAGTGCGAAATTGAGGTGTATCCACGTTGCGTTTTGCGCCGTTTCCTGTTGCCGGCACTAGGCCGATCCACACAAGTGAGGTACCATTTTTCTCGGAAGACTTTGGGGAACGCGGGGTGGGTGGAAATTTGTGGATCCACGCAGATTCCAGAACTTTTCACCACAAAAATTTGAGGAAAATGTGTTTTTTTGGACAATTGTTTAGGTTTGCAAGGGATTCTGGGTAACCGAACCTGGTGAGAGGCAGTCAAGTCACCCCATCCTGGATTCCCCTGCGTGTCTAGTTTTCAAAAATGTATAGGTTTGCTAGGTTTCCCTAGGTGCCGGCAGAGCTAGGGTTCAAAAACTACAGCTAGGCACTTTGCCAAAAAAGGGTCATTTTTCACAGTGAAATTGAGGTGTGTCCACGTTGCGTTTTGCACCGTTTCCTGTTGCGGGCACTTGGCCGACCCACACAAGTGAGGTACCATTTTTCTCGGAAGACTTTGGAAAACGCAGGTTGAGTGGAAATTTGTGGATCTACGTAGATTCCAGAACTTTCCACCACAGAAATGTGAGGAAAATGTGGTTTTTTTGACAATCTTTTAGGTTTGCAAGGGATTTTGGGTAACAGAACCTGGTGAGAGGCAGTCAAGTCACCCCATCCTGGATTCCCCTGGGTGTCTAGGTTTCAAAAATGTATAGGTTTGCTAGGTTTCCCTAGGTGCCGGCAGAGCTAGGGTTCAAAAACTACAGCTAGGCACTTTGATAAAAAAGGGTCATTTTTCAGTGCGAAATTGAGGTGTATCCACGTTGCGTTTTGCGCCATTTCCTGTTGCCGGCACTAGGCCGATCCACAGAAGTGAGGTACCATTTTTCTCGGAAGACTTTGGGGAACGCGGGGTGGGTGGAAATTTGTGGATCCACGCAGATTCCAGAACTTTCCACCACAAAAATGTGAGGAAAATGTGTTTTTTTGGACAATTTCTTAGGTTTGCAAGGGATTCCGGGTAACAGAACCTGGTGAGAGGCAGTCAAGTCACCCCATCCTGGATTCCCCTGCGTGTCTAGGTTTAAAAAATGTATAGGTTCGCTAGGTTTCCCTATATGCCGGCAGAGCTAGGGTTCAAAAACTACAGCTAGGAACTTTGCCAAAAAAGGGTAATTTTTCACTGCGAAATTGATGTGTGTCCACGTTGCGTTTTGCGCCGTTTCCTGTTGCGGGCACTAGGTTGACCCACACAAGTGAGGTACCATTTTTCTCGGAAGACTTTGGGGAACGTGGGGTGGGTGTAGATTTGTGGATCCACGCAGATTCCAGAACTTTCCACCACAGAAATGTGAGGAAAATGTGGTTTGTTTGACAATTTTTTAGGTTTGCAAGGGATTCTGGGTAACAGAACCTGGTGAGAGGCAGTCAAGTCACCCCATCCTGGATTCCCCTGGGTGTCTAGTTTTCGAAAATGTATAGGTTTGCTAGGTTTCCCTAGGTGCTGGCAGAGCTAGGGTTCAAAAACTACAGCTAGGCACTTTGCCAAAAAAGGGTCATTTTTCAGTGCGAAATTGAGGTGTGTCCACGTTGCGTTTTGCGCCGTTTCCTGTTGCAGGCACTAGGCCGACCCACACAAGTGAGGTACCATTTTTCTCGGAAGACTTTGGAGAACGCGGGGTGGGTGGAAATTTGTGGATCCACGCAGATTCCAGAACTTTCCACCACAGAAATGTGAGGAAAATGTGGTTTTTTTGAAAATGTTTTACGTTTGCAAGGGATTCTGGGTAACAGAATCTGGTGAGAGGCAGTCAAGTCACCCCATCCTGGATTCCCCTGGCTGTCTAGTTTTGAAAAATGTATAGGTTTGCTAGGTTTCCCTAGATGCCGGCAGAGCTAGGGTTCAAAAACTACAGTTAGGCACTTTGCCAAAAAAGGGTCATTTTTCACTGCGAAATTGAGGTGTGTCCACGTTGCGTTTTGCGCCGTTTCCTGTTGCGGGCACTAGGCCAACCCACACAAGTGAGGTACCATTTTTCTCGGAAGACTTTGGGGAACGTGGGGTGGGTGGAAATTTGTGGATCCACGCAGATTCCAGAACTTTCCACCACAGAAATGTGAGGAAAATGTGGTTTGTTTGACAATTTTTTAGGTTTGCAAGGGATTCTGGGTAACAGAACCTGGTGACAGGCAGTCAAGTCACCCCATCCTGGATTCCCCTGGGTGTCTAGTTTTCAAAAATGTATAGGTTTGCTAGGTTTCCCTAGGTGCCGGCAGAGCTAGGGTTCAAAAACTACAGCTAGGAACTTTGCCAAAAAAGGGTCATTTTTCACTGCGAAATTGAGGTGTGTCCACGTTGCGTTTTGTGCCGTTTCCTGTTGCGGGCACTAGGCCAACCCACACAAGTGAGGTACCATTTTTCTCGGAAGACTTTAGGGAACGCGGGGTGGGTGGAAATTTGTGGATCCACGCAGATTCCAGAACTTTCCACCACAGAAATGTGAGGAAAATGTGGTTTGTTTGACACTTTTTTAGGTTTGCAAGGGATTCTGGGTAACAGAACCTGGTGAGAGGCAGTCAAGTCACCCCATCCTGGATTCCCCTGGGTGTCTAGTTTTCAAAAATGTATAGGTTTGCTAGGTTTCCCTAGGTGCCGGCAGAGCTAGAGTTCAAAAACTACAGCTAGGAACTTTGCCAAAAAAGGGTCATTTTTCACTGCGAAATTGAGGTGTGTCTACGTTGCGTTTTGCACCGTTTCCTGTTGCGGGCACTAGGCCGACCCACACAAGTGAGGTACCATTTTTCTCGGAAGACTTTGGGGAACGCGGGGTGGGTGGAAATTTGTGGATCCACGCAGATTCCAGAACTTTCCACCACAGAAATGTGAGGAAAATGTGTTTTTAAAAAAAATGTTTTAGGTTTGCAAGGGATTCTGGGTAACAGAACCTGGCGAGAGGCAGTCAAGTTACCCCATCCTCAATTCCCCTGGGTGTCTACTTTTCAAAAATGTATAGGTGTGCTAGGTTTCCCTAGGTGCCGGCAGAGCTAGGGTTCAAAAACTACAGCTAGGCACTTTGCCAAAAAAGGGTCATTTTTCACAGTGAAATTGAGGTGTGTTCATGTTGCGTTTTGCGCCGTTTCCTGTCGCGGGCACAATACCTACCCACACAAGTGAGGTACCATTTTTCTCGGAAGACTTTGGAAAACGCGGGGTGGGTGGAAATTTGTGGATCCACGCAGATTCCAGAACTTTCCACCACAGAAATGTGGTTTTTTTTGACAATTTTTTAGGTTTGCAAGGGATTCTGGGTAACAGAGCCTGGTGAGAGGCAGTCAAGTCACCCCATCCTGGATTCCCCTGGGTGTCTAGTGCGTTTTGCGCCGTTTCCTGTTGCGGGCACTAGGCCGACCCACACAAGTGAGGTACCATTTTTCTCGGAAGACTTTGGGAAACACAGGTTGAGTGGAAATTTGTGGATCTACGTAGATTCCAGAACTTTCCACCACAGAAATGTGAGGAAAATGTGTTTTTTTTTACAATCTTTTAGGTTTGCAAGGGATTTTGGGTAACAGAACCTGGTGAGAGGCAGTCAAGTCACCCCATCCTGGATTCCCCTGGGTGTCTAGGTTTCAAAAATGTATAGGTTCGCTAGGTTTCCCTAGGTGCCGGCAGAGCTAGGGTTCAAAAACTACAGCTAGGCACTTTGCCAAAAAAGGGTCATTTTTCAGTGCGAAATTGAGGTGTATCCACGTTGCGTTTTGTGCCGTTTCCTGTTGCCGGCACTAGGCCGATCCACACAAGTGAGGTACCATTTTTCTCGGAAGACTTTGGGGAACGCGGGGTGGGTGGAAATTTGTGGATCCACGCAGATTCCAGAACTTTTCACCACAAAAATGTGAGGCAAATGTGTTTTTTGGACAATTTTTTAGCTTTGCAAGGGATTCTGGGTAACAGAACCTGGTGAGAGGCAGTCAAGTCACCCCATCCTGGATTCCCCTGCGTGTCTAGTTTTAAAAAATGTATAGGTTTGCTAGGTTTCCCTAGGTGCCGGCAGAGCTAGGGTTCAAAAACTACAGCTAGGCACTTTGCCAAAAAAGGGTCATTTTTCACAGTGAAATTGAGGTGTGTCCACGTTGCGTTTTGCGCCGTTTCCTGTTGCGGGCACTTGGCCGACCCACACAAGTGAGGTACCATTTTTCTCGGAAGACTTTGGGAAACGCAGGTTGAGTGGAAATTTGTGGATCTACGTAGATTCCAGAACTTTCCAACACAGAAATGTGAGGAAAATGTGGTTTTTTTGACAATCTTTTAGGTTTGCAAGGGATTTTGGGTAACAGAACCTGGTGAGAGGCAGTCAAGTCACCCCATCCTGGATTCCCCTTGGTGTCTAGGTTTCAAAAATGTATAGGTTTGCTAGGTTTCCCTAGGTGCCGGCAGAGCTAGGGTTCACAAACTACAGCTAGGCACTTTGCCAAAAAAGGGTCATTTTTCACTGCGAAATTGAGGTGTGTCCATGTTGCGTTTTGCGCCGTTTCCTGTTGCGGGAACTAGGCCAACCCACACAAGTGAGGTACCATTTTTCTCAGAAGACTTTGGGGAACGCGGGGTGGGTGGAAATTTGTGGATCCACGCAGATTCCAGAACTTTCCACCACAAAAATGTGAGGAAAATGTGTTTTTTTTTACAATTGTTTAGGTTTGCAAGGGATTCTAGGTAACAGAACCTGGTGAGAGGCAGTCAAGTCACCCCATCCTGGATTCCCCTGGGTGTCTAGGTTTAAAAAATGTATAGGTTTGCTAGGTTTCCCTCGGTGCCGGCAGAGCTAGGGTTCAAAAACTACAGCTAGGCACTTTGCAAAAAAAGGGTCATTTTTCACTGCGAAATTGAGGTGTGTCCACGTTGCGTTTTGCGCCGTTTCCTGTTGCGGGCACTAGGCCAACCCACACAAGTGAGGTACCATTTTTCTCGGAAGACTTTGGGGAACGCGGGGTGGGTGGAAATTTGTGGATCCACGCAGATTCCAGAACTTTCCACCACAGAAATATGAGGAAAATGTGGTTTTTTAAAAGATTTTAGGTTTGCAAGGGATTCTGTGTAATAGAACCTGGTGAGAGGCAGTCCAGTCACCCCATCCTGGATTCCCCTGGGTGTCTAGTTTTCAAAAATGTATAGGTTTGCTAGGTTTCCCTAGGTACCGGCAGAGCTAGGGTTCAAAAACTACAGCTAGGAACTTTGCCAAAAAAGGGTCATTTTTCACTGCGAAATTGAGGTGTGTCCACATTGCGTTTTGCGCCGTTTCCTGTTGCGGGCACTAGGCCGACCCACACAAGTGAGGTACCATTTTTCTCGGAAGACTTTGGGGAACGCGGGGTGGGTGGAAATTTGTGGATCCACGCAGATTCCAGAACTTTCCACCACAAAAATGTGAGGAAAATGTGGTTTTTTTGACAATTGTTTAGGTTTGCAAGGGATTCTGGGTAACAGAACCTGGTGAGAGGCAGTCAAGTCACCCCATCCTGGATTCCCCTGGGTGTCTAGTTTTCAAAAATGTATAGGTTTGCTAGGTTTCCCTAGGTGCCGGCAGAGCTAGGGTTAAAAAACCACAGCTAGGCACTTTGACAAAAAAGGGTCATTTTTCACAGTGAAATTGAGGTGTGTCCACGTTGCGTTTTGCGCCGTTTCCTGTCGCGGGCACTAGGCCTACCCACACAAGTGAGGTACCATTTTTCTCGGAACACTTTGAGGAACGCGGGGTGGGTGGAAATTTATGGATCCACGCAGATTCCAGAACTTTCCACCACAGAAATGTGAGGAAAATGTGTTTTTTTTGACAATTATTTAGGTTTGCAAGGAATTCTGGGTAACAGAACCTGGTGGGAGCCAGTCAAGTCACCCCATCCTGGATTCCCCTGGGTGTCTAGTTTCCAAAAATGTTTAGGTTTTCTAGGTTTCCCTAGGTGCCAGCAAGCTAGGGTTCAAAAACTACAGCTAGGCACTTTGCAACAAAAAAGGGTAATTTTTCATTGTGAAAATGTGATGTGTTCACGTTGCGTTTTGAGCCGTTTCCTGTCGTGGGCAGTATGCCTACCCACACAAGTGAGGTACCATTTTTATCGGGAGACTTAGGGTAATTCAGATTTGCAAAGCAACTGTTATTACCTATTGACTTTCAATGCATTTCTGCCTTCCAAATGAAAGACAATGTGTAAAAAGAAGTCATTTTGATAAATGTCCGATAATTCTCATGCTAGTATGAGTGTTCCCAATTTCGGAAATGTGCAAATATCTACTATTTCTAAACTCTATATTTTGTTCCCATTTTAGAAATACATAGGTGTCTTTCATACCAATTTTTCCATGTATATATTTTCCCAGAATAATTGCTATATACCAGCTACATAATAAAAAACCATTGCAAGTCGCTGTTCAGTTTTTGTCTCTGGGTTCATCAGGTTCTTGGTGAACCTACAAGTCCTATATATCCCCACAACCAGTAAGGTCCCGCGGATGTAACGGTATATTGCTTTCAAAGAGCTGTCATAATTAGAAGAAGTTACAGGTGAAAACGTTGACACAAAAGGCTGTTTTTTTCAACTAATTTTCAATTTTTCCTATATTTAACTGTTAGTTTCTATAAAGAAACCTTGAAAGATCTACACAAATGACCCCTTGCTAAATTCAGAATTTTGTCTACTTTTCAAAAATGTATAGCTTTTCAGGATCCATTAATGCTTTCATACCCATTTCTACCATTAACTGGAAGGAGGTTGAAAGCACAAAAAATAGCAAAAATCGGCTATGTCCCAGAAAAATGCCAAAAGTGTGTAAAAAATTTAGGTTTTCTGACAAAAGTCTGTCATTCCCTAAAAGCTGGGAAAATGGTGATTTCAGCCCCACAAACCCTTTTTTGATACCATTTGCAGGGAAAAACCCAAATTCTTTCATTTGCAGCACTTTTTTCCCATTTTTCCCCAAAAAAACAAAATTTAGCTGTATTTTGGCTAATTTCTGGGACCCCTCCAGGGGAATCCACAAACCCTGGGTACCTTTAGAATCCCCATGATGTTGGAAGAAAAGGACGCAAATTTGGCGTGGATACCTTATGTGGTCAAAAAGTTACAGGGGCCTAAGTGTGCACTACCCCAAATAGCCAAAAAAAGGCTTAGCACAGGGGGGAAAAAGGCCTAGCAGCGAAGGGGTTAAGGGTGGATTTCGAGGGACGATGCCGAGGGGAAATTAAATAATTAATTAATTTTCCCTCTGCATTGTCCCTCGAAATACCCCCTTACCTGGCTCCACCACTGTTACCTGCACAGACCGCGGCTGTTTATTTATTTATTTTATTTTCCTTATCCTGTCCTATGTCGACTCCCCCCCCAACCCCTGCCACCCCTCCGCTCTTACCTGTACCGGCCACGCCTGCTGGAGGCACAATACTATTCCGAAATCATTCAACAAGGTCTCTCATTGCGGCAGCGTGTCTTCCGGGTCTGTCAGGAATAGGAACGCAACATCAGCGTACCTCACCGCCATGAGGTACTTGCCTTTATGTTGATACCCCAGTCCGGGTCTTGTCAGGTAACAAGTACAGAAAGGGCTCATCGGCCAAGATGAAGGGGATAGAGGTGCCCCTGTCTAGTTCCTCTTTGTAGTTGCCATTTCTCTGAGAACATTCCATTGGTGTGTACCCTGGCCATCGGTATTATGTATAACAGTTGTGTCCATTTCAGTAGCCTTCCTTTAATCCCCATGATACGCAACACCTCAAAGAGGTAAGGCCCAATAGGATGTCACATGCCTTTTCTATATCCAAGGATGCCACTACCAGGCACCCGCCTTGATGACCTACGTATTTCATCACATGGAACAGTCGTCGCAGGTTAATGTGTGCGTTACAACCGGGTAAAAACTCACACTATTCAGGGTGTATCAGCCCAAGCAGATAAGGGAGCAGCCAATTGGCAATAATCTTATCCAGTAGCTTCTATTTCGTGGGGAGGAGTGAGAGCGGTCTGTAAGATAGGACGTCTAGAAGGCTTGGGCATGACCACTATGGTAGCTTCCCTAGTCGACTCGGGGATCTCTCCCTTACTCAGTGCTCCATTGTATATGGCATGGAGATGAGAAGCCAAGTAGGCGCATAAGGCTGTGTAGAACCTGGCTGGTAGCCCATCTGCACCCGGTGTTTTCCTTTGCCCATTTGATCTATTACTATTGTTACAACTTGAATCTCCAAACCTATATGCAGAGATTGTGTCTGGATGGGTTTGAGGTTTGAGATCTGCATTAGTGTCAAAAACTGCGCAATTCGGCTTGATTTGGGAGCCACTAGGGCTGTTTAGAGTGACATTGTAGTATGCAAACTCCTTATTGATATGCACATGGACCGTGACCAATTGGCCTGTGTGTGTCCGTATGGCTCCAATCGGCATCTGAACTAGCCAGATGAGGAGTCCTGCTCTGTGTCCCTCCCTGTGTTGTCACGTCAACTACTCTTTATAGCGCAGGCATCTAAGTCACTCCATCAGTGATTGATATGTTTATGGTCTAGAAGGTGTGGGTTGTCCGCTAGGATCGTCACCATGGATAGTTCTTGTTTTCAAAAGGGCCCCTCTACGTCTAAGGTCTCTTTCAGTTGCATTGTTTTAACATCATATGAGGTTTAAAAACTTATCTCCAGGATGACCACCTTCAAGGCGTCCTACTCCACATTTGTATGGGAGGCCGAGCCGCTGTTGTCTTTGAAATGCTGCTCAATCGCTTCTCCTATTGCGGCCTTAAAGTGGAGGTTAGGGGGGTCCTGCAATGCATCTGGTTGTAGCCTTCATGCCTGCTGCAGGAAGGGTCTTAGCGCTGCCTTGTACATAAGGCGCTGCCACTATCGCCACCACAACGTCAGTAAAAGTGACGTTGTGGTGGCGATAGGGGCTTGTACATATGCCCCTTAGTTGTATCTATTAGGCATGTTAACTGTTTATCAGAGTGAAGTGCTCGTTTCAAAGTCTTGCCTGGAGTAATGGGTGGGGGGACTCAGCCACCATTTCAGGGCAAACATGGTGTACAGGGCACATGTGTGTGTCATCAAAATATCCAAGCCTGGGTGTTCCGTACTCCCCAGTCAAGGCAAAGCTTGTGTTAACCAATTAATCTAAAATAAACCATAAACAAACCCAACAACTTAACTGTGCTCCATATATAATTGCATCTTTGCAACTTTCTGAGTGGGGCGATCCTGTGTTTTGATACAGTAGTACTGGCTCTCCTCCCTGTTGAGAAGAATCATTGCACAGCCATTCATCAATCAGGGAGCTCTCGATTCCAGGAAGCACTCCATGGGGTCCTCCTGAGTGTCATAGTCAGAGGGGCTACTCCTTAGCATTGGGGGCATAGTGGGCCAGCTGCGTCAAATTAGGTCATCTGCTGATCTGGGTGTGACAAAAGAGCATTCTTGAGCATCCTCCAATCCTCCGGATATAGTTATCTCTGAGTCGGCCCCAGCCGTTTCTGCATCGCTGTATTCCGAGTCATTCCCTCTGGGTGCGGATGTCTGATTCTAACGCCGCTCGATCCGCTGCCACTCATTCCTTTGTAGGAGCCCCCAAGGACAACTTCCGTCATCCTCCCCTGTTGTTTAGATTTTTGCTTGCATTAATTCTGGTTTTGGCCTTCCTCAGGAGGGTGAGGAAGTGTCCCTCATTCTTCAACCATGTCCATATATCGGTCCGGGGTGAGAAGAAAAATTATTTGTTTTGTGTGGTTATTCGAAGTTTCCCAGGGAAGATCAGTCCATACGATATTCCTATAGTTTTCAGTGCCTTTTGATTTCAAGGAAACCCTGTCTCTTCTGCTGTATTAGGGTAGTATAGTCCAGAAAAATGTGTATTTTGAGGCCTTCAAAATCCCTCGGGCCTGCTGCAGGATGCAGTAGTGGTCTCTGTAGTTCGCAAACCTGGCCACCATTGGGCACCGGGGTGGGGGGCTCAGGGGGAGAGTCATCGCAATGGCACTCTGTGGGCTCATTCAATAGTGACGACCTTACATTGAGAATGTCAGAGCACCATTTTTAGTAGCCAGTCCTCTAGAAACAACTTCACTGAAGGGCCTTCTGTTCGCTCTGGAAGGTCTACCACTCATATTGTTACAGCGAGACCACCCTTCTGCGTCTTCCACGTTGTCTTGTAAAGTCTGTCTCATCCCATATCCCGGATCTGTGACTGTAGCGCCGTGACCGTCAGTCTGATTGTGGCCAGGGTATATTTGTTTTCTCCCACTCTATCTGAGAGCTACCTATTGTCCGCTTGAAGAAGGTCAGCGTCTATTGCAATGGCATACATTCTTTGTTCCAGGGCTGAGCGAGTATCTTTGATGGCCTGGTGTATCATGTCTACTGGTCCATAATGGTGGCTCCATCCTGGGTCCCTGACATAGCGGGTGAAGAGATCCTGGTCATATTGTGATCATCCCAGAGGCCCTCTGTTAGGCCTCCAGGGCGTGTGCCTTCTGGATGTGCTTGCCAATGATTGGGCCTCTGTCGTGTCACGGTGCGCCCACTTACAATGTTCATCGCAATTTTTGTTCATCGCAATTTTCCTTGGCTATTTACTGGGTACATGTTTCAATGGGCTCATTGGGCCATGCCCTGTTGTTTTCTTTCTGTAAAAGATGTTCCCTATCGGGATTCAAGGTGTCACATCAAGCCACAGGGTTCTAAGTTGCGGCCCGTGGGAAACCAATTTGTTTAGCTAGCACACCAATTGCGGCCATGTGTCCCACTCTTGCAGCAACCTAGCAGTTTTGGCTTCCCTTGCCACTGTTTGTCTTTTATTCTACCCCGAGTCCTGCTGCTCACCAAATGTGCACAGTGAGCACTGGGCGGGGTTCGGCAGTGCCTCCGGCTCTAAGCAATCCTCAGCAGAGTGTCCAGAGTTGGTTTAAAAGTCAGGGCTGCTGTGTACATGGGCCGCCTCCCGCTGTGATGCCACTGTTTTTTGGGCTCCGCTTCCCCCATCCTCCGGGCTGGCCTCCAACCGCATCTCAATTCCAGCAGACAGCGGCGCTGCTGGGCTTCTGCTCCTGCAACTACCAGTGGCCTCCAAGTGGCTTTCCCTGTTGCTAGTCCTAGCTGTCTGCAAAGCCTGAATACCTGACAATGCTGTATCACTGTGTAAAAATCAGTTTTCCCTCTCAATGTATGTAGGAGCTCTCTCAGACATTGGGGCAAATCAAAGTATTTAAAGTTTATAATAAAAAAGAAGCACTTCATATTACTATTTGTGTAAATGCTGTTTCTTATACATAACGGTGTCAACTTACTACAGCTTACTTACTGTAAATGTGGACGCATTGCTATAGAGACTGCAATTCGGTTCGTACTTTTTTTACTGAAAAGATAATTTGCTTTATTTCAGCACTTTTACATTCAGCAATAATATTTATTTTTCCTGTCTACAAGATGTCCATCTTCCTCGTAGCTTTTGTGGCGTACATGTTAACAATGCAGAGTGACCACTGGGCTAAAGGCATCCATTTCACATTCACAAGCAGCGCCTGTCAACGCCTGACCCCAACATGGCTTCCGCCCGTGACAGATGAGGCTTGTTGCGTGGAGCAGCTATCACCAGCAGCTGGTGGTATTTTGGAAGGCATTGTACTCCAGAAGCGCAGGGGCGGACGGGCGTGTGCATCCCTCCCCCCCACTTGGCGCAGGGAGGATTTGCACGAGGAGTGAAAAAACAAGCAGAGGGCAAGCACTTCAAGCCCTGAATCCAACATGGCTTCCACCTGGTACAGATGAGGCTTGTTGCGCACGGGCAAGGCAGAGCAACTGTCACTGGTGGCGGGTGGTATTCTGGGCATTGTGCTCCAGTAGCGCAGGGGTGGACAGGCGGGTGCACGCCCCTCACTTGGCTCAGGGAGGAGCTGTGCGAGAAGAGAAGAAACAAGCCCAGGGCAAGACCTGTGAAGGCAAAAGCTAAAACAAAAGTCCCACAAGGCGGATGAAAACAGTACTTTGGCCTTGGGATACTGACAAGAGAAGCACGCGAGAGGAACACCAAGAAATAGTATGGTACAGCCAATAGAAACGGAGGAAAAGTAAATGGCAAGCACAGGAACCAATGAAAAGCAAGAGGGCAGGATGTAAGCCTCTTTTAAGATTTATAATGAATACAATAGATTTTACAAGCACAGCACAAGCGCTATACAGATGAAACCTAAAAAGTAAAGGACGTAAGAAAAGGGGAGTTGCAGAAAAAATGTGGACCTCCATCTGGAGGGTGAAGATCAAACTTGTGAAGGGAGTAAAATTAGCAGGGATAGTGCTTCTTGCTTAGTTCCTGTATACCACTTCAGGAAGTACATTGTGGCCCTGACAAGAGACCAAAAACAAGCTTCAGTTCTGAGGTCTGATTCTCCAGCTTTTTGTTTAGCTATAATTTTTCTGGTAGATTCCTGGCTCCACAGTCAATAATGATGCAGTCATTTTCTGCCTATTTCAGGATGTGCACTGAGCACTCACTTTAAAACCACACCACCAAACCATGCCTGGTCTTGTTTTATCCTTTAGCCAGGCTAGGACTGGTTGTGAAGTCCATACAGGGTTCTTAAAATGTAGGTATGAGCACCTTAGAAGTGATAATGTTTGGCTTGCCATGGAGCTGATGGAGCAAGGACTCAAAAATGAGACTTGCTCGAATGCAATCACCTCACAGTATTAATTTATTAATCTTGTATTATTTATACTAACGTTGCATACATTACACGAATAGCAAGGAAGCTTGCCTATGTGTTCTAACTAACAAGTAACGCTTGTCTTTTTCTAAAATGGCCGCTAAAGCGCGGGAACTTTACTGCGCATGTCTCATCCATATCACATGGTGTGACGTCTTTCTTTGCTTGGTGGGAAATTTCCGCTTCTGCACAGTGTGCTCTAAAATGGCTGCTTGATGTTTTCACATGCTTCAGCTTGCTCTTGTTTTATTATTAAATTTGTCGTTTTCTTAACGCTACTAATGCGGGATAGATTTATAAGTAAATGGGGATAGAGTAGAAAGAATGGGTATACAGTGAAACATATTATTTTGTGATTTTAATATTTTCTTCTTTGACTTTTATTAGTTCGTAAACTTGGGCCTGGGGTTGGTGATCTGAAACTCGAGAGACAATGATTCTGCGCATGTGTCCTCCTTGGCTGCCAAAGAATGAAGTCAACCTGGACGTTGTCCAAGGCCATGACCTGGTGGCCGAAGCTGATGTGCTCTTGCCTTTCCTGTTGAAAATTGAAACTTTGTATATGAAGAATATATAACATTTGTCGTGAGACGGGTGGGAAATAAAGAAAATGTATAAAATTGGATGGGCGGTAGTTTAAAGACAATGGCCTACAGAAAATGAACTAAAATCATATGGTGTGAGAATCCACCCCCTGTCCCTGTCCAATCAGAAGTAGTGGTCTCATATTTTAGCAACATTAAGGGGAGGTACATGGGCGTAGAAGGGTATAATAGATATAGAATTAGCTAATTAGTTGGAAGGAGATGCTGCAAGAGAGTAGAGGACCAGACAGAACAGGAGCTTACTCTCAGAACGCACAGAAGAGCTCCAGACCGCCAAGCTGATCGATTGCAGACTGAATCCCTGTCCAGAAGAGGTCCTGAGGAGGGGGCGGCGGAGTCCATTAGATGGGAGACACGGGAGAATAGAGGAGAAGCCGAGTATCAGAGAGGGAACGACGCAGGCGTCGTTGTAGAGAGGTCACCGGTCCTGTCCTGAACCTGGAGGAGGTCTTTGCTCTTCATCCTTCCTGGGTCCTATTCTTTCCAACTCCTTGGCCAAGGGGTTTGGTTCTCGCACTTAGGTAAATATAAATGCAACCTTTAGTTGCGCTGCTGTCTCTATCTTCTCCTTTCTGAGGGACCGTCATTAATCAATAATTATCATTCTATGCTTCACCTATGATATGCGATTAAGTACCATGTGGTTATGTAATTTACTCTGCTAAATCTTTAGATAAACATTTTAAAACTTCCTGACTCAGTGGTTATTTCAGGATTATGTACTATAATGAATGTCACTCATTTTAAACTTCCCAATTAGCAAAGGATTAATTGGTAAGTCATTACTCTTCAATCAGAAGGTAATTGGTAGCAGGGATTTTGATAAAGAGTAACAACTGATAAAACCCAGCGTAAGTATTAGCGTAGTATGAATGTATGGGCCCAAGTGAGTATCTAGTGTATGAATGCTGTTTGCTAATATCGCGCTGGATCAGTTTTCTGGTAATCAGAGGATGGTTACTCTTTGTTAATTGGGTAATAAGAATTTTATATTTTATGAACTAACATCCGTGTATTCAAAGTTTGTTTTATGTTGTCCAGAATCCCGGGGAAAATTGAATAGCGGTTGGTAAGTGGAAGCCATACTGCAGTGAGGTTATCTGTCAGGCAGAAATAGTACTGAAAAGTTAAGCAGGACTATCAGTATTGGTTAGGGAATATACGTGTGAGTGATAGCAAAGGAGTACGCTGGTGAAAATTTGATGGGTAACATTGGAGAAGTAACAGGTACTTCTGGAGCTTGTGTGAAGAGTAAACGGAAGGGTTTTACTCGTAGTGTATGTTTAGTAAACGGAAAGGTTTTACTAAGTGTGAGAGAAAACTATCTTTTCTATTTTAGAGAAACTGGCACGATAGCGAATGTTTTATGTTGTTACTGAAATTTAATTAAGATTTATAGAGAAAATAAAGTTTGCGTAAGATTTTGTAAAGGGAGGGTCAGCTACCAGTGAGGGAGCTGACGTCACAAACGCCGCGCTGGGATTGGTTGAATCAGCGGGTGTGGAACGACTCTTGTAAAGGAGGGATCAGTAGTCAGGAGCAGTACTGACGTCACAGGTGCCGCGCTGGGATTGGTTGAAACAGCGAGGGACAGAGAAACGCAGATTGTAAAGGAGGGGTTGACAGACAAACGTCACCGAAAGGCCGCGTTAGGATTGGTTCAGAAATAAAAGTTAGTAGACATTTGATTGGTTGATATTTTAGAAGCTAAAATCTTAGTGGCTAGAGATTGCATGTTAGAACGCGATCCGACTTTAACAGGAACTCGTCCGGATAGGAGATTCCTGGGTTTTTCAGAATATAATTATATACATCGAGATTTACCAAAAATGTATGTAGAAAAGAGAAAAATGTCCTTTCTGCAAAAGATAAAGAATTATTTTAAAAAGGATAAACCAATCAAAACTAGAGAAGGAATTATTATTCCACCAGCTAAAACGCCCGCTTCATTCATGATGGAGAGAGGTTATCATACTTGTGTATGGATAGAGAATTGGATAGAATATACAAAAAATGATGGAATATTAGCATTTCCCGAGAATGGTACCTTTAATGGAAGAATTCTTCAAAATTTGAGATTGAGGATGAATGACCTAGAACCCAGACCTACATTAACTCAATACGAAGCCTTAGAGGAATGGGAAACCGAGGCATTTGAGCGTGACCGATCCAGGAGTAATAGGGGTTATCGAGGATTTTTCCCCAGATATCAACATGAGTCTAGGGACGGTCAGATGAAACAATGGAGAAGGGCAATGCTTACAGAAGGATTATATCCATTGCTAACAGCAGAAGAAAAATTAGGAAGTAAATGCACAGAAAAGACAAAACATTTAATGAGAAATGGAGATTCGGAAGATGAATTTATAGAAGAAATATTAAGGAACCCCCCACCATATCAGGAAGGGACAAGTGGATGCACCCCAAGTGCCCCACTGTTAAAAACTCCATTAGTACCACAGGTAGTGCATGATTTCACCCCCAGTAGGATACTTCACGATAAAGAGAAAGAAGCCCTAGAGAAGACCAGAGCAGAATTAATACAGAAGATAACACAGATAAAGGTACATCCTGATTCTTTGACCATACCTGTAACAATTGGTCCGGTAGTTCCATTATATAGCGGTCAGGGAAATTGTCCTCCACCGTTAGTTATGCCTACTCCTGTGAATATTCCAAAACCTGAAGCAACAGTAATGGTTGAGGATCATTTTAGTGATTGTGAATCTACGATATCATTAATGGATTTACCAATTCGGGATTCTGTCAATAGTACTCCCAGAAGAACTACACCTGGGTGCTCAAAAGAGGTAAACTTGATAACTTCATCAGGAGCAAAAAGTGTCACTGTAGTTAGTCCAGAAGACTTAGAAAGGTGGGCACAAGGATCAGATCAGCAGTGTACACCTCCAAAAATTTGGGATATTTATAAATTAAAAGTCGAATTAGAAGAAATAATAGCAGGAAATGTGGGGCTAGATCGCCTAAATGCTTACAATGAAGAAGAATTATTGTTCATATGCAGAAGTATCACCAGAAATGTAAAAATATTTCATGAAAAATTATCAGATTTGGCTTTGCAAATGGGAATTGAAATAGGGAGATCAAAGGTGTTGCAGAAACCCTATAGAGCAGATTTTTCAGACAAAGATTTAGAAAATATGAACACATCTGGAAGAAAGTTACAAGTAAAGGAGTTAATGACAGTTTTGCAAAAATGGGGAGACCTAGATAAATGGAGAGTTCGATGGGCAAAGAAAAAGGAAGAAGCACGATCCAGTAGAACAGCCTCTGAATATGTGATGAAAGAAACAGGGAAGACAGATCAAATGTACCCGATGCGAGAAGTTCCCGGAGGGGGATATGTACATGTCCCATGGAGCAGACAGGATATTTTGTCATTTACAAATGATTTTCCAAAGTTGAGGGAAAAGCCAATTGAATGGTACAAGCAGGTTGAGAGGTTTGTGAAGGTGTCAAAGGTATTATTGAAAGATTTGGATGGTTTGTTCGACATAGTGGTACCTGCCGATTTGTGGACAGATTGCAAAATCACAGTTGATTGGCCCAGTGAAGAGTATCCTAGAGATCCAAAGACAGGTGCCCCGTCAAGCGATGTCATGAAAAAGTATCAGCAGGTGATAACGTACCTGAAAGGGAAAATACCACCAAAAGAAATAGATTGGGTGAAAATAGATAGAACCACCCAGGAAGCCAGTGAATCGGTACACGCCTACTATGAACGTTTATTGCAGGTATTTAAGCAGTATAGTGGATTTGAGGACATTGGAGACAAGAACATGAGTCAGTTTGTGTATCGATTTGTTTATGGTTTGAAGCCAGAGATTTGTCAGATGATTAAGCAGCACATGTTGTGTTGGCAGGGAAAACCCATAGATGAAATTCTGAAATATGCGAAATATTGCGGAGACAATATTGAGGATAGATACAAGAAATTGCAGGAAAAAGTGATGTGGGCACAAGTGAAAATGGCTGAGAAACAGGGAATTAATTTGGAAAATCCAAGTGAAAGTCAAGGAAAGGATTCTGGAATGAATGGAGATACTGGGAATGGTGGGAAAGTGAGAGGACGAATGAGTAGAGAAGAAGCTAAAAAGAAATTTCCTTGTCATGGATGCGGAAAATTGGGGCATTGGAAGGATGAATGTAAGAAGATTCGGAATAATAATGGCCCAAATCAAAATTAAAATCCACAGACGCAGAATGACTCACAGCAGGGTGTAAACCCTCAGAGTCAGTTCCCACCTGCACCTATTCAGGGTAATGTAAGCAGAGCAAAACACGGTACAGACGTCGGATATCAAGGAGGAAGTGATAAGAATGATTATGTAACATCACAGTTTCTTTTACAGGACGATTTCTGTCAATATAGTTCATGACGGTGCCTGGGAGAGGGGGAGAAGGAGTGCGTACTTGGCAAATCCTTATCGGTAGATCAGTCAGGTCCATATGTTGAAGGGAGTGTAAAAGGTAATGATATTACTTTTCTTTTGGACACTGGTGCTACCCGGTCTACTGTGAGAACAGCAGACATTCCAGACCTTCCTCTCTCTGGAGAAGCTATTCAAGTAGTGGGAGTAGCTAATAGAAAGATTAGAACACCTCTTACCGAATCAATGGAAGTTAAAATTGGAAATTTCAGAGAAATGCATCAATTTGTAGTGTGTGATTCTAGTCCAGTAAATTTATTAGGTCGTGATTTATTGTGCAAAATGAATTGTACAATTTTCTGCACACCGGATGGTGTGGCAGTTCAAACCCCAGATGAAGACCATGTATATAAGTTTATGATTGCAAAACAAGGTACAGAAGTAGATGAGATGTTTTCATTGATAACAAAAGATGAGTTGCCAGAAGAATTAAAAACTACCGTAAACCCCATAGTATGGGATTTCACAGGAAAAGAAGTAGGACTTATGGCCAAAATAGACCCAGTTAAAATTACTGTAAAAGAAGGTGCGATTTTCCCAAATACCAGACAGTACAAAATGAGTGCAGAAGTAAAGGCAGGAGTAATTGAAGAAATCAACCGAATGGTAGAACAAAACATACTAAGAGAAGTGATGAGTAGCACATGTAATTCACCAATAATGGGTTTAAAGAAACATAGCGGAAAATATAGGATTGTTCAGGACCTGCGGAAAATAAATAAGATTGTGGAACCTTGTTGTCCTATAGTACCCAATCCTGCAGTAATCCTATACCAGATTCCTTGGAGTGCAGGATGGTTTACAGTGATTGATTTATGCCAAGCGTTCTTTTCAATACCATTGCATCCAGACAGCCAGTATCTTTTTTCATTTAAATTTGAGAACAAAGTCTATGTATGGAATCGTGTTCCTCAGGGGTACACAGAAAGTCCTTCTATTTTCAATCAGTTATTGAAAAAGTGCCTTGAGAAACTAGTGATGCCAGGAAGCTCAGTTTTAGTGCAGTATATAGATGACTTACTGGTGGCATCGAACACCAGAGAGGACTGTGTTGTTGATTCCATAGCACTATTAATTCATTTGGCTGAAGAAAGGCATAAAGTCTCACCAGAGAAATTGCAGTTCTGTACAACAGTTGTTAAATATCTGGGACACCAAATTGAGAGGGGAAAAAGAAGAATAACCTCGGAAAGAGTACAATTAATTAAGAAAATGCAAATGCCTGTAACCCAAAGAGAAGTGAGAATGTTCCTAGGAATAGTAGGTTACTGTCGACAATGGAAACTAGGATTTTCCTTGTTAGCAAAGCCCCTAATTCAAATGACAAGAAAGCAAAAGACCCAGTTGATTGGGATGATGAGAGTGTAGGAGCTTTTGTAAAATTGAGAAATGCTTTGTGCTCAGCACCAGCCCTAGGCATGCCGACTATAAGAGAAGCTTCGCATTGTTCTGTCATGAGAGAGAAAATTGTGCACTTTCAGTCCTAACCCAGAGACATGGTTTGGACAGACGTCCAATAGCATATTTTTCTGCTACATTGGATCCAGTGGCAGCCGCGTTGCCAGGTTGCTTAAAAGCAGTAGCGGCTACCTGTTTAAGCATTGAACAAAGTGAGTCAATTGTGATGGGACACCCAGTAAAGGTGTTTGTTCCACATGCGGTTGTGATTCTGTTGACAAGAACTCGAACTCAGCATCTTACTCCTAGTCGGCTGACTAAATATGAGAGAATAATAATGGGTGCTGAAAATGTGAACATAGTGAGGTGTACAATAGTAAATCCTGCAACCTTACTACCAGACCCGTATCATGAGGAAATTAAAAATGACGAAGAAGAGGAACATGATTGTTTAGAAGTCACAGAGTTATGCACGAAACCACGTCCTGATATTGAAGAACAGCCCCTTAGAAAGCCAGACAGGGAGCTGTTTGTTTATGGTTCATGCCAGAGGCATGAAGATGGTAAACTAACTGCAGCATATGCAGTATGTGAATTAACTGGGATAGTCGAAGCATCCTATTTACCAGGAGTAAAATCTGCACAAGTAGCTGGATTGATTGCTTTGATAAAAGCGTGCAAAATTGGGAGGAATCAGAAAGTAACTATATTTACAGATAGCCAATATGGTTACGGGGTTGTGCATGATTTTGGCCAACTATGGATGCAGAGGGATTTCATGACTTCTTCAGGATCCCCCATTAAAAATGGAAAATTTGTAAGGGAATTGCTGGAAGCAATACAATCACCAAAAGAATTGGCTGTGGTGAAATGTGCCGCACATCAGTCAGGAGATGACTGGGTGGTAGTCGGCAATAGATACGCAGATCTTGTGGCTCAACATTGTGCCAGAAATAGATTGTCAGTCAATAAAAGGGTGGAAAGAATGGGAATCAGCTGCCAACTTATGCTGTATATGCCACCTGAAACATGGAATGAGGTTCGAAGATTGCAAGAGGATGCTGATGAAAATGAGAAGAAAACATGGGTCAAAGTGGGTTGTTCCCAAAGGGGAGATGATGAAGTGTGGATTTGTGCTGATGGCAGACCAGTCATGCCTGACTGTCTGCTCTCTCAAATGGCCAGGATGTATCATGGAGACACACACATAGGGAGAGATGCAATGATTAGGCTTTTCCGACAGAACTGGTACAATCCCAAGTTCAGGGCTGTAGCAGAGAGCCTTTGCCAGAGATGTTTGACTTGCCAGATGCATAATCCAGGGAGAAAGACAATAATAAGGTTTGGAAAAATTGGAAAGGCAGAAGGTCCATTTATAAGACTACAGTTTGACTTTATACAGTTACCACCATGCAGAGGGTTGAAATATGTACTAGTCATAGTATGTCTGTTTTCAAAGTGGGTGGAGGCTTACCCTACCAGAAGGTGTGACAGCATTACAGTCGCAAAGCTGTTACTACGAGAACTCATTCCTAGGTTTGGTTTCCCAGTAACTTTGGAATCAGATAGAGGAAAACATTTTAACAGTGAAGTGATTCAAATAATCTGTGAAGCATTCCAAATTGAACAAAAATTGCACTGTGCATATCGCCCAGAGGCTTCTGGAGTGGTTGAACAATTGAATGGCACTATAAAATCAAGACTGGGAAAAATGTGTGCTTCAACATCATTGGAGTGGCCAGATGCATTGCCACTTGTCTTAATGGGACTCAGAAGCATTCCCGATAGAAATACGGGATTGAGCCCACATGAAATAATGATGGGAAGAGCAATGAGACAAGCACATGTTCCCATAAACAAACTGCTGAATATATCTGATGATATGGTACTGGATTATTGCAAAGGATTGGCTGACCTAGTGCGTTCTGTCTCTCATCAGGTCGGAGAAGACGCAGTTTCGAGGCAGCCTGAACAAGAACATGATTTGAATCCTGGTGACTGGGTGGTAGTGAAGAATCACACCAGAGAGATGTGTCTATCACCTAGATGGGGAAAACCTTGTCAAGTCATACTGACTACCAATACAGCAGTGAAGTGTGCAGGATTTCCTAATTGGATTCATGTAAGCCACACCAAAAGAGTACCAGACCCTGAAGAAGAAAATCCTCAGTCAGCATCAATCACTGAGGAAGCTGAAGGTTGCCCAGCTGAAGAATCTCAGGCTCGAGATTCGAGAGAAGCTGCAGAACAACAACCGAGCACCAGTCAGGACTGGATACAGGTAGTAGAAATTCCTGAAGTTTATTACAGAACAAGAAGTCAAGCAAAATTGGAAGAAATTGAAGAAGATCAGATAGGTGAAGAAGAAGCAGCTCAGGGAAAAGAAGAACAAACAATAAAAGTACCTGAGCAAGACCAGATAGGGAAAGGAAACTGGACTCAAGATAACGAAGAACCAACAAGTTTTGAGCAGGGAAAGACAGGTTTAGAAGAATCCGGTCAGGCTGCAGAAGTACAAAGTGCAATAAGCCCTGATCAGAACAAGTTAGATCTAGAAAATCACACAGAAGAAAAAGATCTCGAGAAATATGAGCATGAAGAATTAAACAAAGAACAAGGTCAATTATTGGAAACTCATGGAGGAGCTGCAGAAGCAAAAACAAATAAGGCCTGAAAAAGAGCAAGAAAGAAAAACAGTAATTGCAGAAAACGAAAAGGTGTCAAACAGTGAAAATAAAGAGATTACTGAAGAAAAGAAAGAAACAGTGCAAACAAAGAAAACAAGAAAAGGTGATCATTGGCCTAGTGTCATTAAAAGAGTAAAATACCACATAACAACCAGAAGTGAAGATCCAGATCAAGTAAATGAAGTAACAAGTCAAACAGAACAAGAAAACAGAAATAAGAAAAGAAGAAGCAAGAGACTGAAACTTGTAAATAACAAATTCAAGGGTCCTGATTGGACTTACATTATTCTTGAAGATTACGAGAGCTCAGAATCAAGTGAAAGTGGTGACGAAGGAACAAGTGCAGAATTGACGTACAAGAAAGAAACAAGACCACCTTGACTACGCAAAAGAGTCATAAAAGAAAAACGAAAAATAGATAAGAAGAGCAATCTTCCTTGTCGAAATGTCTGACGATAGAGTTGCTGGGAGACCAAAACAGAAATGTTGTAGAAGATGCTGTGCAATATGCATATGTAGTCTAGTAATGGTGCTTATAGTATGGTTAGTCCTGATCGTAGCAGTTCCTTACCTTATGATAATGGATAAAAAGATTAATAACGAAACTAAAGGAAAGACAGCACACATGAAGGGAAATAGGGTAGAACTAATGGCAGAAAATGAACCAGAGTTTCATCATGAAATTACTGATAACGACACTAGTTTAAATGTTTTCACAAAGTTATTATTTCAGTATGTAGATACCATGGAAGTTAGTAATTGTTATGTCTGTATGAAGTTACCTGAATCAGTAGCAGAAGGATTAACATATCATCACTTCCCATTGACATATGGTATATCATGTAGTGTATTGTCTAGTTTATTTTATAGAACAGGGAGACTTCAATATTATTATTCAAACATAAATGTGATATTTTCAGAGGTTCCGATTCGCAAGAGTATGAACCCAGTGCTTAGTAGTCAAGACGCACAGTTTATGTGAGAATTTTTCTTAACAATGAAATCGATAGACATAACACAGGCACATAGACACAATCTAACATGTTCTTTACACGAAGAAGAAAAGATATTTTTGAATTTAGTAGAAGATAGAAGACAAGATTTTCAAAAGAAAGCTTCTGAGCATAAGGCTCATTTGCCACCTTGTGCTGAGAAAGAAGGGAGTTACACACCTGGCAAGGCTCAAGCTGCTATGGCTCTGGATTTTGTGAAGACGGGAAAAATTTGTCTACATAGATTAAGGACTGATTATAACAATGTTTTCATCGGTACCAGTGAATGTGAACACAATTTCTTAATTCTTGGAGGTTGGGGAATAAAAGGAGGAACAGATTCAGTTTTTCCTGGAATCTATTATGTATACGGGAATAAGGCTTATTTTAGGCTTCCTGCAAGGTGGTATGGAAGTTGTTATTTTGGAATAGTATTTCCAAAAATATACCACGTAAAAAGAAACACTGGGAGCAATGAAAACAATGGCGAATTAAACCGTAGTAAAAGAGCTAGTTTTTCTGAAATTATAGGTGATATATTTGGTGCATTGATACCTTCAGTGGGAATAATTCTGAACTCAAGGAAGATATGTAAATTGTCTACAGTGGTTGATCGTTTATCAACGGATACTGCTGGAGGATTTCTAATGATTAATGCGGAGATGGTTGCGATTAGATCTATGGTAATGCAAAATCGACTTGCTCTTGATATTTTATTGGCAAAAGAGGGCGGAGTCTGTAAATTACTGAAAACGAAACATTGTTGCACTTACATTCCTGATAAAAGTGCAGAAATTGGAAAGTATATACAGAATATAACTAAACTTGAGAAGGAACTTAAACCACTGGAAGTTGATAGGGTATGGGAAAGATTGACAAGTAGTATTGCGTCAATTGGTACCTGGTTTTCTAATGTAGGAAAAGGGCTTATAGGTCAAATATTAGTACCTTTAGCAGGGGTAGCAATAATAGTACTGACGATGATAATATGGTGCAAATGTTGTAAAAAGAATGGAACATATACTGTGACAGGAAGAGGAAAGAAGAGAAAGATTGATGAAATTGAACTTGAGGATGTGAGAAGTGACTTATACAAGAAATTGAAAGGGGATGTTAAAAATAGAAAATGTAGAAATGAGAATGAAACTATTTGCTAGAAGTTGGCATCTGATTGAGGGTAGTATTTTGATGGCTCTTAAACGCCATCAGAGAGGGGATTGATGGAGCAAGGACTCAAAAATGAGACTTGCTCGAATGCAATCACCTCACAGTATTAATTTATTAATCTTGTATTGTTTATACTAACGTTGCCATCATTACACGAATAGCAAGGAAGCTTGCCTATGTGTTCTAACTAACAAGTAACGCTTGTCTTTTTCTAAAATGGCCGCTAAATCGCGGGAACCTTACTGCGCATGTCTCATCCATATCACATGGTGTGACGTCTTTCTTTGCTTGGTGGGAAATTTCCGCTTCTGCGCAGTGTGCTCTAAAATGGCTGCTTGATGTTTGCACATGCTTCAGCTTGCTCTTGTGTTATTATTAAATTTGTCGTTTTCTTAACGCTACTAATGCTGGATAGATTTATAAGTAAATGGGGATAGAGTAGAAAGAATGGGTATACAGTGAAACATATTATTTTGTGATTTTAATATTTTCTTCTTTGACTTTTATTAGTTCGTAAACTTGGGCCTGGGGTTGGTGATCTGAAACTCGAGAGACAATGATTCTGCGCATGTGTCCTCCTTGGCTGCCAAAGAATGAAGTCAACCTGGACGTTGTCCAAGACCATGACCTGGTGGCCGAAGCTGATGTGCTCTTGCCTTTCCTGTTGAAAATTGAAACTTTGTATATGAAGAATATATAACATTTGTCGTGAGACGGGTGGGAAATAAAGCAAATGTATAAAATTGGATGGCCGGTAGTTTAAACAGGGGCGGTGTGTCCATTAGGGCGCTGGGGCATTGCCCCACCAGCCGCCCGCGCCCGCAGCTCCCTTGGCGTCTCTGAACTTAAGTAAACTCTCAGTTTACTTACGTTCAGAGACGCCGAGGGAGAACTGACAATGCATGTCAGTCAGCATGATGTCGGACCGCCCACCCCCTTCAGAGTCTGAAGGGGTGGGCGGTCCGGCATCATGTTGACTGACAGGCATTGTCAGGGGCAGGCAGCAGCACAAGTGCGCATGAGTGGGGAAGGTAAGCAAATTTTTCGCCCGTGCCCAGTCATGCGCACTGGTGCCTGCTCAGGCTGGCCCATGCCCATTAGGAGAGCGAGGGTTGAGCAAAGGCTTAAACCTCGGTCTCCTAATGGGCTGGCGGGCGGAGAGTTACCGTGCCCGAAGTCAATCCTGGCGCTGCTGCAGCGCCAGGATTGGCTGAGGGGTTGCCACTCACTTGCCAGCACTGCGCAGTGATGCGGCTGTTGAAGGCGCCAACGGACCCGAGGTGGCGCGGACCAGGTAAGATGATATTTATTTTATTTAAACCCCCCCGGCCCCCACCCCAGCGCGACACCCCCCCGCGAGCCGCGACTGACCTTTAGAGAGAGCTCCCAGCTCACCTTTGCTTGTGATCCTTCAAGAAATATATCTGTGCTTTATTCGGATTGGTGATCTACCTCCTATCACCCACTACATATTCAGGGTTTAACTGCACTGGCTGAGTAGCTAATTTCTGGGTATAAAACATCATACAACGTTTTGTGGTGACATTTTGATAAGTTACACTCATGTTTGCCGCCTCACAGTTTGCCTTCTCTTGCAGCTCATTAACCAGTATGTCTCAGGTTACTTGGAGGGTGTCTTGTTATTTGAACACGGGCTACAGAGTCTTCTAGAAGACAAGATTTTGATTACGCCCGACGCCTTCCTCAATAAATTCCGTAACTTGTCAATCCAAGGTGAGGTACATTGATGGCAAAGTGGGCATTGGTCACACCTAGGTTTAGAAGGTTCTTCAGTGCTGACATGTTGTTAAAAAAGTGAACTTTCTTTATTTGGCAGAGTCATTAAGAAAAATTCAAAGAGAAAACGTTTAGACTGGCTCCACAGATTAACGGTAGCCCTATGCCCAGCTGTGAATGATTTCAAGTCCCCAAACAGCTCTGCCTGTGCGTGTCTTGTCGGCCATGTTCCTTCAGCCAATGTGAGCCTCAGTTCGCCAGCTCCGCCTGTGTGTCTCACACTTGTTGAAGGAGCATTCACCCAGTGGCGTTTACCTATATGTTCACTGTCTGTCCCCTTCATGCCCAGCACTAAGGAATGAAATCGAGCCACACATTGCTTGTGACTTAAATCCTGAGAGTTTTAGGCGTTTCATATAGATGTGCTTTTTCCAAAATAACCAGGAGCAATGAATGTTCATGGGCACTTGTGGTTCTAATTGACGAAGGTTGTGTTCATGTGAATGTGAAATGTTGCAAGTTTGTCTCGTGTGCTTGTTCTGCAGCAACCGCTTCTAAGGCTAAGTTATCTACCTACACCTGGAAGCTTGTTCTCATGCTTCCCTCTAACATAATTTGAGTAGCAGGTGATACCATAAAAATGAGAAAGGACAGCCTATACTAACTAACATACACACAAGACATTGCAATATAGTCAGTTAATTACAGTATGTGTAACATATTAATGTATGGGATTCCTATGAAACATCCATTAACAAGTTTACAAAGCTGTACAGATTGGTAGCAGCCAGCATTGCAATTAGTTTGGAAGATATATGAGTTACCCTAAGAAAATTTCCAATGTCCCCGGCATCCTCAGAAGTGGACAAGGTCCCTGCAACTGAGGGTGGAAGATGTGAGAGTTCTCTGGAACGTGTGTAGAATGCTCTCTGCTGTCACACACTTATACATAATGTTTCAGGACCCTTTCCCTGAGGTTTGTTGAACAATGAGGTCCAGTCCAGAGCTTTAGTTGAAATGCGCCGAAGAGAATGCACGAGGTATGACTGAAAAAGCTCGGAAGACGAGACGCAGATATTGTTCTCAGCCTGGACGCTGCCTTTATTTAGAAAACGCTGGTCAAAAATAGCCGTGTTCGAGTCAAACACATGCATCAGGCCGGCGGTTTTCTACAGCGCGACAAGAGCCCGTTTCCTCTCTTGGGTAAACAGTGAAAGTCCCAGGCTCCACTCTATGTTGATGAATGACTTCCGAGAGTCAAGGGAAAGGAAGTTATTTTTCATAACTCTTCCCAATCTTCTTAATATCAAATTTCCTGCACAGCCCCCCTCGCGACTGACCTTCCCAGCGAGGCCCAGCGCAGGTGAGGGTGTGGGGGGGGGTTACGGTTCAGCCTGAGCAGCAATTAAAACGATCTTCTCTAATGGAAGAGAACGCGATGCAGGAAGAGAAGAGAAAGCGCAATAACATGGAAAGAAAGGCTTGTGTTAGAGGGACAGCAGGAGGTAATGAAGGAGTCAAGACAGGCAAATTGATAGAGGGACTGTGGATGCACATACTTATGAGGGTGACTGATGAGGAGGGCCGGTGTGAGGGAGAGAGGCCAGGTGACATTGGGATTCGTTTTGTTTTTAAAGATGTATATTAAGTGTTTTTTTGTTTGTTTTTTTGTTGCTGCTTCACTTGCTTGTCGGCCTCATTTACACTAGGAAGCTGCTTGACCGTGGTTTTTAAAGGCATTGTCCGAGCATGCTGATTTAGAAATATCTTGTTTGAACTGAACAGCACAGAGCCTTTTGTTTTGGCGTGCGCAGAATAAACTACATGCGTGTATATTTGAATTTGGGGATTGCACTGAATATTACTTTTAGCGCTACTAAACTGCCATAGTAAGCGATATATACAATAAATAGCATTGTTATTTAAGTCGGTAGGAATTTATGGTACCACTAGTATTGCCTCCTTTTTGAAGGAAAGATTTTTTTTTTTAAAAGTCATTTGAATGATTGGTATTCCTCAGTCTCTCTCTTCTTGCTGGCAGTTTATTTTCTGGAATGTTTAACAGCCTCTGTGCAGATGTGCATGTGAGCGGGGCGCTGGCAGTTAGAACCAGTTTGGTTCGCTGCAAAATGAAGTGCTCACACTTGCCATTGTTAAATCTGCCAATAGATTCTGCCAGATCACATGGATCGGCGGTTCCTAATCTTGAGCCATTTATTAAAGACATGGTTTCAATTTCGGAAATGTGTTCCAGATCTGTCTGAACACAATATTCAGTTCTCTGGTGTGACTGAACTTGCTGGAAGCCTGAAATTGTGCCTGATTGATGCCATGGCGACTTAGTAGGCGTTGCTAAATAGGTTATAATCTGGAGCACACTGAGGAGATCTGCGGTACTCGGCTATTTATTTGATGCATTACATGCATTCTGTATGTTTTAAAGACAAAATGTCAGGTAGAGAAATCATGTGAGGTGGTCGTTTTACTGTAATTTTTTTGTGTGATTTGATTGCTTCATAATCTTGGAATGTTTGTTCTCCTTCTTTCTGTTTCTGTGTTTTTGAATGATTGACAAAAGCTGGGAGGCAGTCCTTCGTTTCTACCTCTGGCCTGGCTCCTTACCAAGTGTGCGGTTATTTGTTCCTCCATTGCTGTGCTTCTTTTTCTGGAATGATTCGTATAGCGTCATTTGCCAGTGATGTCATTGTATATACACAAATAATGGTGTG
Source organism: Calotriton arnoldi (assembly GCA_963921515.1). Lineage (NCBI taxonomy): Eukaryota > Metazoa > Chordata > Amphibia > Caudata > Salamandridae > Calotriton > Calotriton arnoldi. The sequence continues at coordinate 41,792 of CAWUFW010012822.1, forward strand.
CTGGTGTGAGCTAACCTTTCCTGCTTATTGCTCGACAATAGCGGTCTGAGATTTAAGGTTCATGTCTGTACACCCAGAAGATGTGCTTCGAAGCAGAGTTTGAACTCTGAACAGAGGGTGGCTCGTATTTGGCCTAAGAATGACATTCTACAGACGGGGTCTGGGCAATTTACATACAATGGTATGAGAATGTAATCTAAAGGATGAACAAGAAAGTCTAGGTACAATCGTTAAGATCTAGTTTGCAGAGTTTGGTTTACATTTTGGGGAGAGCTAAATAATTAGCTGAGAGCTATGAGGGTGATATCACTTAACACTTTTAAACACTATTACGAGAAATCTGTACTTGGGACGTGCCCTGTACTGGTCAGATTCATCCAGCTTGATGGTGGAACGAGGTAACTAACACTGATACGAAGATTTTCATGACCCGGACAAAACTGCATTTGCCAATTTGGTTTTCCCCCTACCGTAGCAATGTAGGCATTTTTAGACCTTTTGTGAAATCTGGTACCCCTTTGTATAGGGGGTTCTCCGTTGGATGCCTTCAACTGCTTTAACGAGGAGAATGCCTTGGTCTGGGTACAAATACCAAGGATCTAGTGGCAAAATGTGAAAAAGCAAGCTGTGCATGGAAGGTCCACAACTAGATAGTTGCATTAGTCAAGTCTGTGCATCACTCAAGTGTTAATAATTTGTCCTCAAGACTGGGAGGTGGGACATTTCTAACGCTAAGCAATTGGAACACAGCAGCTGTAACAGTGGAGGAGATAATACATTTATATCTCATGAAAAAGATACATTTTAACATGGGTTCTGGTGGCAGGTAAAGAAGAATGTGGAAGGCAATGTTGCAGGAAGAGTGGGATCGGGAAACTCAAACATTGGAGATCATTGGGCCATCCAGAGTTTAATTTCTGTAAGGCACTCTGAGACGTCTTTTAAGGCAGAAGCCTACCAAACAGCGCAGCTGTGTGGTTTTAAAAGACTTCTTGGGGACATTCTGAAAGTTTCCCTAGCAATGCAGTCCACACATTGCGTACTATTGGCTTAGTATTTTTAACTTGCATTTGCTTGCTTTCTATTTGCTGGCTTTATTTGTTTTAGGCTGCCCGGCATGTCTTTGTCCCTCCTGTAGAGCATAGCCTGTTAACCACCTCTCTGACTTGCTCCTTGTATTCTTCCACGTGTGCTCACTTTCTGGGAACTCTTTGTTTTCTTTTTCGTGAGGCGCTGTGCATGGCATGTCCTGTTTTGTGCTACAAGCACAATTCCCAAAGTTCTGTTGTTTTTTGTTAGCTGCTGATAGTGGACACAGTCCCTCCTGTCTGGGTTTGTTGATTTTTGCTGATGTCTGTGTTATACACACACACTTCTCTGTCCCCGGCTGCTTCCGTGAGTTTTTCTGTCTGTGATGTACCCACAGTTTCCCTTGTTCTGTTGTTTTTTAGTTCTGTGTATTTGTGTTACGTACATGATATCTTCTGCCTGGCTTTGTTTGTTTATTTGCTGATGTTTGTTTAATACATGCTGTTTTGTTGGGTCTATTGTGTTTCCTATTATCTGCATATGTTAAATGCCACTTGGAACGTCCTGAACCTCTGGGGATGTGACTTCTTCCTTTTCCTCTGCCTCATTTATCTTAACCAGCTAACACCCAGTGACAAAGCCAATCATACTTACAGGCTTTAGGCGTATGTCAGTTGTTGTGCCATTTATCAGGATAAAATTACATCTCAGAGAGAAACCAAAATACCAGTCTGATGGCACACTATGGGACTCACAGAAATGTATTTGGCATGTTCCTTTATAGGGAGCACCCACTTTTTTCATCTCACTTAAAGACCTGTCAGCACATATTTCTATATGACTGGTTACAGTCAGCAGCTGTGGGTGCTTCCCGAAGTCTGGTTAGAGCATATTTTTCCAAAGTTAATGCTGCATGCAGTGCAAGACACTGGGCAAGCATACATTTTAAAGGGCTAAAGTTGTCATGCAGAACAATTTACATATTACAGTAACTGTTGAACAAATTAATGCAAGAAGATACGGGGCAGTTTTTAATGTGTTTAATATTTCAAGACTATACGTTCCCACTACTTAATAAGCCTTGCTTTATTGCTGCATTCATTTGCTTTACAATGCACCATTTGCCAATCTTTTTTACATTTCTTTCTCAGGAGAGGGACTCTCCATAGACCCCAGGTTTGTCCATTGAACTTGTTCACATCACTAACTAGTGTTTTCTATTGGAAAGGGTAGAGCCAAAGCAGTCTTGCTTAGTACCCTAGACCTCTTCAGAAGTCAGACTTGCTTGGCAACCCAGAAATTCTCTGAAATAATGTATGAGTTTTCTTTTATGAATGCCTAGAAGAACTGAATTTTTAGTCCATTTATCACAGAAATAGTGCTGAAAATCGCACCAAAAAGATGCCAATTTTTTAAAAATTTCTTCACGGGGGGGAGAACCCCCCTTATTGCTGTCGGGCTCGCTCACTGCGCTCGCTCGCATACGTTGATTCGTTCTGCATACGCCCCACCAGTTTCAAATTCCACCAGCCGCCCCTGAGTTTAAAGACAATGGCCTACAGAAAATGAACTAAAATCATATGGTGTGAGAATCCACCCCCTGTCCCTGTCCAATCAGAAGTAGTGGTCTCATATTTTAGCAACATTAAGGGGAGGTACATGGGCGTAGAAGGGTATAATATATATAGAATTAGCTAATTAGTTGGAAGGAGATGCTGCAAGAGAGTAGAGGACCCGGCAGAACAGGAGCTTACTCTCAGAACGCACAGAAGAGCTCCAGACTGCCAAGCTGATCGATTGCAGACTGAATCCCTGTCCAGAAGAGGTCCTGAGGAGGGGGCGGCGGAGTCCATTAGATGGGAGACACGGGTGAATCGAGGAGAAGCCGAGTATCAGAGAGGGGAACGACGCAGGCGTCGTTGTAGAGAGGTCACCGGTCCTGTCCTGAACCTGGAGGAGGTCTTTGCTCTTCATCCTTCCTGGGTCCTATTCTTTCCAACTCCTTGGCCAAGGGGTTTGGTTCACGCACTTAGGTAAATATAAATGCAACCTTTAGTTGCGCTGCTGTCTCTATCTTCTCCTTTCTGAGGGACCATCATTAATCAATAATTATCATTCTATGCTTCACCTATGATATGCGATTAAGTACCATGTGGTTATGTAATTTACTCTGCTAAATCTTTAGATAAACATTTTAAAACTTCCTGACTCAGTGGTTATTTCAGGATCATGTACTATAATGAATGTCACTCATTTTAAACTTCCCAATTGGCAAAGGATTCATTGGTAAGTCATTACTCTTCATTCGGAAGGTAATTGGTAGCAGGGATTTTGATAAAGAGTAACAACTGATAAAACCCAGCGTAAGTATTAGCGTAGTATGAATGTATGGGCCCAAGTGAGTATCTAGTGTATGAATGCAGTTTGCTAATATCGCGCTGGATCAGAGCCTGCCATTGTTTTTGACGCAGAAGTGTTTTAACTTCAAAATTTTGTCAGTGTCCTCAATTGCTTTGGTGTCTAACGCTGGGGGCTGTAAAATTTACAAGATTCTTTTTGTTATGATTGTTTTAATATACATCATTGTAGGCTAAGGCGCCACAACCATTTTCGGATCAGTTGTAGCAGACATTTGAATATCAAAGTCCTTAACAAAAGCTTGGGAAGTTATTGATTGTAGAACACTTGGTCTTGGCTGTCACGTTGGCTTATGTCAATTGACTTTCTTCTGTGTTATTGATTGAAAAAAGGGCCATCTGTGTTTCACAGCTAACCAACAATCAGTCATTTCTACTATCCGATCCGATGGCAAACCTCTACCCAGGCCTCCAAACGTTTTCGTTCTTCAGCTCCTCGCAAAGTTCTATTATCTCCTTTTTTTGGAGCTTCTGCTACATTTGCTGAATCTGAATGCTGTTTAGTACCCATATGGACAGTTTCAAATTTGATTTGAAGCTATATTGTCTCCTTGAGTCACTTCATTCTGCTGGGGCTTGCCATCAGAGTCTTTGGTTGGGTACCGATGGAAGACCATTTGCCTAACACTATTGATTACAGTGGTAAGGCATCTCTTCTGGAACTTAGGAGGCACCTATTTACAGTGTAGTAGGCATGATCATCGAGTTTGGGAGTAGGGGTGTTTTCTCCAGGCTCCTCCCCCTTTTTTTAATCATTCTATATTGTGCTCTACTGACTTTCAGAGAACTACTCCCTTACTTTGGGTGTTAATTCTTGGTTCTGTTAATGTGCTACATTGTCCACCAACTCGACTTCTACAGTTTTTGTGTACAAACTGGTTGTTATGTGCAATGATGTATGAATTATTCTGGGTTCCTTTCTTTTCATGCAGCAACCTCAGGAACATCACTGGAATTTGTTTCTTAGCCTGTGTGAAATAGACCATATGGGTGGGCAAAGATGATGCCTGTAATATATATTGTGTCTCTAGATGAGAGGGGACTTTGATCCAGTAATAATTTTGCCAACTTATTTTTTCCCGTATGAACCCCTGTCTCTGCAGCTATTAACCCTTCTTGATTACTTTGTTGTACAACAGGACAGACAGGGAAAGTAGCTGGTGAACTTTACTGAGGATTTTTATAATTAAACAAATGAATCTGGTGAAATGTAGGGAGTGTTTTCCATGGGTTTAAAAATGTGAACTTCATCTTCCCCTAAATGTTTTCCTAATTGTCTCTTCTGCGACAACATGTTATCAAATGCTAATAACCAGGCTTCCTTTATCCACACAAATATGTGCATGTTTACCAACAAAGAACTACCAGTTTTCAGGGAATCCTCTGTCTCCTGAAATGTCTCCCTTGCCAATGGTGCAAGAAATGGCAAATGCCAGTTGTAGCCTGGAATATCGAGTAGGGAATATCGTTATTGTTAAACCTAACAGCGTTAGGGTGGTGTTCCCCCAACTTTTTGTCTACCTCCCTTCATTTTTCTGTACTCGTTTTTGTTGGTTTTAGGACTCTGAGCATGTTACCACTGCTAACCAGTTCTAAAGTGTGTGTCCTTTCTCCCTTAAATATGTTATGATTGACTTACACCTGTTTGGTATATTTAATTTACCCGTAAGTCTCTTGTAAAGTGATATGCCATATACCCAGTGGCTGTAAATTAAATGCTACTAGTGAGCCTGCAGCACTGATTCTGCCAACTACACAAGTAGCCTTTCAAACCTGTCTCAGGCTTGCCACTTCAACTTGGCATTTAAAACTACTTGCTAAGCCGCTGGGGCGGAGCTAGCCGAGCTACAAGATGGCCGCGTTTTGAGCGAGCTCCTCGAGGATGCCACTTAAATCATAACTATCCTACACAAATGAGCGCCCGGGCCTGCTATGTAAGGTGAAATTGACCTATCTGACATCGATCTTGGACAATCTGCAATAGCGACACCTGAAATAAGCCTTTCCACCGCCACGTCGGAAGCAGACGCAGATGAGGCCCAACGAGTGAAATCGAAACCCAGGCACTGAGCTGGCGTACAAAGACGAGCCGTGACGTAAGGCACGCAAGCCGGCGTGGAACATACCCGGAGCCAGTGCTGGAAAAGAAATCGCGATCAGAGGACCGGAAGACTCACGGAGGTAGCGAGACACCAAAGGACAAGAGGTTAGTCGCTGGGGGGTTCTGCGAATGCCCCGAGGGTGACTGAGCGCTCACAAACCTTCGGATTGCTGCCGGGAGTGCGGCCTGGAAGCTGAGAGGCGGACGGATGTAAGGCCTGGAAACACCTGAAACGTCAGGCACCTGAGGTGAGCTGCGGCGTTGCAAATTAATGGGGAGATAGCGACCCGGTAGGCGAAGAGCCCGTGGGCAGCGCTCAAACCGGAGCACGCAGCAGCATTGACGGAAAGCGCAGGGTGCTGCAACTACACCCCTCATGTGCATTAATAACACAAAGCAGGTCCTATTGTGCACAACAGGTCCCTGGGGATAACACATGGGGTGCGATGGATAAGTGCACCAACACAGCGGAGTACTAAGAAACCAGTGCGTACAGGGGGATCAGCAAAGAGCACTGGCATACTGCAGTTGTTGAGACGGGAGTGAGACTGGAGATATATCAAATTGTCACTCACACGGAAGGCTGGTGAGGCTGCTGGACAGAAACCTTCCTGACCAAGGCAACAACAGATAATCATACAGGGCAGTGTTGAAGACTAGACCACCGTAATCAGGCATATGCAAGCAGGGGTGGCTTACTAGCTAACAAAAAGATGGCTACTGCAATGTAGGATGAGGAAACCTGAACTTGGGAGGCGTCCAGGATAAGAAAACACATGACCCAAGAGGGAGGGAAATATCGTCTAGAGCACCCAACACCAGACAATACTGTGACTCTTAGCCCGCTAGAAGCCAGCGTTATTGTGACACTGAACACTGTGCAAGCAAAATACGGTCAGTAACGTCAGGAGCTGCAGCCTCAACCTTACTATATTTTACGCAACTGGCAACAAGAAACAGGCAACGACATCATATACAATATGGGCAAACCAGACAAAAATCAGCCCAAAATTAATTTTGATCAATCCAAAAAAACAACAGATCCCATTACCGATGATCAACAGACGGCACCACTAACAATAACAAGCACTGGCGGCACAACAAATGATGACGTCCCAGCCATGTTTGCTACAATACAAGCAGCATTGTCAAGCATTGACGGTAAAATTGACTCACTAACGAACAGAGTAGATCGCATGGCAGAGCGCATGGACCGCCACACGGAGCGATTAGACATGGCCGAACGGCGCATATCTGAAGTGGAAGATGCGAATAACCAAATGGACACTAAACAGAGTAAAATGGACAAACAATTAGCAGCAATAACAGCCAAAGCAGAGGATTTGGAAGCAAGATCTAGAAGAAGCAATTTACGCTTGATGGGAATAGCCGAAACAACAAACACAGGCCCAATGGAAAAATACGTGGAACAACTATTAATAACCCTGCTAGGCAGAGACACGTTCTCAGAAGTCTTCATCATTGAGAGAGCGCACAGGTCCTTAGCTCCTAAACCGCCAGTAGGCACGAGGCCGAGACCTATAATTGCCAAAGTACTAAACTACAGGGATCGAGATGCGGCTCTCCGCAAAGCGCGAGAATTGGGCACCCTGCGACACGAGGGCATGGAAATAGCCCCGTATCCAGACTTCACACAAGCAGTCCAAGAAGCCAGGAAGAAATTTGGACCAGCAAAGCAGAAACTCCAAGACTTAAAAATAAATTAGGCCATGCTCTATCCCGCTCGACTAAAAGTAACGGACGAAGGGTCCACTAAAATATATAATGAGCCTAAAGATGTCATGAAATACTTACAACTGAAAAGACCACAGAGTACACAAAGGAGATCACCAAGGGACAGATTGACAGAACAGGATATCATGTCAGATGTGGAATGATGGCTAATACCTCGGCAGCAATTGAATACAAGGATCCCAAGACTAGACACAGCCACGCTCAACTATAGAGAACTCTAATTAAGATTAAAATCAAATATTGTTGATATAACCAGATATAAGACACATCGTTCAGCAAGTGCAGCAAGGCTACTTATCCAGAACTCGTCAATATCAAAGACATAGAGCAGTAACTGGAGCATTGATGCCGAGTAATGGAGAAGAAACACGCAGATAAGTAAACTGAGGATCTATCAGTGGAACATTTAATACTAGATTAAGTGCTTGGGGGATATGTTAAGTTCGCATACCAGACAGTACCACTGAAGCAAGTGTAATGGTCTAGTAATATAGGATAATAGACGCTCAACTGTGCAAAAATCTATTGATATATGGCATCCACCCTGGTATAATATCACAGAGGGACAAGGTCTTGGCAGCTCCCGCCCACTTGTGTGCACCACACTAGTTCACTTGTTTTTTGGTTTATATAAGGGGGGAGGGGGTAAAGGGACATGTTAGATCTAAATGGGAATGTCTCCGTTGAAATGGGAACAGCGGAGTGGGAGGGGGGAGGCAAGGGGGGAGAAAAAGGAAAAACACCAAGCGGTAACAGGAAAGCAGTTAGATACTTACACGAGTTGACAAGAATGTACAGACATCAACAGATAGGCAGACTGATCCATGTAGGGTATGGCTAATGACCTGAAACATGTTCGAACATTGACATTCCTGACCTGGAATATCAGAGGGCTTCAAAACCCACGGAAAATCCGCAAAGTATTAGCCTATCTAGATAGACACAAGATAGATGTTGCCTGCGTCCAAGAAACTCACCTAACCGATCATAGGGAATACAAAGTAGGGACTAGATGGGCGGCATACCGTATGGCATCCTCCTACTCCAGTTATGCAAGAGGAGTAATGCTATTGGTTAAACGGAATACCCCATTTACACTCATAAACGTCATCAAAGATGATCAGGGTCGGTACATTATCGTACAGGGCAATTTTGGGGGCACTGCCCTCACGATTGTAACGGTGTATGGCCCAAATAGCGATGATCCGACATTCTATGCGAAAATCTGGGCTAAACTACGAGAACTACGACCCACGGCTATTATATGGGGAGGAGACTTTAATACATGTCTAGACCCGACTCTTGATAGATCGACTGGTAATGACAGATATGGAAGACAGTCGGCCAGGACTCTTAGGGAGGGCATGAGGGAGTGGTCAATGGTAGACGTCTGGAGATTGAGACACCCGGGGAACAAAGAGGGTACTTGCACGTCAGTAGCACATAACACATGGTCTAGAATAGATTATTGGCTGACTACACAGGAAGTCAGCACATGGATAACGGCGGTAGAGCATTTACCCAAAACACTGTCAGATCATGCCCCAGTGCGCCTTGAGTTGGCCATCCCAACACATACCCCACGACAATTTACATGGCGACTACAACAATCAGCACTCTTGGACCAGGTATTTCGTGGCGAGCTCAAACACGCAATTGTGGATTACTTTGACCAAAACACTGGATCTGTGAGTAGCGCACGGATACTGTGGGAGGCCTTTAAGGTCACTATAAGGGGACACTGCATAAGTAAACACGCAGGAATACTTAGAGATATCCAACAACAACTAAAAATGACGGAAAGGGAACTAGAACGTCTAGAAACCGAATACGCCACTACACTAAATACCACATTGCTAGCCGATATCAGGCAAAAAACAGACATATTTCATAACTTTGCAGAGGACGATATAAAGTATATGTCACATAGATATACAGCGCGGAATTATGGAGAGGGCGGGAGACCAGGACGCGCACTGTCATATAAAATCAAACCCGCACATACTAAAACGTATATAACACAAATTAGAAATGACCAAAATCAACCAGTATATGACACCCCCTCCACACTAGAATGCTTTGAAAAATATTACACACAATTATACACTACACAGTCCACAGTTTCTATACCCAAAATCTATAGCTATCTAGATGATGTCGGATTGGCATGGCTATCTGATGACCATCGTGAGTATTTTAGCCATCACATCACAGAAGACGAGTTTAAAGAGGCCATTAATTCACTCCCTAATAATAAGGTGCCTGGCCTAGATGGCCTACCGGGTGAATTTTATAAAGAATTTAGGGACCTATTGGTACCTCACCTGGCCGCAATGTATGAAGAAGCTTACGAAGACGGTATGCTCCCTATGACACTGCGAGAAGCCTTACTGATAGCACTCCCAAAACCTGATAAAGACTTAACAAAATGTGATTCATACCGGCCTTTATCGCTAATAAACATTGATGTTAAGATTTTGGCCAAGATAATAGCAAAAAGAATACAACCACTACTGGGCTCCCTAGTTTTACCGGATCAGGCAGGCTTCATACCGACAAGATCCACCACACAAAATATATGCACCATCTTTGCGATGTACCACAACCTAGACCCAGATATACCAGCTGCAGCGGCCCTACTGGACGCGGCAAAAGCATTTGATTCGGTGGAATGGATATTTATGTTCACAATTCTGAACAAGATGGGATTTAAGGCGCCGTTTATACGTTGGATTTCTCTGCTGTATAATGAACCCAAGGCTAGACTTAGAATAAATGGAACCACCTCAAACCAGATTGAAATAAGCCGCGGAACTAGACAAGGCTGCCCACTTTCACCTATTCTATTTGCGCTCACGCTAGAGCCTCTAGCTTGCAAAATTCGTCAAAAACATTTTAGCTCAGCATTACAATTTAGCCTTCGTCCTATAGGTATTTCATTGTATGCAAACGATATGGTACTGTATGCTCGGCATCCGGACACTAACCTAAACCCACTTATTAGAGAATATATCCGCTATGAAAACTACTCAGGTCTCAGAATCAATTGGGCCAAATCGGTAGTAATACCCCTTACAATAGACACGCCGCAGCCAAATCTGGAGTATCCATTGCAATGGCGCACAGATCCGGTAAAATACCTAGGCATATGGATCCACCGTGATCCAGAAACAGTGATCAGAGAAAACTACGGGAAAGCAATATCAAAATTGGAAGAACAGGTAGATAAATGGATTAAGATGCCTCTCTCATTAGCGGATAGGATCGCTTTGCAGAAAATGATAGTGCTGCCCAGATTCTTGTACTTATTCTGGAACATCCCGATCTGGCTAACACAGACATTTTTCTCCACACTGAGGACCATTCTACAATGCTTGACATGGGCAGGGAAACAGGCCAGAGTAAGCTGGAAAATATTAACAAAACCATACCATCAGGGAGGATTCGGGGCCCCGGATCTTCAATTATATTTCTACTGTGCACAAGCACAACACGCACACTACTGGCTGCACCCACATGCACACATTCCGCACATAGCAGTGGAACAGGATAGTGTGCGCCCGAACTCACTGACAGCTTATATCACTGACCCAAAAAGAACTGCACCAAGAGAAACGATACAAACAGTTCACTGCACCTCACGAGCGTGGCATAAATTAGCATACCATGCTCAAAAGCTCCCATTATATGCCTCAGCCATGCCATTGGCTAATCATCCCAAACTCTCAGTCACACAAGAAAAGAGAATGCTCACACTATTGGGAGAAATGGGACTGACGGACATGGGCAAAGTGTTTCCACATGGTAGGTTCATCTCGAGAGATGACCCAACACTATGTGCACATCAAACGCCATTAAAGTTGTTTGCCTATCTGAGACTGCGAATGGCAGTAAAGGAACTATACACATCGTTTCCGGAAGAACCCCCACAATTAAATGCATTACAGATTCTTTTAACGGCACCTACACGTCAAAACTTAGTAACACGTCTATATAACGCATCGCAAAATGAACAGAGACAGGGTCCAAATATATCGCTTCAAAGATGGGAAAACACAATTGGCGAACCAATAAAAGAAAGAGACTGGGATTACAGCTGCGCACAATTGCATTTACTCACATCAAACTGTAATCTGAGAATAATACATTTTAAGTTTCTACACCAGACATATTATACTCAGGTCAAATTGCACAGATATGGCCTTAGAGCGGACGACAATTGTGTGCGATGTAATGCACCCACGGCAGACTTTTTGCACATGGCGTGGGCATGCCCACAGCTTCAAAAATAATGGCAGGACATTACTGATACGCTATCGACTATGCTAGCTGAACAAATCCCAAACATACCAATAGTCTGCCTACTAGGGATCCGCAAATTCAAATTAGTCAGGAGACGGAAATTCTTAGCCGTAGCACATTTACTTGCAAAGAGACGCATAGCTATGAGATGGGGTAGTAAGAGACCTCCCAGATTCAAAGACTGGCTCACGGATATGACCTACTGCAGAGAGACACTAGAGGCCTACGCAGAGGAAATACCACAGGCTTCTAGACCCCGAGACTTCTGGCAACCTCTAGTGCAATATCTACAAACAATGCACGTAGAACCCTGAATTCATAGACTGAATCTCCAAGATCAGTGATGAGCTGAGACATTTGTTGGGAAGATAACGTAATTAGACAGAAGAGACATTTAAATGATGAACAATGCCAGGTCAGGGATACATACATGTGATCACCAATAGCACTTATATGTTTATTGAATTAATGGGAACGTTTCGTGTTGAATAGCTGATGTCTGTATTAAAACATAATAATGGAACATAAGACAATGTAAATAACTGTGAGATGACACTACTTGTGTGTACTATATTGCTGTTGCTTGGTGGGGAAAAAAAAAATAAAAAAAATTTAAAACTACTTGCTAAGCCTTAAACTACCCTTTTATTACATATAAGTCACCCCTAAGGAAGGCCCCTGGTAACCCAAAGGGCAGGGTGCTATGTGAGTAAAAGGTTGGACATGTGCTTTTATGTTTAACATGTCCTGGTAGTGACAAACAGCCCATTTTATGTTTCCCTACTGTGAGGCCTTCTCCTCTCTTAGACTAGCATTGGGAATTCCTTAATACACTTTTAAGCTGTAATTTCTGATCAGAGAGGAGTCGCTTTTTCATATTTTATATTATTGGAATGGTCTTGATAAACTGGTGAAGGTTGATTTAAAATAATAGTATTATAAATGCCACTTTTAGAAAGTGGACATTTCTCTGCTCTTAACTCTCTTGTGCCTTACAGCCTGTCTCCAATACACATCTGGGTTGGGTGACAGCATTCCATCTAGACAGTCACAATAACAGGAAGGTGAGGCTCATCTGCATTCTGAGCACTCGTCTGCATTCATCTGCATTCTGATGGATCTTACTGGGCAGGGAGGAATGGGAGGGGCTGACACTTACATTTCAATAGGTAGTGTCGTGTCCGCACACAAAGCACTGATTCACCCCCAGGGTTAGCCTGGCAAACAGGACTGGCCTGAAAGGGATAGTGTGTACTTCAGAGGCCAGTCTTTGATGTCTGACAAATCAGACACTTCTGGACCTACAACTGAACTCTCTCAGAAAAACTGCTGTGCTGCTCAAACTCAACTTGACTGCTGATCTTGAAGGCCTACTTTTCTGCTTGCTGCCCTGCTGTATGCTGCTCTCTGCTGAAGGAGAGCTGGACTTTGCCTTCTTCGAGGTGATCTCCAAGGGCGTGTTGGCTTACCTCCTGTTGCTTGACACTCATGGAAATCAAAGTCTGTACCCCTGCTCCTGTGCCTGACTCAGTGGAAGTGGCCCAGTTACTTGCAACACAGATTTTGCTGCATCTCCTGTCTGCGTCTAGCATTCACCTGGTTGAGGGGTATAATGGGCTCATCGCTTCAGCACAGCTCTTTGCTTCCAGAGAACGATGCATCGGATGCATCCCTTCGACTGCATTGCAGAAACGGGTGCATCACTCGACGACTCTCGACTCCGGCACCCTTCTTTGAAACTGGCGCATAATCTTCACTGCGTGGAGAAGATCGACGCATCTCGCGGCTTGCAACCAGGAAAGGTCCTGTGCGTGTCCTGTAACTGGCCTGTGCTCCATCGCTTTGACTTTGCCCCGGTACATGTTTCTAAGTGCTTTACTGCATTTATTTCTACAAAATTCAATATATCGTGGTGTTGTTACTGTATGAGTTATTGCACAAATACTTTACACATTGCCTTCTAAGGTAAGCCTTCCTGCTCTGTGCTAAGCTTCTGGAGGGTGAGCACAGGATAATGTAGTAATGTGTTGTGACTTACCCTGGCCTACTTAGACAGGGTGCACACCTCTGCAGACTAGAGATCCAATTTCTAGCAGTTATTACTTAATATCATAGCCAAAATAGCGAGGATAAATAAATGAAAAGGTAAGTGCAAATAAGCAAGTATAGATTTATTATTCTTGACAATATATCTCCATACATCTTTGAAGATATGTATGTCATCAAGATACATGTATGTGGAGTTAGGTGTAGAAAACCTGTACATTCTTCCCTATCAATATTTTTGTTCTCAATATTTGGCTATGATATTAATTTATAAAGATGTTCCCTACTCGATATTTAGGACCCACTCTGAAGAAGCCAGGAAACTAGCAGCAGATCTCTGAAAGGCTGTAATACATGAAATGAATAAAGCGATACAAAAGGGGATGATGGACGGAACGTTTGAGCCAATCAAACACTCACCCCCAGTCAACTGATCTGGGTTTAATCCATCATCATTCTTTAGCTCACTCCACCACCCCAGTTCAGACATGGCCATATGCAAATCAGTCTGACCCTGTGCCTCATGGGAACAGTCCAGCCCGAACTGCCAAGCCATGTCTTCCCTGGACCGGAAACAAGCATCCTAGGACCGGTTTCTGGCATTCCAGCCGTCATCAGCCAGGCTTGCTTGAATCCAGTGGCAAAGTGAGCAAGGGACCCACGTCTGGGCATACCCCCGCCAACTTAGGGCGAACAAAGCGATACAAAAGGGGATGATGGACGGAACGCTTGAGCCAATCAAACACTCACCCCCAGTCAACTGATCTGGGTTTAATCCATCATCATTCTTTAGCTCACTCCACCACCCCAGTTCAGACATGGCCATATGCAAATCAGTCTGACCCTGTGCCTCATGGGAACAGTCCAGCCCGAACTGCCAAGCCATGTCTTCCCTGGACCGGAAACAAGCATCCTAGGACCGGTTTCTGGCATTCCAGCCGTCATCAGCCAGGCTTGCTTGAATCCAGTGGCAAAGTGAGCAAGGGACCCACGTCTGGGCATACCCCCGCCAACTTAGGGCGAACAAAGCGATACAAAAGGGGATGATGGACGGAACGCTTGAGCCAATCAAACACTCACCCCCAGTCAACTGATCTGGGTTTAATCCATCATCATTCTTTAGCTCACTCCACCACCCCAGTTCAGACATGGCCATATGCAAATCAGTCTGACCCTGTGCCTCATGGGAACAGTCCAGCCCGAACTGCCAAGCCATGTCTTCCCTGGACCGGAAACAAGCATCCTAGGACCGGTTTCTGGCATTCCAGCCGTCATCAGCCAGGCTTGCTTGAATCCAGTGGCAAAGTGAGCAAGGGACCCACGTCTGGGCATACCCCCGCCAACTTAGGGCGAACAAAGCGATACAAAAGGGGATGATGGACGGAACGCTTGAGCCAATCAAACACTCACCCCCAGTCAACTGATCTGGGTTTAATCCATCATCATTCTTTAGCTCACTCCACCACCCCAGTTCAGACATGGCCATATGCAAATCAGTCTGACCCTGTGCCTCATGGGAACAGTCCAGCCCGAACTGCCAAGCCATGTCTTCCCTGGACCGGAAACAAGCATCCTAGGACCGGTTTCTGGCATTCCAGCCGTCATCAGCCAGGCTTGCTTGAATCCAGTGGCAAAGTGAGCAAGGGACCCACGTCTGGGCATACCCCCGCCAACTTAGGGCGAACAAAGCGATACAAAAGGGGATGATGGACGGAACGTTTGAGCCAATCAAACACTCACCCCCAGTCAACTGATCTGGGTTTAATCCATCATCATTCTTTAGCTCACTCCACCACCCCAGTTCAGACATGGCCATATGCAAATCAGTCTGACCCTGTGCCTCATGGGAACAGTCCAGCCTGAACTGCCAAGCCATGTCTTCCCTGACCGGAAACAAGCATCCTAGGACCGGTTTCTGGCATTCCAGCCGCCATCAGCCAGGCTTGCTTGAATCCAGTGGCAAAGTGAGCAAGGGACCCACGTCTGGGCATACCCCGCCAACTTAGGGCGTAACAAAGCGATACAAAAGGGGATGATGGACGGAACGTTTGAGCCAATCAAACACTCACCCCCAGTCAACTGATCTGGGTTTAATCCATCATCATTCTTTAGCTCACTCCACCACCCCAGTTCAGACATGGCCATATGCAAATCAGTCTGACCCTGTGCCTCATGGGAACAGTCCAGCCCGAACTGCCAAGCCATGTCTTCCCTGGACCGGAAACAAGCATCCTAGGACCGGTTTCTGGCATTCCAGCCGTCATCAGCCAGGCTTGCTTGAATCCAAGTTGGCAGGGTATGCCCAGACGTGGGTCCCTTGCTCACTTTGCCACTGGATTCAAGCTAGCCTGGCTGAATGGCCAGAAACCGGTCCCAGGATGCTTGTTTCCGGTCCAGGGAAGACATGGCTTGGCAGTTCGGGCTGGACTGTTCCCATGAGGCACAGGGTCAGACTGATTTGCATATGGCCATGTCTGAACTGGGGTGGTGGAGTGAGCTAAAGAATGATGATGGATTAAACCCAGATCAGTTGACTGGGGGTGAGTGTTTGATTAGCTCAAACGCTCCGTCCATCATCCCCTTTGGTATCGCTTTGTTCGCCCTAAGTTGGCAGGGTATGCCAAGACGTGGGTCCCTTGCTCACTTTGCCACTGGATTCAAGCTAGCCTGGCTGATGACAGCTGAATGGCCAGAAACCGGTCCCAGGATGCTTGTTTCCGGTCCAGGGAAGACATGGCTTGGCAGTTCGGGCTGGACTGTTCCCATGAGGCACAGGGTCAGACTGATTTGCATATGGCCATGTCTGAACTGGGGTGGTGGAGTGAGCTAAAGAATGATGATGGATTAAACCCAGATCAGTTGACTGGGGGTGAGTGTTTGATTAGCTCAAACGCTCCGTCCATCATCCCCTTTGGTATCGCTTTGATACATGAAATGAATGAAATAGCATTTGTATAGTGCTGCAGCTGCCTCCGGAGACGTGTCTTGGTGCTTTAGTATCAACAAAGGCAAAAGGCAGCAGGGTGAATGACAACTGCACTACCTAGGCTAGTCACAAGAGTAATTTGCACTCGTATTACCCACCTCAAATGGCCAGCTGCCACATGACCACAAATAAATACAGAAGAAAAAGGCTTATGAGAGGCAATACACAAGATCAGCAAAAGTACAGTTCACAAAAAGGACAGTTCATTTAGTAGGCGTTGTGGGTTTCTCTTGCAAGTCTTTATGTCTCAAAATCCTTTGTACATATGTGGGAACAGCCAACGCGTTTTACCATTCACAAGGGCTTCTTCAGGGCTGTAATTTCATACAGCATAAAACATATTTAGAAACCACTAATTAGAGAAATTTCTGTTCTTATTTAAAAAGGTAGGACAAGATCGTTAGAGAAATAGAAAAAGTCAACTTGGACTGTCAGAGTCCAAAGAGAAGCACGGAGTAGAAGCCACAACAGAGGAGGGAACATCCATGCTAGGTATGAATTCGAGAAAGTCAAAAGAGTTGTGCTGTTAAAAAAGTGCAAAAAGAAGAATTGATGGACAGAATGCAGAACAATGTCATACATTCACCCCAGTACAGAGATATGGGCCTAAATCCATCGTTTTTTTGCTCACCATGCCTTTCCAGTTTGGAGCCAGCCATATGCAAATCAGTCTTGACCCTGCGCCCAATGGGAACAGTCCAGCCCGAACTGCCAGGCCAGGTCCTCCCTGGACTGGAAACAAGCATCCTAGGACCGGTTTCGGAGTTTCACCCCTCTTCAGCCAAGATAGCTTGATTCCAGTGGCATGGAGAGCACGGGACCCACGTCTGGGCATACCCGTCCCACTCAGGGTGACAAATGCAAAAAGAAGAATTGATGGACAGAATGCAGAACAATGTCATACATTCACACCAGTACAGAGATCTGGGCCTAAATCCATAGTTTTTTTGCTCACCATGCCTTTTCAGTTTGGACCCAGCCATATGCAAATCAGTCTTGACCCTGCGCCCAATGGGATCAGTCCAGCCCGAACTGCCAGGCCAGGTCCTCCTTGGACTGGAAACGAGCATCCTAGGACCGGTTTCGGGGTTTCACCCCTCTTCAGCCAAGATAGCTTGATTCCAGTGGCATGGAGATCATGGGATCCACGTCTGGGCAGTGTACTGCCTGAAAAGAGACAATGTGTCAGGTTATTACACATAGTTATCATAACGTACTCTAAAAACAAAAATTCAAAAACCACCAGTAGGTGTTCATAACAAGTCGTTAGTGAACCCATCAACAACCCATGTAGGTAATCAATCAATAAAGTGGTTATGCGCAAGTATAGCTTACCTGTATTTCTGCCTACATTTTCACCTGTATCAACTTCTAACTATGGTAGATATTTTAAAGTAATATACTGTTACGTCCGCTGCACCCTTCTGGTTGCAGGGATATATGGGGCTTGTAGGTTTACCAAGAACCCGAGGTACCCAGAACCAATAACTGAGTTGCAACCAATACAAAGGGGGACCCCTGCAAGAGAATGAAGGGCGGGTAGAGCAGGGGAACAATTCAAGGAAAACTCACACTAGCAACGATCACCCGCCCCTAAAGAAGATTTACACAAAGGCCCAACAAGGGGTCCTAGTATTGCAAAACAACACCCAGGGCTGTCAATTGCATATGTTCAAAAAATTCAAAGAACAAGTTGCTTAACAAGATTGATTTTTTATTTTTATTTTCATAATATCATAAAATAGTTAACACATTCCGAAAAATTCATAAATAATTACATATATAATATCTGAAAATATGTCCCACACAAAACAATCATACCATCAATCATACTAGCACTCACTCATGGTGACATACACATTTATTCCTCAAGACAAACATCTTTATAAAACATCGCAAATCACTCCAGATGGTAAGGCTGCCACTCGAAGTTAAGATGGAGCATTCTCGTGTATTCTCCCGGTAATAGATGGAAACAAGGTCCAAGAGCACGAGAAGAATAAAACGCCAACGCGCGCTTTCGGTGTGAGGCCCTCAATAGGGCAACACCTTCGTCAGGGCGGAGGCAGATAAATAGTGTGGGACACACAAACACACCAAATCTATCTTGATGAATGACAATGTTCACTCAGATTCTTTTTGTAAGGTCCTAAAGAGACCACACCATACAATAGAGATGGTATCAAAGGTCCGGAGTACTTCATATGGGTCAATCAAGTGTTTAGTCCAGGGATTATGACCATTGCCAGCAGCACCGCAGGGGAATCGGTAATGGATCGATAGGATGTGCCCCTCCGAAAACATCAACGAGGGCTAAGGATACTTCCGACCAGATAACGATTAAAACTCCGTCCTGCGCGGTATTCCTCCTGTCAGACGGCGGGGTGGGAATTCCTCCGACCGAAATTCCCACACTATTTATCTGCCTCCGCCCTGACGAAGGTGTTGCCCTATTGAGGGCCTCACACCGAAACGCGCGTTGGCGTTTTATTCTTCTTGTGCTCTTGGACCTTGTTTCCATCTATTACCGGGAGAATACACGAGAATGCTCCATCTTAACTTCGAGTGGCAGCCTTACCATCTGGAGTGATTTGCGATGTTTTATAAAGATGTTTGTCTTGAGGAATAAATGTGTATGTCACCATGAGTGAGTGCTAGTATGATTGATGGTATGATTGTTTTGTGTGGGACATATTTTCAGATATTATATATGTAATTATTTATGAATTTTTCGGAATGTGTTAACTATTTTATGATATTATGAAAAGAAAAAGAAAAAATCAATCTTGTTAAGCAACTTGTTCTTTGAATTTTTTGAACATATGCAATTGACAGCCCTGGGTGTTGTTTTGCAATACTAGGACCCCTTGTTGGGCCTTCGTGTAAATCTTCTTTAGGGGCGGGTGATCGTTGCTAGTGTGAGTTTTCCAATAACTGAGTTGCACCTTGCAATAGTTTTTCATTGTGTACCAGGTATACAGCAATTCATTAGTAAAATATAAAGAGTGAAAAATAGGTATCAAGGAAACCTATATATTTCTGAAATGAGAATACAATATGGAGTTTAGAAGCAGTGGTCATTTGTGCATCTCTGAATTTGTGGGTCCCCATATTAGCAGGTGAATTAAAGGATATGTTTCATAATGACTTCTTTTTTAGACACTGTCTTACATTTGGAAGGCAGAAATGCATAGTAAGACAAATTGCAATAACACTTTTTCTACTATTCTGTGTTTCCCTAAGTCTCCTGATAAAAACTGGTACCCACTTGTGTGTGTAGGCCTAGTGCCCGTGACAGGAAATTGCCCAAAACGTAACGTGGACACATCACTTTTTTCCACTGAAAACTGACCCTTTTTGTTTTTTACAATGTGCCTCACTGTGGATTTTGGGCCCTAGCTCAGCCGGTGCCTAGGGAGAACTAGCAAACTGTTATGTGCCTGGGCTAGGCCCATGTAGAGAAGCTGCTCATTTCTTACATTGTCCTATTTTTCACATTAACATTTCTGCCTTGACCTTTGCACATATTTGAGTGCACGACAATGTTAGATTAGTTTCTCTGAAACTACTTTGTTTACACATCTAGCTTCACACAACATTATCACGGTGCCTCGAACATCAAGTACAAAGCCCTTCTATGCACTATGTACAAATGTTGTTTCTATCTTCATCCACAGGGTGACAGGGCTATCTACATATCCATAACATCGCTATTTTATACGCACATCGCAAGGCTGCTTTCAATTATAAATAAAGAGCATCCCATAAGATTAGAAGAGGAGGCACTTTAGCTGACACCGAGGATTCCTGCATTCAGCGGTCTGAGATCTCCATGAGGGGTGTCAAGTTCGTAACCAAGACTGGCTCCTACATTCTCTCCCACCAGGTAATGGGGTTGGATCGTCGCTTGGGGGATTCTTGGCTTTACACCTACACACACTCTAGGTACACTCAGAGTCAGGTTTGCATAGTAGGAGTAAGCCTGATTACTGCCTTGTTTATATGCCTGCATATATACACTGTTTTAGCAACATAGTAGATCTGCATCTACTATTTACGCTTTTGGTGCTTGTAATCACTTTCATCTGCTTCTGTCTACTGATTATCGCAGCACATGTATTCCATACCAGAATAAGTTTGGTTCAATAAACAGAGACGTTTTAAGGCATGGGCAAAGTGGGCTCTGGCCCAGGGCCCCAGCCTTTAAGGGGCGGGGGGCCTGATAGAGCCAGCTCTGTTCTGCAAGGCTTGCCCTGATGACCTTGAATAATTAATCGACAGATTGTTTTAAATACTGTTTCTCTTTAATTTAGTTTTTGATGTGAGTGATGCGTGAAAGTCTATTACAAAGATTTTGCAGCGAAATGTTGTGTTTGTTTCATGCAACATCCATAAATAAAGTTTCATTTAGATCAAAACAGGACTTCATAAATGAGAAGTGGGCGGGTGTCACAAAGATTATTTGCAGTAATGTAAGTGAGCTGCTGCTGTGCTACAATATTGAAAACACTCACCACTATCCATGAACATTAGATGTAACAACTTTAAAATTGGAGGAGTGTGCCTGCGCACTGTCAGTGACCTGGCCTAAGAGGGCATGAAAAAGCTGAAACTGGATCATAATTAAAAACTGTTCTGAACAGGGGCCCCCTAAAATCTATCGGCCCCGGGCCCCCAAAATCCTTAAGATGTCCCTGTCAATAAATATATTGAAAATGTCCCACTGTGTATTCTGAATAGTTATCTGAGCACTAGTAAGCACAAGTGACTGAGTGAGAGGTTCTGATATGTTTCCACGATCCCTGAGGGGTCAGGGTTGTCATGTTCAGTGGTTTCCAGTAACCATTTGCTCCCTGGTAAGGTTAGAGGGGCTTACGGTGGCACTGTGAGCTAGCTGGTCTCTAGGCCAACATATCCTGTGGGGGTGCCCGGAATCAGTCTAGGCACCTCACCCAAAGTTTATGTTGTCCAACAAACGCACAGGTCCTACAGATTAGTGGGAACTACACAACAAAACTTGCACATTTTTGAAAACTAGACACCTAGGGGAATCCAGGATGGGGTGACCTGTGTGGCGTTCACCAGGTTCTGTTACCCAGAATCCCTTGCAAATATCAACATTTGTCTAATAAAACACATTTTCCTCACATTTTTGTGATGGAAAGCTCTGGAATCTGAGGGAAGCCACAAACATTCCTCCAAGTATCCTGATAAAAATGGTACCTCACTTGTGTGGTTAGGCCTAGTGCCTGCGACAGGAAACTGCCCAAAACGCAACGTGGACACATCAAATATTTCCAGTGAAAACGGACCCTTTTTTTGCAATGTGACTAGCTGTGGATTTTGGACCCTAGCTCAGCTGGCACATAGGGAAACCTAGCAAACCTGAACTTTGTTGAAAACTAGACACCCAGGGGAATTCAGGATGTGGTGACGTGTGTGGTTCTCACCAGGTTCTGTTACCCAGAATCTCTTGCAAACCTCAAAATTTCCATCCACCTAACATTTCTCCAAATCTGCCAATAAAAATGTTACCTCACTTGTGTGGGTAGGCCTACTGCCTGCAACAGGAAAAGGCCCAAAATTTCTTGTGGAGACATCAAAATTATTGATCACAAAACGACTTGGTTTTGCAAGGGAGTCACTGAGATTTTGGTCCCGGACTAGACGGCCATCTAGGAAAACCTACCAAACCCAGACATTTCTGAAAACTAGACAACTGCCCTTTTGGACCCACTTTGGTTTCCCCTCAGTTTTCATTTTATATGTTTTTAGGTGCTCTGCTTTGGGCACCCACACAAGTGAGCTATCATTTTTATCAGAAGACCGAGGGAAACTTTGGATGTTGGGAAATTTGTGCCGGCGTAGTGATCCAACAACGTTTCCACACAGAAATGTGGGGAAAGTGTGACTTTTTAGGTAAATGTGAGGTTTTCAGAGGATTCTGGGTAATAAAACACTGAAGGATCCACACAAGCCACACCACCAGCCAAGTGCCATTCATGCACACCACCAGCCATGCGCCATCCAAGCATATCGCCAGGCAAGTGACAGTCCAAGCACACCACCAGCCAAGTGACAGTCCAAGCACACCACCAGACATGTGCCATCCATGTAGACCGCTAGCCAACCGACAGTTCACGCACACTGCCATCCAAACACAAGTCCACACACACACTGCCAGCAAACGTAAGTCCACACACACCGCCAGCAAAATGCAGGTTCACACACACCCAGCCAAATGCCAGTACATACAGACAGTCAGCCAAACTCCAGTTCATACACACACGGAAACCTTTGCTGGTGTCTAGTGGTTTTCTGCCCCCCGTGGGGGAAGATGAGCCTAAAAATATCGCTGATCTGCCCCCAAGGGGGGCAGAAACAGCCAAGATGTGTGCACAAAAAAAAGGGGAGCAACCCTTGCCTAAGGGGCACCTCCCTGACATGCCCATAAACATATCTCTGGTGCCTAGTAGACTTTCTGCCCCCCGGGGGGGGGGCAGAAAAACTGTGGCTATTTTTGGGGGGTTGGGGGCATTGGTATCCCCATTCTGGGCAACCCCCACCCCTGAACTACACAAAAAAGTCCCTGGATTCCTAGTGGGCTTTCTGCCCGCCCCCCCCCGGGGGGGCAGATCAGGGGCTATTGCCCCCATATGTCCCCAGGGGGCAGACAGGCTATCCATTAGTTTTTGAGTGAGGAGGGGGCATTGGGATGCCCACTCTGGGCAGCTCCCACCCCTAAATTTACATAATATTGTAATCCCTGGTTCCTAGTCGGCTTTCTGCACCCTTGGGGGGGCAGATCAGGGGCTATTGCCCCCATTTGCCCACATGGGGGCAAAAGACTGTGCCTATTTGTGGGTGGGATGGGGGCATTACAATGCCCATTTAGGGCAGCCCCCACACCTAAATTAACATTTAAAAAAATCCTTGGTTCCTAGTGAGCTTTCTGCCCCCAAGGATGGGTAGATCAGGGACTATTGCTCCCATCTGCCCCCCAGGTGCTATTCTTTGGGGGAGAAGGGGCATTGGCAGGCTCATTCTAGGCGACCCACGCTCCTAAATGTAGATAAAAATGTTATCCCTGGTTCCTAATAGGCTTTCTGCACCCCCCCCCAAGGGGCAGATCGGGGGCTATTACCCCCACATGCCCCCCCAAGGGGGGCAGAAAGACTGTGCCAATTTGTGGGTGGGGTGTGGGCATTACAATGCCTATTCAGGGCAGCCCACCTATAAATTTACATTAAAAAAAATCCCTGGTTCCTAGTCGACTTTCTGCCCCCCCGGGGGGGGGGACAGATTGGGGACTATTGCCCCCATCTGACCACCAGGGGGGCAGAAAGACTATGGCTGGTTTTGTTGGGGGGTGGAGGTATTGCCATGCACATTCTGGGCAGGCCCCACCACTAAATTTACATACAAAATGTAATCCCTGGTTCCTAGTGTGCTCTCTGCCCCTCCAAGGGCAGCTGGGGGCTATTGCCCCTTCTGCCCCCGGGGTGCAGAATGACTGTCCCTTTAGTGTTTGGTGGGGTTGGATCATTAGCATGCCCATTCTGGCCAGCCCCACCCCTATATATTCAAAACAAAAATCTCCCTGGTGGGTAGTGTGCTTTCTGCCCCCCTGAGCGACATATCGGGGGCTACTGACCTCATCTACCACCCGGGGGGGCAGAAAGACTGAATATGCCCAAATGTATTTGTGGTGCATTATAGGGCCTTGCGCAAGGGGCAGCTCTCCCCTCCCTGGTGTCCAGTGGTGGATCCCTGCTTGGGGATCGACCTCCTGTGGTGATCCCCAAGCAGGGATTCACTGGGGAAAAGTATCATTTGAAAGGGTAGATTCTCCCCTTTCCAATGATACCTCACACTGAAGCAGTGAAAGTGAAATGAGCCGATCATCTCATTACATTGAAAAAATAAATGCCTCTGGAGGTTGGGGAAGCTCTTCCCAGCTCCAGAGGCTACAAAATAAAAAAGGAAATCCCTCTGCTGTTTACAGCAGATGGATTTCTGTGTGGTGTGCAGAGGACGTAACGGTTACGTCCTCGGCATGGAAGGGGTTAAAGGGACTTTTTAGTTAGGTGAAATATTCAGTTAAAACATACGATTTTAAACGAAAAAAACCACTGAAATTCACCAGTTATAGTTATCTCAAGAAACTATGACTCATGTCCTAATGTAACTTTAACTCTCACCATGTACTGCAAATTAACTCACATATTACATCACTCATGATGCTGTGCTAGTTGGGGTGCGAGGTAACTGGTGAATTTCAGTGGTGCTGTTTGTTAAAAAAAATATATATATATATATTCACTGAAAAAACCATAGGTTTCAGGGGTGTTATAGTTTGTTGGACATTTCACTCGTACAAAACCATAGAAATTCCCCTTTATAGTTAGTTCAGCTAACTAAAACTTGCGCGCCCGCAATGCACTGCTGATGACGCCACATATTACATCACTCATGACATGGTCAGTGACATCACTCATGACATCACTGATGACATCTCAAATGACATCACTGATGACATCACTGATGACATCATCCTTGTGATAGAGTGGCAGACCTCCTCTCACCCTAATATAACCTTTGATACACACACTCAAAAATACAAACTAACATTTTCAAAACAATGGACATACCAATACCAGTTACAACACACCTATTCATTAATTCCAAGATCTACACACACATCCACTCATTCACCAACAGTCCCTATACAGTCACTCATACATGTACTCACTCATCATATGTACTCATACATCTATACATCCTGTTACACACCGCCACTCATCCATAGAGTTACTCACACACATAGTCACACATGCAAACAAAGTATCAAACATCCATTTACTTGCATATACAGTTATACACACACTACCACACTTACTTCTACAGAAACTTACACATACTTACTCTCTTAAACAATCACTTATAGAAACACCTACTTATTTGTACAGGAACTCTTCCAATCTCTCACTCTCACATATACTCACTTATATACACCAATACTCACATATACTAGTTTAAAACATATGTAGTTACTCATAAAGACACTATTGAGACAGTCATTCACTCACTAACAGACCCATACACATACTCATCACCCTATACAGTCCTGCATACATGCTGTCTTCAACACATACAAACAGTGAGTCACTCATTCATGCATCTATGCACTAAGTAATACCCCCACCGAACCATACAGACACTCAGACACTCATACTGATACTCAAAAACCAACTAATAACCCATATAGACACTCATGTAGCTACTCACCAACCCATGCAGCCACTTATACACAAAGTGAGAGACTGATACAGATATTTTCATATTTAAACATTACTCACTAACCCATGTATTCACTAAGATACACTTAGGGGTCGATTCCGATCTCGGCCGGTAGTGCTCCGAATCGGATTCGGATTTACCGGATCCGATTCGGAGCCCTGCTTCCCGACCGAATCGTACGCGGGTCCGGCCTAGCGAGTACGATGCAAGCGCCCGCGAAATCGCCGACCGACTCGAACGCGGCTTCAACACGCTCCGACTGACTCGCATGGACACGACTCACACCGCGCTATGGAGACGTTTCCCGGCCGGGTAAGTACGATGCGCGCCGCAAGCAGTCTGACCGACTCGCGCCGTCCGGCTCGAAAGAGCTGTCGGAGCCATACTTTGGGGGTCCGCGTCGGACCCCCCTGTACGCGTAGCCACGCGAGTCGCACACAGGGGGGACCCATGGGTCCCCCCTACCTGTGCATGTACGACACGATGCGCATCGAGGCGTACCCGCTGTAGGGGGCGCCCTTGTTCGCCTCGCACCCATTGAGTCAATGGGAGCCCGCGTACGCGTTGTACGACCGGCTCCCATTGACTTCAATGGGAGTCCGACCGAATCGAGTCCGATAGCATGCGAATGCATCGTACTCGTCCGTCCGGACTGCTAGGGTCCGATTCGGTTGGAAACCTCTCCGGGTCCGGCTCGGTCGGAGAGATTTCCGACCCGAATCGGAATCGGCCCCTAAGTCAGTTATACAATCAATTTTACAAAACAAATCATCCATTTAGACACTTATATACCCATTTATTCTTCCATCGACCTTGAGATATAAATATATAAAAAATATTTAATTTTCAGAAAAACACACATTCACTGGATGATGTCATCAGTGATGTTATCAGTGATGTCATCAGTGATGTCACTGACCATGTCATGAGTGATGTAATATGTGACGTCATCAGCAGTGCATTGCGGGCGCGCGAGTTATAGTTAGCTGAACTAACTATAACGTGGGAATTTCTATGGTTTTGTACGAGTGAAATGTCCAACTAACTATAACGCCCCTGAAACCTATGGTTTTTTCAGTGAATTTCTAAGGTTTTTAAATGCTAATTTCTAACTATAACGTGCCTGAAACCTATGGTTTTTTCAGTGAATATATATATTTATTATACTATGTATACATGTGAAAATGTCTCGGTCCCCTGTTTGCCTCGGTGGCACGGAAAAAAATGGGTGGAACTGACGTCAGCACGCCGACGAGGTCCTCTTATGGCTTCGATGATGTCATACGGTGTCGCGAGCGGAGTCGTGCTCGTTGACATGGGAGAGCTAGGAAAGAATTTCCGTGGAATGCTGGTGCAGGGGATATTCACCTAAGTGTTCAGGCTAGTCCTTTGGGAGCAACTGTTTATGTTGCTACTCCAGAAACCGAAACTAGTGATCCGGGGCAGAGGCCCTGCAGATGGCACACGAGGTGGGGTGCCCAGTCGTGTGCACCGGCGGGGCAGCGAAGTGACAAGCACCACAACCCACAAAAAAGGTAACGAGGGCACTGAATAACACAGGATCTTCTCTTTGTATCTGGCAGGAACAACGAAGTTAAAATGCCCTAGTATCAAAATGTAGAATTAGTGCTACAACGGTCTTCAAGAGGACCTGCGTTGCCGCTTCTGCCTCCCGTACCCTGGAGGCGGCACATGGGTCACGCGGTACGGTCATACTGCGGTGGGATGCACACTTGTTGACCTCTCATGGCACTGCTCCACACTTCAGGGAGGACGCTTTCCATTAGCTATGTTTTCTGATGACATGTCGCGCCGGCCCCGTCCAACAACAGAACTCCTTTAGATCCAAACAGACTCTTCCACTCTCTCACCGGAAGTGAAACCAGGCCACGCGGGCACTTTCACAATACAACAGCAGGGAATGCACTTTTCGGTAAAAAAAACACATTCCTTCCTCCTAATTAATCAAATAAACGTCTCACTGAAGAACAGGGGCCAGCTTCGATCGGTAAACAGCCGTTACTAACGACTTTTTTACTTTGCGATAGCCATTACAACGCATGCATTACCACGCATGCGTTGTACATCACAAAGTCATTACTACGCATTTTTAGAACGCATGGTCATTTACCACGCATGCCTTTACAACAAATTTTGTTGTAAAGGTATGTATGGTAAATGACCATGCGTTCTAAAAACATGTAGATTTATCCATGTCGTTGTAAGGAAACAGAGGCTGTTCTGTTTCCTCACAACGACGTGCACCGCCCTCAGAGATGACGTGAAGCAGGAACCACGAGGAGAGAGGAACCATGAGGAGTGAGAGGTAAGGGGGATTGGGCATGGGGTGGTGGTTTCTTTTCTGGGGTTTAGGGTAGTGCAGTGGTGTTTGGGTGGTGTAGGGGGTCGTGCTGGGGGTAGTGTTTTAGGGTTTAGGGTAGTGCAGTGGTGTTTGGGTAGTGTAGGGGTCGTGCTGGGGGTAGTGTTTTAGGGTTTAGGGTAGTGCAGTAGTGTAGGGGTCGTGCTGGTGGTAGTGTTTTAGGGTTTAGGGTTGTGCAGTGGTGTATGGGTAGTGTAGGGGGTCGTGCTGGGGTAGTGTTTTAGGGTTTAGGGTAGTGCAGTGGTGTTTGAGTAGTGTGGGGGTCATGCTGGTGGTAGTGTTTTAGGGTTTAGGGTAGTGCAGTGGTGTTTGTGTAGTGTAGGGGGTCATGCTGGGGGTAGTGTTTTATGGTTTAGGGTAGTGCAGTGGTGTTTGGGTACTGTAGGGGTCGTGCTGGGGGTAGATTTAGGGTTTAGGGTAGTGCAGTGGTGTTTGGGTAGTGTAGGGAGTCGTGCTGGGGGTAGTGTTTTAGGGTTTAGGGTAGTGCAGTGGTGTTTGTGTAGTGTAGGGGGTTGTGCTGGGGGTAGTGTTTTAGGTTTATGTTAGTGCAGTGGTGTTTGGGTAGTGTAGGGGGTAGTGCTGGGGTAGTGTTTTAGGGTTTAGGGCAGTGCAGTGGTGTTTGTGTAGTGAAGGGGGTCATGCTGTGGGTAGTGTTTTAGGGTTTAGGGTAGTGCAGTCATGTTTGTGTAGTGTAGGGGGTCGTGTTTTAGGGTATAGGGTAGTGCAGTGGTGTTTGTGTAGTGTGGGTGATCATGCTGGGGGTATATTTAGGGTTTAGTGTAGTGCAGTGGTGTTTGGGTAGTGTAGGGAGTCGTGCTGGTGGTAGTGTTTTAGGGTTTAGGGTAGTGAAGTTATGTTTGGGTAGTGTAGGGTGTTGTGCTGGGGGTAGTGTTTTAGCACTAATTTTTCTTTCTACAGCACTAACCATAATTTCTATGGCAAAATGAACCCCCTCATTTTGTTCCTTTTTAAATTAAATGTTTTAAGTGTTACCAGTTTATTCCAATCAAGATGGCTTCAGGTGTGCCATACTTTTGTCATAAGTAAGACCGTTAGCGCTCTAGTTGTTCTTTAGAACACTCTGGGAAGCTGCAGTAGAACACAAAGGCATCAACTGACAGGCTGCTCCTGTTGAAATATAACAGGAAGATATTTGAGATCTCACTTAAAACATGTCCTAATTTTTCTTTCTACAGCACTAACCATAATTTCTATGACAAAATGAACCCCTCATTTTGTTCCTTTTTAAATTAAATGTTTTAAGAGTTACCAGTTTATTCCAATCAAGATGGCTTCAGGTGTGCCATAATTTTGTCATAAGTAAGACCGTTAGCGCTCTAGTTGTTCTTTAGAACACTCTGGGAAGCTGCAGTAGAAAACAAAGGCATCAACTGACAGGCTGCTCCTGTTGAAATATAACAGGAAGATATTTGAGATCTCACCTAAAACATGTCCTAATTTTTCTTTCTACAGCACTAACCATAATTTCTATGACAAAATGAACCCCCTCATTTTGTTCCTTTTTATATTAAATGTTTTAAGTGTTACCATTTTATTCCAATCAAGATGGCTTCAGGTGTGCCATACTTTTGTCATAAGTAAGACTGTTAGCGCTCTAGTTGTTCTTTAGAACACTCTGGGAAGCTGCATAGAACACAAAGGCATCAACTGACAGGCTGCTCCTGTTGAAATATAACAGGAAGATATTTGAGATCACACTTGAAACATGTCCTAATTTTTCTTTCTACAGCACTAACCATAATTCTATGACAAAATGAACCCCATCATTTTGTTCCTTTTTAAATTGAATGTTTTAAGTGTTACCAGTTTATTCCATCCAAGATGGCTTCAGGTGTGCCATACTTTTGTCATAAGTAAGGCTGTTAGCACTCTAGTTGTTCTTTAGAACACTCTGGGAAGCTGCAGTAGAACGCAAAGGAATCAACTGACAGTCTCTGCCCTTGTTGGATGTACATGTTTTACTGAGAATGTCAGACTTCATTCTCACATGACTGAGAAAGATAACGTGAATTTACAGAAAATATGCTCTCATTTTAGCTTCTGGAGCACCTTCCAAAACTGTATGGGACAAGCATGGGAAAATAGTTTTCTCTCAAACATGATTCATGATATCCCAGCAGAAGGTTTTTCACAGGGTAAAATCACCTTAGAACACACCACAAATCCTGAAATTAGTATGGTACCATCAACAAATGAATTCTAATGTAACTAAAGTCTGTTATCACCCTTAAGAGTTCTCCTTTTGGTAACCCTCAAAATCTTTGATTCACTACAATGCATTTCAATGGGGTGCTATCATTTATATTGGTCCCAAGATGGCTGCCAGCAATTCCAGGATGAAGTGCTGACAGCCAATCAGATCTCACGATGACATGTGTGGTTAGGCTCCGCCCAGATATATATGTGTTTTCTTTTTCAAATTTCTCAGGAACTACTGAACGGATTTACACCATTTAAGCAAAAGGCATGACCCTGAACCAAGGGCTACCTTTTGGCAAATTTGGTGTAATTCCGTTCAGCAGTTCGGGCTGTAGCTGCGACTAAAGGTTCCTATGGAAAATTGCATGGGGAAAACACGTTTTGGGACCCCCTTTTTCTCGGCCCCTCTTGCCGAATCACCCCGAGACTTTCAGGATAGGAGCGGACCGGAGCGCCCCAACAAGTTGGAAAATTTCACGAACATTCGTCAACCGGCGCCAACGTTATTTCAAATAGAATGTTGCGGATTTCCTATGGAAAATAGGTCCTAACTATAACTATCTACTGGCGACCGCCAGTAGATAATATATATATATATATATGTATTTATATATATATATATATATACAAAGCAATCAGAGGTGCACCACTTTTACAATGTCAATTCTAATTCCAAATATGTCCACAAAGTTCCAGAAGTAATTGGAAATCTTCTCTTTATTGTTGCATCATCAATATATGTCAAAAATCAGCCAATGCGTTTCGTCCAACTGCGTGTGAACTTCTTCAGGGCTGTAATATGATAAATATGTACAAGAGTATAAAACATAGATACAACAAAACTTAAACTGAGCAAAGCAAATAAAAAGAGACAATACATGTTAACAATGTCCCCCGTGTAAACGGAGATACACAGCAACATGTTCAAATAGACAAAATTGTATGTTGGTTTGGTGTAACATGCAGAAGCAACATTTAGATTGCAATCATCAAATAAAAGGCAATAAAAGGGTGGGAACACAGAGTGGTGAACTATTAAAAAACCACTTGCGGGCTGAATAACGTATCATTGAAATTAAATAGTAAGAAAAAGTCTTAACACATTTGAAAAAGCTAAACGAGCTGAGAAATCATGAACAATGTATTTACATTTTTTACATTTAGAGTGAGTAATACATATCAGCACAAATAGATGGTACTTCCAATATTCAAAACAGTACATATAGTATATTTGTACTGTATAGGATCAAAGACTAAACATTTTGAAAATGTTAAACTTTTGTGAATGTAGCCCATTCACCACAGTGTCACTAAACCAGCGTGTCTGCCGAAGACAGTGAGAGCCGGCTGTTGTAATTGAAATGGGTGCATCCCAGTCCATTAAGAGGTGATGAGACAGGACGCGAACATATAGATGCCCTAGGAGATGAAGGGGGACAGAACACTGGTAGTAAATACATACCACAGGGAAAATTTGAGAAATTCCAATCGTCATCCAAAAGTGAGGTAACTAGGTCCGTTCGTATATTGTTGCTGAGAATATTATGTAAATTCTTGAGAAAGTCAATCTGATAAAGGAAAAGGAAAAGCACATAAGTAAAAACTATGGGTACCAAACAACAGAGACCTCCTCTGAGGTCCACCATTGGGGGAGTAAAGATATGGATAGAAAAAGAGGGTATGCATAGGTGATGGTTCATCAGATTACATACCCAATGGGACAAACATGAGAAAGTAGTCATGAATTGTCCGATGTCCCCTCCTTAGTGGGATTCGATTCAAAATAAAGATATATATATATGTATATGACGACGTCTGCATTATATGGAAAGGATCGGTTGAGACAGCAAAAGAATTTGTTAAAACCATCAATAACAATGTATACAATTTGGAATTCACTGCCCAAATCAGCAACAGCAATGTCCAATTCCTAGATGTTGAGCTGTACATTGAAAATAAAAAGATACAAACCAAGCTTCACAGGAAATGCACAGCAGGTAATTCAATACTCCACGCACAAAGCTCCCTCCCTAAACATCTGATAAAGAGTATTCCATACGGAGAGTTTTTACGCATAAAAAGAATTTGCAGCTCAGAAAAGGACCTTATCCAATGCCATACCGACTCTCTACAGAGATTTTTGGCACGTGGGTATAAAAACGGAGACTTGAAAGCAGCCTTAGCAAAAGCCAATAGCTTTAGTCGTGATGACTATTTGGGTACTGTATCCAAGAAAACTATGAGCTCCACCAGTTCTTCCCAGAGCCAAGAAACTGTAAGATTGATAACCACCTTCAGCTGCCAAGACAAAGAGATAAGAAAAATCATCTATAAGAACTGGCCCATTATTAAGACTGATTTAACCATGTCTCAAATGGTGCCAGATCTCCCTCAAATTACTTTTAGGCGGGCTCCCTCCATGAGGGATGCCTTAGTTAAAAACAGCCCGGAGGTAGCAGGGACAGGAACATGGTTATCTAAGCGCAATGGTTTCTTCAAGTGTAGCTCGTGTCGAGCATGTAAATTTGGTACCAATACATCTGAGTTTTACAATGCCTTTGAATCTACCCCTACTAAAATAAAAGGATTGGATACTTGCAAGACAGACCATGCAGTATATATACTGGAATGTTCTTGTAAGTTAAAATATGTAGGGAGTACCAAACTGCAAGTGTTCACACGCATACTCCAACACTTGCGTGCTATTGTCAACTCTGACTCAAGCTACCCGGTAGCTCGTCATTTTAAGCTAGTGCATCACAATAACTTAAATGATTTGAGATACTTTGTAGTAGAATCAACACCCAAGATGCTCAGGGGTGGCAATAGGGAAAAGAAATTACGACAATTGGAATCTCAATACATACTGCTGCTTGATACTAAGATGCCCAATGGCCTGAACACAGGGGAAGATTTGCATAACTTTTTATGAGATATATCAATCTTAACATTATATATTTGGATTTTATGCTAGATTATTTAGTGTTAGCTTTTAGCCGTTTTTTTAGACAGTTTTTGGGCCTTGTTCTTATACCTGGTTTTACCTAAGGGTTTTTACTTGGTTTCGTTCAGGGTTTTTATGCTGGTTTTTAGGACGGTTTTAGGGGCTACACTTTTAATCGCGTAAACCGTTATTCTAATGTTCTAATGTTATAGTTACATTTTTTCTCCCCCTGGTTTCTTTTGGGCTTAGCGCTTTAGCTGGTCCGGCATTTTCTATGATTTTGGAAATTGCTACAAACTCTGAAACCATATGAAAATTACATTTGCACTTTAAGACCTCTGTTTAGATTTGCTGCTAAACTGCGTATATTAGTGCAATTGCACTTTATTTTGTACTACCTGTTTGGTTTTTGTTGCTAATCCTTATGTAATTTTGCACTTGCACTTTATCCTATACTGTCTGTATTGGATCCATCGAGCATGTTCGTGCATACACACGTCTATGCTACTATGACCTATTGTCCAATTAACTTTGTAGCACACAGGAAACAGGTTATATTTATAGCACCAGCCCTTTATAATGAGTGTCTGGATGGATCTATTTACATATAATACACAACTGTAGTTTTGGGATTACAAACTGTGCAGGTTAATGGCAATATATGTGTGAGCATCATCAGATTAAAGTAGAAAAAGTCTAAGGTATCTATGGTGGTCTGCCACGGCCTCCGAAATGAAATCACATTGGGGCATATTAGCAAGACCCACGTTAAAATTATCGCAGTTTTAGCGGCAGGAAACTGCCGCTAAAATGGCGATAATGGGCTTGCTAATATGCGTTATGGAATTCCAATAGAAGCCCAGGTTAGATGTGCAGGACATCTAACCTGGGCTTCTATTGGAATTCTATAACGCATATTAGCAAGCCCATTATCGCCGTTTTAGCGTCAGTTTCCTGCCGCTAAAACGGCGATAATTTTAACGTGGGTCTTGCTAATATGCCCCATTGTTTTTATATTCCATATCCGACTATGATGTGAATAGCGGATACAGGGCGGCGTATCAGCCAATTTTAAACCACATGTGCACTTAACTGGTGTTTACGTGCGCTTCAGTCTGTCATGGTAATAAATGTAATTTTAAACTCTGATGAGTTTTAATGTTTCTGCGGTTCCTATGCAGCATTGGCAACAGGAGTTTGCACTTTGTAGGCGTAAATTTATAAATTAGATCGCAATATACTCCAGAACCTGCAGATATTGATTATTTTAATTTAATAGTTATATGTATATATCTATTTATTTATGCTTGAATCTTACGAATGTAGTACTGTTGTTATATATATTGCCCTGCATAGAACCATTAATTTGTTTAGCCACATGATACCATGTAACAGTCTGATTGGTTAATGGTTCACTCACGTCACTATAAATTGTGTTGTCATGTGCCCTAGCATGTCATGTGATCAAGGCCGTGGAAACGCGGCCGAAACACATCATGCTGACTGCAATGCAATAAAGCACTTTGATTTGGAAAGCACGTTGTGGTCCGTACCTGTTTGTTCCAAGGACTTGGATTTCGGGACTGTGGTTTGCCATATATATGTATATATATATTTAATCCCGTGGTGGTCGTCACTGGATAGTTACGGTTAGGTCAGCGTTTCCATAGGAAATGGAGTAAATGGCTTTTTTGTTTTGCTAATAACTTTGGTGCCGTTTGACAAATCTCCATGAAACTTTCCAAAAAGTTTCTTTTTCGTCTAGTTTGTGCATGGAAAGTTTTGGGGTGACTCATCAAGCAGAGAAAGGGGAGTTCTCAAAACACAAAATTCCCATGCATTTTCCATAAACCTTTTTAAGACGCAGTACCGCAAAACATCTGAACGGAACTACACCAAATTTTCCAGGAAGGTAGAACTTGGTCCATAGATTATGCTTTTTGTCATTTAGTGGAAATCTGTTTAGTAGTTATGGAAAAATCAAGGTTAAAAAATATTTTTATATCTGGTAAGCCTGGGCGGAGATCGCGGAGTTCCGCGTAGTGACAAAAAACTCCACCAAGCCACGCAGAGTTCCGCGAGCAGCGGAGTGGGTTACCTTGCACCGTTCGCACTGATTTTTAGTGCAGCATGTTTGGCCCGCGCTGCAAAATCAACACGAATGGCATCTCGCAAAGTGCAAGAGGGCGCTGCTTCTTTTTGCCGCTCGAGTAGAAGTTCTAATCAAGGGGCAGCTTCCTCAACGTGAATGGAAGGTTCCTCAACGAGAGCGGTAGCGATCATCCACGACCGCCCGCGTTGAGAAATCTCGCTTGGTTGTGGTCTAGCATTGGATTTTCCTTGCTCACACCGTTGGCGAGCACGAGCGGGTAAAAAAACTCTGCTCCTCTAGGCGGAGCAGAGTTTTTCAGAAGTGCGAAAAACTCTGCGAATGGAGCGGAGTTCACTGCCCTGGCTTAATATCTGGATTGTTGAGTTTGGGAGACTCTCGCAAGAGTCACTCAGAACCCAATTAAAAAAATTGGAGCCTTCTGATTGGCCCAGAGAGCTTTTTATGCCCTAGGGCCATTTCACTGCCATGGGAGCAAAGATCTTGTTGGGAGCAAGTTCTGATTGGCGCCAGTGACATGAGAAAAATGTTGCAGGCAGCCATTACAGGACCGGTGGACTTAGTCCTCTGTACTAAAGTTTTTTAATGAAAATGCTATATTAGGGGGCAGGGTAGGTATACCTTGCACCCTATGCCCTTGTTTGGGGGGACCCAGAGGGACTCCCCCGGGGCCCAAAATAAAATTGGTGTTTTTTGCCACAATCCCTCGAGAATCGAGATTGTAGTAAAAAAGTAAATGGCGTATGCTATTTAAAAAAAATATATATATTTGTGGAGGTAATGTGACTAGGGTCCCCCTCCCTGAGCTCATTTTGGGCACCGGGGACCCCATCGCCAGGGGCTCAATGAGTTAATTAATGAGAGGGGAGCATGGCCCCCTCCCTGAGCCTTTAAAGGCCACGAGCACCCCATCCCCGGGGGCAGGCTCAGGTACTCTGTCCTCTGGAACTCATGCCTGGGACAAGGTAGTTTCCCTACTTGCATCAATGTGTGCATGGAAGCATATGTTTGCTCCTGCCTGGTGGGAGCATTCTAAAAACTCCTGCCAGGCTTGAGAAAACTTGCCTTCACTGTAGCAGCATGGGCAGGGAAGGCAAGTCTGCTCGCAACCGGCGGGAGATTTATCATGCTACTGTTAGGTGGGAGCAGACTTCTGTTGGCTTTACATATGGTAATAAAATATAACTTTATGTTAGAAATTCACTGAAAAAGGCAAAGGTTAAAGTAGCGTTATAGTAAGGTGTGATAAAAAGATCTGATTTTGGTTAAAAAAAACTTCGAAATTCACTGAAAACCCAAAGGTTAAAGCGACATTATAGTTAGCTGAATGTCAATGCCAACATAATGTTTTGAACTAAAAAAAAACACAGCAATTCACCAGTTATAGTTAGGAGAGCTAACTACAACTTGCACCCCCACCATGCAATGTTCATGACCTCACATATTACATCAGTGATGTAATCAATGATGTCATTTGAGATGTCATCAGTGATGTCATAAATGATCTCATTGAATATGTCATGAGAGATTAAATATGTGAGGTTATAAGCCAAGCAAGGCAAGTTATAGTTAACTCTGCTAACTATAACTGCATAAATGCTAACTGTCCCATTTTTGCCGGGACAGTCCCGGCAAGTTGGAGACTGTCCCGTGTAATTAACTATCCTAGGACAATCCCGGCAATTGCACTTCCAGCCCTGCCAAGTGTGAAAGTTCCTGTAATCGATCTATAATTTTTGGTTTCAATTCGCCGCTTCTGTGCACAAGCCCCTTCCGTTGCTCCTCGGCACGTGACCTCTGCACAGCGCATACGCGGTGGGTGCGGAGGGAGGCCAGCAGGGAGTAAAGAACGGGTCCTGAAAGCGCACAGAGTCCTCCAGGATGATCATGGCGCTAAGCAAGATTTACGCCCAGAAGCCCCTTACGTTTCAGCTGGAGGAGGGCAGAGACTTCCTCATGATCGGCTCCGAGTTGTGGGTGGACCTGTCCCACCATTGGGAGCCCCCAACAAGAAGGAAAAGAAGACAAAGGCTTTCCTTAGGTAGGCTAGCTAGCGCCTTCTGGGCGTCTTGGTGATGGGCGTGTTGTCAGGAGCACGGGGAAGAGAAACTTGAAGTGAGTACTGGGGAAAAGGGGCCGGGGCACCGAGAAGACACTCTTGTGCAGTGTAAGGTAGGAAAAGAGAGCTTGTGTGATCCTCGGCATGTTGAGCTTTTATGGGTGCGTGGGTGGAGATAGTGAGAAGAAATCCTATGTTCATTTTTGACAGGGGATGTTGCTGTAGAATATGAAGAGGCCCCAGTGTATATTATGATTAAGAGACCCCATATGGGGGATTCCTGTGTGGGGTATGAGGAAAGGAGCCTTGAATGAAGTATACATAAGTTACCCTTTATGGGCATGGTGAGATCGGGAATTGTGAGGGGAACACTGTGGCTGAAGGAGACCTGCTGTTAGGTGTATGTTGTATTACTATTGTTAAATGACACTACTGTGACACATCTCTCATTAGTAATGCATTTTAAGCCACTGTAAGGTACCGCATTACCGCAAGTAAAAGGATTGTCATGCAAATCAGCTTATTAAAAAAGCTGAGTGGATTACCTCTTTTAATTGTAGAATCCGCTGTCTTTTGTGAAGCTACAGTGACGCAAGCCAGGTGATGAACAGCAGCTAATGGATGTTTAGTGAAGCTTCAATGGGGGTTGCTGGTTACTAGGGCCGGACTGGGAACTGAAACCGGCCCTGGCAAACTGCTCGGCCGCCCCCCCTGAGGGTACGGGGGGGTGCAGCTGAGCTGTTTGCGAGGGCCGGTTTCGGCCGATTTTGTTACAGGGGGCCGATATTGCAGACCCCCAGTAACAAAAACCGCCCCCAGGGGCACAAAACCGGCTCCCACCCTAGCGGCCCACCGGGGAAACGCCCAGTGCCCGCTACGGCCAGTCCGGCCCTGCTGGTTACGCTGACTGGACAGTTTTTGGTTGCATTACGCAGTGCAGGCTACCTGCGTACCTCCCCCTGGCACTATTGGTCAGCATTAGTAGTACGCATGTGCGTGCGGCCATA
This sequence comes from Calotriton arnoldi, assembly GCA_963921515.1. Lineage (NCBI taxonomy): Eukaryota > Metazoa > Chordata > Amphibia > Caudata > Salamandridae > Calotriton > Calotriton arnoldi. The sequence goes on from CAWUFW010012822.1 coordinate 80,448, forward strand.
AGGCCTGCTGCCCACCACAACGAGGGTTACCACTGCCAGGCAGCGAGTGCAGTGTTAGTGCCTATGAACAAAGTTCAGGAGTCATCTCATTTGTGAAGTTATAGTGACTAAAAGGCTCCATTCAGCGCAGGCAGGATCATATTATTCATATAAATTCCTGCTGCAGCCAACCCGGGCCACCAGGAATTGCTGCTACTGGAAGTAAATAAAAGGTCAAGGAGTGCCATCTGGGACCTCCTTGATACGTGCTGCCTTGCCCTGCTCTTGGGGGGGTCGCCGGGGGCTCGGCTGTGTCTAGTGTCTAAATGCACAGGGTACAAGGCTTTAAGTGGGCCGGGTCTGAGCACCGGCAGTTATTTTTAGGGGGCCTCGAAACGGGTCTCTATCGGGCTCTGTTTTCGGGCCTCGCAGAGGTAGTCCGTTTTCTTTTTTTTTTTTTCTTGGACTATTATTACACACATACTTAAGGTATCAAGGTGCTTGCGGATCGGCAGGCCTGGGCACATCAAGGTTAACCACTTAGGAACAAATATGCTTTAAGTTACTCCTTAAATTGATTGACGACTATCAGGAGGAATTATACTTCATTATTTTGCACCTAAAGCTAGCAAGACTCTCATTCTTTTCTTGGGCACAGCAACATCTTTTAACGTTGCTCCCGAGTGGGAGAAAATGACCTGTGTATGAATCCTGAACCCTAGCCTAAATACCTTAGTGGGTGAGGCTGCAATCTCATAGCTGCAGCAATGTGTATCTAATCAGGGACTTTGCAACAACTGTTAGTGATCATTTGTGTATTTTTATTTTAAGCGATTACATTTTTGGGGGCTAATTATGACTCAGGAGAGTGGTTATTTCATTTTCTCCGTTCTCACTCTTTCACTTGCAGGTTTCATGGCCCCAGAAAATGACAGAACTTGGAATTCCCTCTCGACCCTCCTACCTGACGTAGTCTCTCTGTCCCTCCCGCAACCACCATCTTTTGATGGTGCTTCAAAGCGGGAGAGAGATGACCTGGGATTGATTCTTGAACCACAGGCTGACCCCTTGATTGTGTGAGGCTCCACCCATTTACTGGCAGTCCCTTTCATGTGTGAGGTACTTTGCAACAAATATGTATCGGCGCTCAGTGGTGCAGAATTATTTTTAGGGATTGAATTTGTAGTCTCTGGTTTCTGACACAGAAGCTCATTTGGTTTTACACTGCTCTTTTTCCGACCTCTAAATGCAGATCCTGGTGCTGAGCTGTGCAATTGCTCTAAGAAGGGGTGAAAAACGACAAAGAATCATTAACATGCAAATGGTCTTTTAAAGACCTGTGAAGTACTCGGATGCGGCTGTGTGTGTGCCTGGGAAGCTGTCTCAGCCCGGGCTGACACACACGATGGGGGGGTGGGGGGCACGCCCCTACTGAGATAGGCCCACCCCTTTGATGTTTGCCCCGCCCCTTTTAGAGCACCCCCAGTTTATTTTTCCCACTTAAAGCCCTGACAAGGTATGAAGACAGCATGCCCCACGCCATGCCCTCTAAAACCTGACTTCAGTAATTGTTAGCTGTGCTGCAGAGTGTCCCTGGAATTTTTTTTCAAATGTTGGCAATAATGTACATGGTGAATTTCTGTGGCTTTTTGATCCACCTGGTGGATCCGCGATGCTGCGAGCTCAAACCAGATAATCCGATTAGCTGGATGCAGTGCTTTAAATGGGCCGGTACTCACCGGTACTGAGTACCAGCACTTCCAAATGTTTTAGCCGTCAGTACCGGCACTTTTCTTTAGTCAAGGACAGTACCGGTACCCTGATTGATGGCATGACAGGCTAAGGTTTGCTATCGCCTCGAATGCAGGACAAATGCCGCTCAGCATCTCACAGTCGCACTGAGCCTCTGAAGTAGACTTTTGCAGGGACGCTGCGAACGTCCAGTAGCGCCTATTAGAATTTCCCCACACTGCAGGGGTTGGGGAGGGCTTGCATCACGCTGTGATCAACAATACAGGGTCTAGGCAGACCCTGCACTGTTGATTAGGTGTCAACAACCATTCTGCTGCAAGCCCCCGCCCCCCCTCGTCCCTCCTTTCAGTCAGGTGCGTGAAATAGACAGGCCTGGGGCTGCCGGTCAGTAATCCAGTCCATTTAAGGTATTGCACTGGCCATACGAAAGCGAGTGGCAGCCGGTTTTCTTATGTTTGTTTTTTTCAGCGCAGGAGCTGCTTTCCTTTGTGTGCCCGAAGGACCCATGGGTGTGAAGGTAGCCCTGCCCAAAGAGCAATGAATAGCAGGGAACGCTGTAGCACCCCAGGAACTGGATCTGGTTTGGGAAAACCGACATGAACATAGAAGGAAGGGGGAGGGAGGAATGTAAAAAGTGAGGTGACAGCTGAAGTTAGAATTGCCACTTTTTTCAGCTAAAAATACCAGATATTTGTTCAGTTTTGAAATGGGTCTTTAGAAATTGTATTTTAACACAAATTTGTGTAAAGTACAAAATCTGCTGTATTTCTTGAGGTAATGGGTTTAGCTATTGATGAACCACATGCAATTATAATCGAATTGCCTCTTTTAATGCTGGGAAGCCGTCTGATAAAGAGAGATAAACTAACCATTAGCCTGAAATTTAGTTTAAAAAGCTGCCTTGCAGAATTTACAGGGCGCTACGGAGCGTGCGCTCACACACTCACACACACGTGCACAGTCACACACACACGCACACAGTCACACATACACACGCACACAGTCACACACACGCACACACACACAAACGTTCACAGCTTGGAAATAGTTTTGTACTTTTGAAGTGAAAAAATGATTTATGCTTTTATTTACTGGGAAAAATATCAATCCTGATTTAGCAAGTTTTTTTTTTTTTTTTTTGCAAGTCTTTATTTAAAACTACAGGCCTCAACAGTAAGTGTGCATTATCAACACAAATAATGAAATATAGGGCAACAAATTACTGGCCAGGTGGCAAATGTAGGGTATGGGTACATCATGGAGGAGAGAAGATGAGGCAAGTGGAGGAAAAACAGTGACAAAATGTAAGAGACTTGGGCAGAAAGTAAGCTAGAGGTGGCAATAAGAGGGGCAGAACCAGGGAGAGAAGGTTGGAGGCTGGGTAGAAATGAGAGGTGAATCGAGAACAGAGAAGAGGTGTGGATGTAAAGATACTGAACCAGCAAGAGACAGGAAGAGCCTGGCCATAGGGAAAAGGGCAGAGGCAGTGCTTTAAATGGGCCGGTACTCACAGGTACTGAGTACTGGCACTTCTTATTTTTATCACTGTTAATACCGGCACTTCGCCACTGCCTAGCAGAGTACCGGTACTCATGAAAAGGAAGCTCATTGGCTGCTAGTGCTGGTGAGCACTAGGCTGTCCGAGAAGAAGCTGCCTCTGACAGCCAAGGCGCTTCTGTAGTCCTTAGCTCAGCAGCTTTTGTGTACATGTCTGCTTGTTTCTTTGTGTGTGTGCGCACGCTTGAGGATATACAGCATTGTGCCAAACAACAACAAATAACGGTATGACATTAAGAAGTTTCAAATATTACAAAGCAAGGACATTTTTAACATGTTATTCTGTTTAGCTTTCATTTTGTGTAATGATGTAACCTGTTTTGTTAACATAAATGCATTTCTGTTGTGTTTTGATATGTGCTGCAACTAGTATAGAAGTTATTATGTATCATCATATCTTGGCCTTAGCCCCGCCCATAGCCCCGCCCACTTGCCACACCTCTAGTTCACTTTAATGAGTACCTGCACTTATTTTTTCCCATTTAAAGCACTGGCTGGATGAGACTGGTGCCCTGCCCCATGCCAAGCACAAGCAATGGCATTGCCCAGAGAGGGGTTGGCTATCCACAGGGGTTGGGCCCCGGTGCTGGTCACAATTTCATTTACAATATTTCTTCCGAAACCCCTGAAGTTAACCGTTAAATTTGCTGGTCACTTTAGTTTTCAATTGCACACATCTTTCCAAGGATGATACTAGAGCACACTCTAGTGGCCATCTGTAGTTACTGTAGCCTGATATTTATTTTTGCAGCTTTCTGTATAACGAAATTCATCCAAAAGAATGTCAGAGTGCTTTACATAAGAACAGCATACAAGCAATTTACATAAGGGCAGTTTCATACGTCTCTTTGCATTAAACCATTTTACAATAACAGTTTGCTTATCAAAAGTCGCACCAAACAACTTATTCTTACAGCGTCGTAGCAGTTTCCGTAACTGCAGTTTAAAAACACACAGACACACTTAGAAAAACATTTTGCGTTACATGTCCAAATCGGTTAGCAGTTTCATGAGTGAAAACGTTACTCATCAAAGATGGCTAAGAAAGCACTTCGACAAATATGCGTTGAATTGCGCAGGCTAGATTTACTATCCAGGAATGCAGTATAAGACCTGTAGCCATTTGCACTAGCTGGCGGGTCTGAGTGTGTCTAATGTTGACAATCGACACGTGCACGCAATTTGACAATCTACTTTATAAATATTTTCGAGGACAGCATGAATTTGTTAGAGGTGTGAAAAGTAGGCGTTAACAAAGCCAATAGTTTTGGCTTTTGTATAGTGAAAATGCGGTTGTTGTCATGCTAGTGATGCCATTTGGGCACCCAGATGTTAGTGTTAGACAAGGATTACCTCGGAGGCTGTTAAAGTTGTCAGAGTAATCTGATAACGAAATACTGGTCCAACTCCGATTCTCCATTAAAATGTGCAGCTTTGGATGGCTACATATTGAGTAAATGGTCATTTTTATAAGCTTAAAATGGTTAGACAGTTTAGTACCTGCTGCAAAGTGCAAAGTATATGTTTAAAAATCATTTTAAAATATCCAGTAGCAGCTGGCTTCTACCGCGGATGGTGGGGCGGGTGTGAGGGGGCACAAAAAAACATAAACTAGACTTACCTTACTTACCTCCTCCCGCCGGTGTCTTCTGGAAGCCCCAGTGGCATGAAACTGGACTACCCAATCCTGTCACTGCTCTCACAGAATGAGAGCAGCACTAGGATTGGATAGAGCAGGCTCTCTCAGTGCTCCTAGGAGCACTAAAGGCCTGTGCTTTCTCTAACCCAGCTGTCAAAGACAGCTAGGTTAGAGAAGTTTTAAATGCACATGTCTGACTGGCAGGCCCAAGAAGGCCGGCCAAATAGACATGAGCATTTTAAAGCTCACAGCTCCCTGCTGCTGCCACTCGGCAGCGCTGGCCCTGCCCCGTCCTGAACTTAGTTCAGGACGAGTTCAGGACAGGTTGCTGAAAAATAAAATGGTAATAAATAAACTTTATTACCATTTTATTTTTCAGCTCTGGGGCTTGTGGGGCGACGCTCCTCCACTCAAATGGAGGAACCGGCCCTGAAAATATCACATGCCTTTTCAGACTCTCACCTGAGGTGGATACAATTAGTAACCTTTAACTAAGTAACAGTGTTGTCTCTCTCTCTCTCTGTGAGAAGTTGGCCTGGTATATGCTGTTCACTAATTAAAGTGGACACCTTGCACCAGAACAATTCGACTCTTATGGTAGATAGGTTTAAGACCTTTTATAGAAAGCTATCCTAGTGGTAGCTGTGGAGAGCAGCCTTCAGGCTAAGTCTTGAAGGAATGTAAAGCAGCTTGTTTTACCACACAATCTCTTGAATCACCAAATGAAAAGACAACACACAGGTATATATATCAAATATATATGTATTTATTAATAAACACTCTCTACTAATCTCTTTATGAGATTAGAAGTCAGGAACATATGTACAAATCAAATGTTATCAAAATAAGTTTAGCACAATCGAATATCAGAATCTTAGTTTGGCTAGACCTAGGTCTAGGGCATCTAGAATCGAGGGACCCCCAAGAACCACCCCAGGTAGTTGTAGGAGACCCACAGGGGACGGACGCAGTGTCCTGGCACCGGTGCGAGTCCTGTACGAGTCTATGCGAACAGACGCGATTGAGATTTCAATGTTAAAGGTCCCTTGCGTGTTCGAGGCGAACACACCGATCGGTCCTTGTACGAGTCGAAGGACGCGGTTACAGATAGAGTTGCAAGGGAGTTGGACGCGGTGTGTCTAACTCAGACGCGAACCATGTACGAGTCAGCGCGATAGTCGCACTTGGAAAGTAAGAGTTTTAGGGCACTTCTAGGGTAGCTACAAGCAAGTCACTTACAGGGTAAGTAGTTCTAGGGCCCACACCCACAGGAGCACCGTAGTGCTGAAGTTACCTCACCCAGGGGAGCCGGTGCATAGGTGTTCTTTGGTGTTGGGTCGCGGCGTCGCTTTCAATGGGAGCCAGTGAAGACTTGCTGCTTGCGGCGACAGGAGAAGTGTCCAGAGGAATCCAAGCCTGGATTCAGAAGATGGAAGACCTGAAAGCAGAGGGGACAGTGTTCAAAGTCACTTGGCAGTGACTCGGGGCAAGGAAGATGGATGCCCACCGTCGTCGCAAGATTCAGGTCGTTCACAGGTGCCTTGACTCTTCAGCCACGAGGTCCAGGAGGCGTCGACGACAACCAGGAGCTGGATTCGGCGTGTCCCACGATGTCTGCAGCTTACTGCGGTGTCGGCGACTCGATTGGAGCAAACAAGCCTTGGTAACAGCAAGTCTCGGGGAAAGTGTAAAAAGTCAATGGCGCAGACCAGCAAGGTCTGAGGGACTCACCCAGCGAGGGTAAGTCAGGGCAAGCCTGGAGCAACCAGGGAAGCCCTTTGGTTCTGTAGGAAAGCCTTCAGGGGACCCAATAGAAGAGCAAGGGATCCCCTCTGGAGAACAATAGAGGTCTGGGAGGAGTAAGAGGGGGACTAAACGACCAAAAAAGACCAAAAAACACTCCCCTTAGACCTATATTTCTTTAACTAGCGATTGAATCTTGCATGGGTAAACAAAGTAAACAAACATCGATGTTTATGACATTACATCAAGATCATTTTTATAAAAACTTTATTCATTGTTATCATAAGTTTCTTATTATATTTTTCTTAAATGTAAAAATGTCAAAATTATGAACAGATAGAAACTTTTTTTGTCTTTTTCAAAAATATTCTTTTATATACATACATTCAACCAATAATATAAAAATATGTACGACCTGGAAAGTTCCCTAATTGACAAATCTATTTCTACTCATACATACTTCACATACATCCACATACATACAAGACACTTATGCACATCTGGAATAAACAGGAAAAAAGATGTAAATCATTTCCAGCAAGGTGAAAAATATATAAGGTCTGGACACACGAGGTCGACGCGCGTTTCGGTGGGTTAACACAGAACGTGAACCACCTTCTTCAGGACCTTGTCCAAGGCGAACACAGTGACAATCAAGCAAATATACTTAGGGAACCGGAGGGCTTCGCGATGCGTCTCACTTCTGTCGTCACTCGAGGGCCTGAAAGATCTTCTTGGAAACCCTTAAAATCTCCTCTTGTTTGACCATCCCTGAAAGATCTTCTTGGAAGTTCTTAAAATCTCCTTGCATACGATGCCTCTTGTTTGACCATCCCTTTTTAGGTTCCAACGCAAACTCCGGGGCCCTGTTTGATGCGAAAAGATAAGGCCTGCTCCTCCCCCATCAACAAACAAACCGGCGCCGGGTGTCCGGGAAACAACAGCCACGAGGTCCAGGAGGCGTCGACGACAACCAGGAGCTGGATTCGGCGTGTCCCACGATGTCTGCAGCTTACTGCGGTATTGGCGACTCGATTGGAGCCAACAAGCCTTGGTAACAGCAAGTCTCGGGGAAAGTGTAAAAAGTCAATGGCGCAAACCAGCAAGGTCTGAGGGACTCACCCAGCGAGGGTAAGTCAGGGCAGGCCTGGAGCAACCAGGGAAGCCCTTTGGTTCTGTAGGAAAGCCTTCAGGGAACCCACAGGCCGGCTGGCAAGGGATCGCAAAGACGCCTCTGGAGGATTCGCTCAACAGGGGCCCACGGTCACTCGCGACAAGGTAGGCCTCTGATCTTCAGAGGGATTCCTGCTGGAGGCTAGGACCACACGTGGTCCAAAGCACAAGGTCGTAGAACGTTGTAAAGGGGTTGCACTCGACAATAGTGCACGGTACCCCGGGGTCGCGGTTCCTCGTCACTCTTGGGGTCCACTGGCCTCAGCTTCGCTGGGGACTCACGATGGCCTTTGAGAAGTCAGGAAATCTACTTCTGGGGCTGCAGGGACTTCGGACTCCAGTGGGAGCGGCGTAGTTTGCGAAGGTCGTTTGAAGTTTTTGGTGCCTGCCAAGCAGGGGAGTCACTCCTTGACTCCAAGGGAGATTCTTCAGTCTTCCAAAGGTAGTGGAACGTCTAAGGTCCAAGATTCTTCTTCAGAGCGTCGTCCAGGGATATCTAGTTTGCAATGCACAGGTTCCCCCTCTTATACTAAAAGAAAGGGAGGGACTAGCTCTATGACCCCACCTATGGGAGGGTCAGGGGAGTGGGTGGTTACACCTACTTCCCTTTGTCCAGTTTCGCGCCAGAGCAGGCTGGTAGCCCCTGAGCCGGTTTGAACTGGGGTATGCACAGAGGAGCCTTCTGCTCCCCCAGTGCAGGACTTCAAAGCACTCTAAGAGTGCACCCACCCAGCCCCAATACACTAAACCCTGTCTGGGAGGTGGTCACACCCCCTTGGGACAGGATATCTATTGTTGGGCTTCCTCCACTGCGAGTGTTGGTCATCAGCAGGAGGGTAGCCCAGTGTCTGTGACTGGTGGCATCCATTTTGTGATGCCAGGGCTCTGCAGGATTCTACCGCGTTTCCACAGTAGGTACATGTCTATCCCTCTAGAAGGGTGGAATGCTACCTCGCCGCCAGAACTGGCGGGGGGTAGTATTCCAAGATGTTTGACACCAAACACGACATGTTTTGATGCAGCCATTCCAAAGTTAGCATTCTACTGCGAGGATTTAATGCACTTAAGAGTATATGGTTTAACCGCATCCACAAACAGCCCCAGAGAATGGACTCTGAGAGCTGCAGAGGGGCCCTGCTCAGGCAGAGGCACCCCTTCACATGGAAACTAAGCACCCTGCCCTCAGGATTGATAGGGCCTGCTTTAGGGGTGACTGATAAGTCTCAATGTGTGTGCAGGAGAGATATAGGGGACCTATATCTCAGTGAGGGGTGCTAGCACTTCCTCACCCAGGCTGCAGTAGCAGGCCTGTGGTGTCAGATTTAGTCTGCTTCCCAGGGGTGGCATAATACATGCTTCAGCCCCTGGTAGGCCTGTGAAGTACCTATGCCCTTGGTACCTAAGGTACCATATACTAGGGGCTCATAAGGTACCACAGTATCCAATCACTAGTGCACCTAGAGTGCACTCCAAATCGTTTAGAGAGAACAGAGAGGCTGGGGCCCTGATTGGCAGGGTCCCAGCCAGACTATAGCCAGAAACCAGTGTAAACATCAGAAAAAAAGTGGGGGCAACATAAGAGGCAGATCCTACTCTCCTACACTCTCTCTCTCTCTCTCTCTCTCTCTCTCTATATATATATATATATATATATATATATATATATATATATATATATATATATATACACATACATTGGGACTTTACGAAATGCAGTCGTGTGAGCATGACCCGCTGGCCCCAACCACGACAAGGAATAGGATTATCCTGAGTTAAATGAAACGCGGTGGTGGCAAGAAAGGGAGGTGAGAGGTGTTCCTCTTACCGGCTTGGTGCACCGGCACCTCAATAACATTGGGACTTTGTGGCAGCGATCTGGAACACCATTACGAAATGCACCATCAATGCAGATACTTACATCAGTGGCTGCACTGCTGGAAGGAATGGACGAAAGATAACAGCTCGCACTGCAGTCCATTTCGTATTTCCATATTTCAACATGGTGCATTATGGGCATGGAAGGACCTCGGGACCACTAAACCAGGTGGACTCTGACAAACAGCTGGGGTCAATTGAAATGGTTTGTCCACCTATGAATAAGGCTCAATGGAGCCGAAACGCGTCAGGTGCTGCCGTCCTTTATGCTAATAAAGTGCCTGTGCATTCAAGCAGAGTGCCAGCGTCTCTTTGTTTGGATTTAAAGACAGGACTCTCTGCGCCTGTGTTTGCTGGAAACGCCCTGCAGGGTCGGTGGCTCACCTAGTCGGAGAACTGGATTGTTTCTGATGTTGCAGTCATGTGAGCATGACTCGCTGGCCCCAACAGCGACAAAGAATAGGATTATCCTGAGTTAAATGAAACGCGGTGGTGGCAAGAAAGGGAGGTGAGAGGTGTTCCTCTCACTGGCTTGGTGCACCGGCACCTCAATAACATTGGGACTTTGTGGCAGCGATCTGGAACACCATTACGAAATGCACCATCAATGCAGATACTGACATCAGTGGCTGCAGTGCTGGAAGGAATGGGCGAAAGGTAACAGCTCGCACTGCAGTCCATTTCATATTTCCATATATCAACATGGTGCATTATGGGCATGGAAGGACCTCGGGACCACTAAACCAGGTGGACTCTGACAAACAGCTGGGGTCAATTGAAATGGTTTGTCCACCTATGAATAAGGCTCAATGGAGCCGAAACGCGTCAGGTGCTGCCGCCCCTCTATGCTAATAAAGTGCCTGTGCATTCAAGCCGAGTTCCAGCGTCTCTTTGTGTATATATATATATATATATATATATATATATATATATATATATATATATATATATATATATATATATAATCTGAGGCCTTTCAGTTTGTTTTGTCTGATCTGAATGTTGTTCCTGTTTCTGACTTTGAGCTGCCTTTCTGTCTTTGGGTGGGAAGATATCAGTTCTGCGTGTTCACCAGCAAACCCCTGCGTAACTTGAAGGACTGAATATGGATAGTAACGACTCAACATATATATAGTTTTTTGGGGGTTACTCCCCTTTTAATATCTGATTTGGACAGAAACTACCGCAAACCACCTTTAAAAACAAAAAATCATCTCCCAGTATCTCTACCCTCCCCTAAAGCCTAACAAACCAATTCCCCCCTTTTGTACCTCTGCCCATCCCTTAACACTGAAATCCCTCTTACCCCCTTTACCTCTACCCACTGCTTAACTCTAAAATCATCCATACCTCCCTTTTCCTCTACCCACTCCTTGACTCTAAAATCATTCCTACCTCCCATTACCTATACTCACACCTATACTACTTTTCTTTTCAAGATAAAATTAAAATAAAGTTATTAAGCAATATACATACTAACCTGTGGAGTAAAATACCGTGTGCTAAAGGATGCGGGGTAAAGGTAAAAACCGATTAGCATCACTTTGCGTGGTAAAGACTATGGGGTAAGGGGCATGTGGGGTAAAGAATGGGGAGAAAAGGTTACATACCATTCCTACCACTACACACTTATGAAGCTGAAAGTATTAACTAAGAAAAATACCAATCAAATCACTTTGAGGGCAGAGTTACTTTTTTCATGATTTGCAGTAGTTTTAAAGCTATTTTGGGTAGATTTAGAGTGTGACAGGCCGAGTACTCCATCACAAACGTGGCAGAATACCCTGCCGGTTTAGGGTTGGGAGAAGCACCAGCTTTCCATCAACCCGTTTGGCTCCGTTAATGGAAAGCTTTCTCTAACGGCCCGACAGAGTAGGAGCCGTTAGAGGTAGTGCATAACACTAACCCACCCTATTTACTGTGGATGGTGTGATGTTCTTTTTTTTGTCTGTCATGGCCAGGTAACACCTGGCAGTGAGGGGCAGAAAAAATAAATAATGATCCCTACAGAAAGGGGAAACTCCCTTTATCGTGATTGTTAGACCTGGCACCATAGGCGTGGGTCTCCCTTCCATTTTTCGCTGTTGTCTCCTCTGTTTTACTGGTGTTAGATGCTCTGGGCGCTGTGCCACTGCCATTCAGTGTCACAGCGCGAATGCTCCCTGTATAAATATGTCTATGTGAATTGGTATATCCCTGATTGGCTTATTTGGTTTACCTGTTAGTCCCTAGTAGTGTGGCCTATGTGTGCCCAGGGCTGGTAAACCAAGTGCTGCTGGTGGGCCTGCAGCACTGATGTGTGCCACCCACAGAAGCAGATTGTAAAGTGTGTCTCAGACCTGCCACTGCAGTGTCTGTGTGCAGTCCAGAACTGCCATCTTGGCTGTGAAGTGCACTCACTTCCCAGCCCCTGAACCTTCCCTTAGCATCCTGTAAGTCACCCCTATGGTAGGGTGCCTTGTATGTGTAAGGCAGGACATGCCTTGGTGTGTGTAGCATGTCCTGGTAGTGAATTATGCACCATTTCGTTTTTCACTACTGTAAGGCTACCTGTTCCTCATAGGCTAGAATGGGCAGTTTGACTATTACATGCTATAGTCCTAACTGACCCCAGGAACATGGTAGAAAAACGAATTTAGTATGCCTGAGCTCAGAATATTAAAATACACCTTTTAGTGAAGTTTATTTTTATATTCTGTGTTTGAAAATACCACTTTTAGAAAGTAGGTATTTTCTTGCCTAAGCCTTCCAGTGTGCTCTGCCGTTATGTGTATTGGCTGTCTGGTTTTAGAGGGCAGGACAGGCTGAGTCAGACCTGGGTGGAATAGAGAGATCTGCATTTAGAGTGTGGGAGGGGTGGCTCTTTGATCTGAATAGGGCTGTGCCTGGCAAGGTGAATGCTGGCTCCACCTCCCACTGTGTGTCTGCTAGCAGACCCCTCTTTCTGAAAGGAAGGATGCAGCCTGGTAAACAAAGTGCTCCAGGCCTGAGCAGAACTGGTTCTGGCTAGGTTCAGGGACTGGTAGCTTCAAGGATCAAAGGTTTTTGGGGTATAAATATCTGTGCTCAAACCCCTATTTTTGTATTGCTTTTGGATCTGAAGAGGAAACTCTGTCCGTGCCACTGGAGGAATCTGCAGGAAGTGACTGTCCTTGTGCTTGTGTGTTTTTCTTGCACTGACCTGCAGCAGTGACCACTGGACCTTGAAGAAGAGGAAAAGGAACTCTTGAGAGAACTTTTATTTTTGTACAGCAATCACCCAAGGGCTAGGAAAAGAGCTAGCCTCCTGCTGGAGTCTCAGGCATATCAGACTCCACCACCGACCTCCTGCTTCCTCCCTGCGAGGACTGCTATCTGCTGAGGAGGCTCCTGTGAGTTCCAGGGCCTCTAGTCTGCATCAGAGAAAGAGGGTAAGAAATCGACGCTAACGCATCTTTGCGGGCCGCTGCAGTCGAGAGCGCTGGGAAAATCATCGCGCTACTGCCGCCGAGGGCCCGCAACCCGAAACCATCGCTGACGCCCCTTGCGAGCCGCTGCAGCCGAGACGCGCTGGAAAGATCATCGCGCTGCTGTCGCCGCGCACTCGCAACCCTGAAAGAAATCATCGCTTCGAGACATCGCAGTGCGGACGCCGTGGCGTTCGCCACTTTGATCGCATCGCACCGAATTTCGTCGCTCCTCGCGGAGCGTCTTGTCTTCGCATCGCAACACGATCGCACAGCGCAACAGGATCACCGCATCGACTTCTCCCATGCGGCAAGAAAGCCATCGCATCGGCGGTCCAGCGTGCAGAAGTTGTCGCATCGTCTCCGCACGCATCCCGCAGATCGGCGCATCATCCTCCCTTGCGGCAAGGATTTCAACGCATCGCCGGCCTCGCGTGCCGAGAATCATCGCTACAGCTTATTTGCGACACTTTGTTGGTTTTGCTACTAAACCCAGGTACTTTGTGAAAGAAAGGGTCGCAGAGACCACTGCTTTGAACTTGAACCTTATTTTTGCAACCTTTGAACTATTTTTGACAGCCCTTCAACAGCTATCCTATTTTTGACAGTATTGTGGCTTTTACAGTTATTGGTCTTGTGATAAATCTGCCATTATATAAAGATACTTATTTTTTATAATAACTACTTGTGTGGTGTCCCTTTGTAGTGTTCCTCATTGTGTTACTGTGTATGATCATAAATGCTTCACACCCTGCCTCTGAGATAAGCCTACCTGCTCAGTGCTACGTTACCACAGGGTTGAGCAGGGGTATTAAAGAGGGTAGCCCTCTCACTCTGACTTAGGAAGAAGGGTCCCTACTTGGACAGTGGCCAGCCATTGCCAACTAGAGACCCCCATTTCTAACATTGGTGGTCAGCGGTGAGGATCTGGACTTGCATTTATGATCGCATACAGTAATTATAGTGAACACTACTAGTGAGTGCAGACCATAACATACCGCATACATTTTTTTTGGGAGAATTTTTTTTGCTCCTATATTTTGATTGATATTGCCGGTGATTTTTCACCTCACGCACATTTCTGAGAGTTTTTGGGATCCTATATTGTGATTGATATTGCCGGTGATTTTTCACCCGCGCCCATTTATTGAAAGTTTTTGATCCCCTATTGTGATTGATATTGCTGGTGATTTTTCACCCACGCACATTTCTGAGAGTTTTTGGGATCCTATATTGTGATTGATATTGCCGGTGATTTTTCACCCGCGCCCATTTATTGAAAGTTTTTGATCCCCTATTGTGATTGATATTGCTGGTGATTTTTCACCCACGCACATTTCTGAGAGTTTTTAGGATCCTATATTGTGATTGATATTGCCGGTGATTTTTCACCCGCTTACATTTTTTGAGAAGTTTTCTTCTGTCCTTTATTGATATTGCCAGTTATTTCTACAATGGGCAAGCCCAGATCCAATGCCTCAGAAGATCTCTCCTGGGAAGAAGAGAAAATAGAAACCTACAATGCCAAGCAGCTCAAATATTTTTGCAAGCAATTCACAGTCCCTATCACAGGTCTCACTAGGAGGGAGGAGTATTACAAGGCGCTGAAGGCCTGGCTAGAAGCCAGGCCTTCAGGATCTAGGAGAGCTTGTGGAGGGAGGAGAGCAGCAGGGCGATGTAGTAGACTTAGTAGGAGACCCAGCCCTTTCCAACCCGGGCTCTAGTGTGTCCGCTAAGGGTCTGTCCCCAGAAGAGCTGGAGGACAGGGAGAGAGATAGGCGGCATAATATGGAGATGGCTAAGCTTAAAATGGATGGTCACCGGGACCTAGAGAACAAGAAGTTAGAAATTGAGATTATGAGGATGAAGCTTGAGCATGAGAGAGTATTGAGGGAGTAGGAGATTAAAGCTAAGAGCATGGAAATCTCCCCTCTGGTGGCAGCGTACCTGTAGTGCACCCTGAGAGTAGGGTGTATATACCCAAGGAGGTTATTAAAGATTTCTACAAAAGTGAAGATATTGGGCAATGGTTTGCCGCTATGAAGTAGCCATGGTGTCCCACCGGGTCCCTGAGAAGGATTGGGGAGCGGGGTTGTGGGGACGCTTGTGAGTGAGGGGAGGGATACCTTGTTGGACCTGGCCCCAGAAAGTAGGATGGTTTATGCCCACATGAAGGAAGCGTTGGTGACCCGCTATGGTTTGACCCCTGAGATGTATAGACAGAGGTTTAGGGTCTGTAAGAAGCTAGAGGGTACCACGTGGGTTGAATATGTGTCCTTTTTGCAGAGCCATGGAACGCTGGGTAAGAGGTAGCAAAGTAGAAACTTTTGCACAGTTTTATGATTTGATTGCATGGGAGCATTTATCTAGTAATTGTTTTCCTGAGCTACGCCAGCACCTAATTGATTGCAAGCTGACTAACCCTAGAAAGCTTGCTGAGGAGGCGGACCGCTGGGTGAGCACCCGGGTCCGCAAGGGCCCAGTGGGAGACGTCGCCAAAGGTGGGCAGGGTCCCCAGCAGAGGAGTGGGGGACAAGGGTCAACAGAGGGAGTTCCACCAAGGGCCCCAAAGTAATCCCCCAGGGAACCAAGCAGTGGTGTCCCAGCCCCCCAAGAAAGGAGGACCGGGCCCCCAACAGGTAGGCCTGTTCCCAGGGGGCCCCCACGTGTTACAACTGTGGTCAAGTGGGCCACAGATATTTTGATCCCCAGTGCCCCCAAAGGGGCCAGTGCACCCCCGTGCACCACCCCGCCAGATTGCTAGTGTAGCCCTGGGAGAGGAGGAGATGGGTGCCCAAGAGGGGTGGGATCCCGTAGAATTGACCCCTTGTCTCATTAGGGGACTTTGAGATGGTCCCCAAGCCTGCACTGCCTGCTAACACTAAAAATACAGGCAGTGGGTGACCATCAATGGCCATAGGGTGGAGGCTCTAAGAGACACAGGGGCCAGTGTAACTGCTGTCAGCTCCCGGTTGGTGTCCAAAGAGCAGGTTGTCCCCCATGCATTCTACCCAGTAGTGTCCGCCGACAACTCAGAGAGCCAATGTGAGGTGGCTCAGGTTCCCTTTGAGTGGGGGTCTCAGGAACTCTTCAGGTAGCTGTGAGGCCCGCCATGCCTGTAGACTGTCTGCTGGGCAATGATTTAGAGGACTCCCCGTGGGCTACGGTGGAGAGGAAGGCTCACTTAGAGATGCTGGGTCTGCCTGAGTGGGCGTGTGCTACCACTCGGTCCATGGCAGCCAAGGAGGGTGTTGAAAAGGATCTGGAGACTGAGAGTAGGGCCCAGATCCCTGCCTTAGAGAGAAGGGGCAGGGGGCGCGGGAAGCCGGCCCCTTGGTTCCCACGGCCCAGGAAGGAGCAGACCCTGAGGGGGATGCCCTGGAGCCTACCGGGGAGCAGATCACCGAACTGGGGGACCTGCCTGAGCTGACCCATTGGCAGCAGGAAGGGGGACCCACCAGGGAGGAATTTTGTGAGCAGCAGAGAGTTTGCCCTCTCTTGAGGGTATGCGGCGACAGGCTGCAGCCCAGGCAGAAGGTGACATGTCTGGTTCACATCTGATTTATTGGGAGAACAGTCTCCTGTATAGTGAGCCTAAGGTTGCTGAGCCAGGGTCAGCCCGTGTGCTGGTGGTACCCGAGTGCTTCAGAACCTTCCTACTGGGGTTGGCTCATGACATTCCATTGGCAGGACATCTGGGGCAGACCAAGACCTTGAGAGGCTGGCTGCCCACTTTATTGGCCCCAGATGCACAAGAGTTCAGACTCTCATTGCAGGACCTGTGAGACTTGCCAGGCAAGTGGGAAGAGTGGGGGAAGATCAAGGCCCCACTCCAGCCCTTTCCAGTTGTGAGTACCCCATTCGAGCGAGTGGGCATTGACATTGTGGGGCCTCTGGACCCCAAGACAGCCATGGGCAACAGGTTCATCCTGGTCTTGGTGGACCATGCCACCCGGTACCCTGAAGCCATCCCGCTCAGGACAGTGACGGCCCCCGTGGTGGGACGTGCACTGATGGGGATTTTCTCCCGTGTGGGATTCCCCAGAGAGGTGGTGTCTGACAGGGGGACCAACTTCATCTCCCAGTACATGAAGTCTCTGTGGAAGGAGTGTGGGGTAACGTATAAGTTCACCACTCCTTACCACCCCCAAGGTAATGGTCTGGTTGAAAGGTTCAACCGGACCTTGAAGGGCATGATCATGGGCCTAGAAGAGCCCCTGAGGCGTAAGTGGACGTCCTCTTGCCATGCCTGTTGTTTGCCTACCGGGAGGTGCCACAGAAGTCCTTAGGGTTCAGTCCCTTTGAACTCCTCTATGGCCACCCGGTTAGAGGACCTCTGAGTCTGGTCAAGGAAGGCTGGGAGCAATCTCCCAGGAAATCTCCCCAAGATGTATTTAGCTACATGTTGGCCTTCAGGAACCAGACTCGGCGTTTCAGAAAAATTGCTGAGGCAAATCTGGAAGCCAGCCAAGAAGAAATGAAACGCTGGCACGACCAGAATGCCACTCTGGTCGAATTTCAACCTGGTCAGAAGGTTTGGGTACTGGCCCCAGTGGAGCCTTGTGCGCTCCAAGATAAGTGGACCGGTCCCTTTGAGGTGGTGGAGCGCAAAGTCCAGTTACCTACTTGGTGGACTTTCAGTCTCCCAGGAACTCCCTTGCGGGTCCTGCATGTGAACCGCCTAAAGCCCCACTTTGAGAGGTCTGAAGTGGGCATGCTTCTTGCCACAGATGATGGGGTTGAGGAGGAGAGTGAGCCTCTCCCTGACCTCCTGTGTGCAGAAGAGAAGGATGGGTCAGTGGAGGGTGTGATCCTCTCCACCACACTGACCCCTGAGCAGCAGAGAGATTGTCACCACCTGTTGGGGCAATTTTCTGATTTGTTCTCCCTGGTACCTGGTGTCACTGATTGGTGCGTCCATGAGGTGGATACCGGGGACAGTTCTCCTGTCAAGCACAAGGCTTACAGGGTAACTGACAGGGTCAGGGCTTGCATTAAGGAGGAGGTCTCCAAAATGTTCGCCTAGGGGTGGTTGGAGTCCTCCAGCAGCCCCTGGTCCAGCCCCGTGGTCTTGGTACCAAAAGCTGCGACGCCTGGTGCCACTCCTGAACTTAGGTTCTGTGTGGACTACCGAGGTCTCAACTCGGTCACCAAGACCGACGCGCACCCCATCCCCAGAGCTGATGAGCTCATAGACCGGTTAGGGGCTGCCCGGTACCTCAGCACGTTTGATCTGACGTCTGGGTACTGGCAGATCGCTCTTAACGGAGGGGGCAAAGGAGAGGTCAGCATTCTCCACACCAGATGGGCACTACCAGTTCCGTGTGATGCCCTTTGGGATGAAGAATGCCCCTGCCACCTTCCAGAGATTGGTCAACCAGGTGTTGGTTGGGCTGGAGGCTTTCAGTGCCGCCTACCTGGATGACATTGCAGTGTTTAGTTCCTCCTGGGAGGACCACTTGCGCCACCTCTGGGAAGTGTTGATGGCGCTGCGCAGAGCAGGCCTCACAATCAAGGCCAGTAAGTGCCAGATTGGGCAGGGTTCTGTGGTGTACTTGGGACACCAGGTGGGGAGCGGCCAGGTGGCGCCCTGCAGCCCAAGATTGAAACCATCCTGACTTGGGAGCCCCCAGGACCCAGACCCAGGTGAGGGCCTTCTTAGGACTCACGGGTTATTACAGGAGGTTTGTCAAGGGGTATGGCAACATTGTTGCACCCTTGACTGAGCTGACTTCCAAGAAGCGGCCAAAGATTGTGAACTGGACTGACACCTGTCAGAAAGCCTTTGATGCCCTCAAAACTGCTATGTGTACAGCACCCATACTCCAGGCGCCCAATTTTGCTAAGGAATTTGTTGTCCAGACAGACGCTTCAGAGCATGGGGTGGGGGCCGTTCTGTCACAGATAAATGAGGAGGGACTAGACCAACCTGTAGCCTTCATCAGTAGGAGGTTACTTCCACGGGAACAGAGGTGGAGTGCAATTGAGCGTGAGGCATTTGCTGTGGTCTGGGCACTGAAGAAGCTGAGACCATACCTGTTTGGGACTCACTTCCGGGTTCAGACAGACCACAGGCCCCTCAGATGGCTGATGCAGATGAGGGGTGAGAATCCTAAGTTGTTGAGGTGGTCCATTTCCTACAGGGTATGGACTTCACGGTGGAACACCGCCCTGGTACAGAACACGCCAATGCTGATGGTCTGTCCAGATTTTTCCGCTCTTAGCGATGAGAACTTCCAAGGGATGGGTAGTTCTCCCCACATTTCAGCTGGAGGGGACGTGTGTTAGACCTGGCACCATTGGCGTGGGTCTCCCTTCCATTTTTCGCTGTTGTCTCCTCTGTTTTACTGGTGTTAGATGCTCTGGGCGCTGTGCCACTGCCATTCAGTGTCACAGCGCGAATGCTCCCTGTATAAATATGTCTATGTGAATTGGTATATCCCTGATTGGCTTATTTGGTTTACCTGTTAGTCCCTAGTAGTGTGGCCTATGTGTGCCCAGGGCTGGTAAACCAAGTGCTGCTGGTGGGCCTGCAGCACTGATGTGTGCCACCCACAGAAGCAGCTTGTAAAGTGTGTCTCAGACCTGCCACTGCAGTGTCTGTGTGCAGTCCAGAACTGCCATCTTGGCTGTGAAGTGCACTCACTTCCCAGCCCCTGAACCTTCCCTTAGCATCCTGTAAGTCACCCCTATGGTAGGGTGCCTTGTATGTGTAAGGCAGGACATGCCTTGGTGTGTGTAGCATGTCCTGGTAGTGAATTATGCACCATTTCGTTTTTCACTACTGTAAGGCTACCTGTTCTTCATAGGCTAGAATGGGCAGTTTGACTATTACATGCTATAGTCCTAACTGACCCCAGGAACATGGTAGAAAAACGAATTTAGTATGCCTGAGCTCAGAATATTAAAATACACCTTTTAGTGAAGTTTATTTTTATATTCTGTGTTTGAAAATACCACTTTTAGAAAGTAGGTATTTTCTTGCCTAAGCCTTCCAGTGTGCTCTGCCGTTATGTGTATTGGCTGTCTGGTTTTAGAGGGGCAGGACAGGCTGAGTCAGACCTGGGTGGAATAGAGAGATCTGCATTTAGAGTGTGGGGAGGGGTGGCTCTTTGATTTGAATAGGGCTGTGCCTGGCAAGGTGAATGCTGGCTCCACCTCCCACTGTGTGTCTGCTAGCAGACCCCTCTTTCTGAAAGGAAGGATGCAGCCTGGTAAACAAAGTGCTCCAGGCCTGAGCAGAACTGGTTCTGGCTAGGTTCAGGGACTGGTAGCTTCAAGGATCAAAGGTTTTTGGGGTATAAATATCTGTGCTCAAACCCCTATTTTTGTATTGCTTTTGGATCTGAAGAGGAAACTCTGTCCGTGCCACTGGAGGAATCTGCAGGAAGTGACTGTCCTTGTGCTTGTGTGTTTTTCTTGCACTGACCTGCAGCAGTGACCACTGGACCTTGAAGAAGAGGAAAAGGAACTCTTGAGAGAACTTTTATTTTTGTACAGCAATCACCCAAGGGCTAGGAAAAGAGCTAGCCTCCTGCTGGAGTCTCAGGCACATCAGACTCCACCACCGACCTCCTGCTTCCTCCCTGCGAGGACTGCTATCTGCTGAGGAGGCTCCTGTGAGTTCCAGGGCCTCTAGTCTGCATCAGAGAAAAGAGGGTAAGAAATCGATGCTAACGCATCTTTGCGGGCCGCTGCAGTCGAGAGCGCTGGGAAAATCATCGCGCTACTGCCGCCGAGGGCCCGCAACCCGAAACCATCGCTGACGCCCCTTTGCGAGCCGCTGCAGCCGAGACGCGCTGGAAAGATCATCGCGCTGCTGTCGCCGCGCACTCGCAACCCTGAAAGAAATCATCGCTTCGAGACATCGCAGTGCGGACGCCGTGCGTTCGCCACTTTGATCGCATCGCACCGAATTTCGCCGCTCCTCGCGGAGCGTCTTGTCTTCGCATCGCAACACGATCGCACAGCGCAACAGGATCACCGCATCGACTTCTCCCATGCGGCAAGAAAGCCATCGCATCGGGGCGGTCCAGCGTGCAGAAGTTGTCGCATCGTCTCCGCACGCATCCCGCAGATCGGCGCATCATCCTCCCTTGCGGCAAGGATTTCAACGCATCGCCGGCCTCGCGTGCCGAGAATCATCGCTACAGCTTATTTGCGACACTTTGTTGGTTTTGCTACTAAACCCAGGTACTTTGTGAAAGAAAGGGTCGCAGAGACCACTGCTTTGAACTTGAACCTTATTTTTGCAACCTTTGAACTATTTTTGACAGCCCTTCAACAGCTATCCTATTTTTGACAGTATTGTGGCTTTTACAGTTATTGGTCTTGTGATAAATCTGCCATTATATAAAGATACTTATTTTTTATAATAACTACTTGTGTGGTGTCCCTTTGTAGTGTTCCTCATTGTGTTACTGTGTATGATCATAAATGCTTCACACCCTGCCTCTGAGATAAGCCTACCTGCTCGTGCTACGCTACCACAGGGTTGAGCAGGGGTATTAAAGAGGGTAGCCCTCTCACTCTGACTTAGGAAGAAGGATCCCTACTTGGACAGTGGCCAGCCATTGCCAACTAGAGACCCCCATTTCTAACAGTGATTTGATACCTATGAGGAACCACTGACTGCAGGTAGGTTGGGTTGCCCAGGTTTTCACCATCTTGGTCTTCCAGAGGTAAGGGCAACCCTTGCAGTAGCCACAATGATGCAGACACTTGGTAGTGACTAAGTAGAGGGTGCCTTCCAGAAGGGGCCCCAGATGGAGGAAAAAGCCAGAGGGCATAAAACCTCAGTGACCTCAGGCATCTAGGCTCCAGAGGGATAATGGAGGAATACATAAGAGGACTATAACCTTCCACAGAGCCAGAACAGCAGGAGGAACTTGGGAACAGATAGGATCAGGACCAACAGGACACTGATAATCCCAGGAAACATCTAGAAATGATCAGGAGTGAGGAAACACCAACAGACTGATAAAGCATTACGACACAACAAGTAAAGGGATTCCTCAATGGTGGAGGCCAAGTTCAGACACTCCAACCCAAGATCCAGACAATTCTGGACTGGGAAGCTCCAAAAACCCAGACCCAAGTCAGGGCATGCCTTGGCTTGACTGGGTATTACAGGAGGTTTGTGAAGGATTATGGGTCCATAGTGATCCCCCTCACAGAACTCACCTCCAAGAAAATGCCAAAGAAGGGGAACTGGATAGTGAGCTGTCAAAAGGCTTTTGACACTCTGAAGGATGCAATGTGCTCTGCCCCAGTCTTAAAAGCACCAGATTATTCCAAGAAGTTCATTATGCAGACAGATGCCTCTGAACATGGGATAGGTGCAGTCCTAGTCCAAACCAATGATGAGAGACATGACCAACCTATTGCTTTCATAAGCAGGAGACTACTCCCCAGAGAGCAGTGTTGAAGCGCCATAGAGAGGTAAGCCTTTGCTGTGGTCTGGGCCCTGAAGAAGTTGAGGTCATACCTGTTTGGCACTCACTTCCTAGTTCAGATATTACAACAGATGAAAGATGAAAACCCCAAACTGCCAAGGTGGTCCATATCCCTACAGGGATGAACTTTACAGTGCAACAGAGACCAGGGACTGCCCATGCCAATGCAGATGGCCTTTCCAGGTTCTTCCACTTAGAAGATGAAGACTCTCAGGGGGTAGGTTAGTTTTATCCTCTTTCGTTTGGGGGCGGTGGTCATGTGAGGAAGTGACTCTTTTGGCATGGTTAGCCCCCACTTTTTTGCCTGGTAATTGATGTGGTTTCAATTGTAGTGCACAGGTTCCATGCCAACCAGGTCCCCTGCGCCAGTGCTTCTTCCCTAAAACTATTCCACAATTGACCCTTCAGGCTCTAGTAAATGGTACCTTGGTACCTAGTGCATTTAGACTGAAGAGGGTACCCTAGGGTCCCATCACCTAGGTCATGCAGACTGCCACTGCAGCATGCATGGCCTGGTGCAGACAAAATGACAAAGTCGGCATGGCACAATGCCTATGTGCCATGCCAACTAGCACTGCCCCAGGTATAGGTAAGTCACCCCTTTCGCAGGCCTCACAGCCCTAAGGCAGGGTGCACTATACCCCAGATGTGGGCATATCTGCATGAGCAGATATGCCCCTACAATATTTAAGTCAATTCTTGGATATTGTAAGTTCCAGGGAAGCCATAGTGAGTACATGGGCTGGAAACTCAACAACTCGAGTTCCCAGCCCCATGGTGGCTTCTCTGAAACCAGGAGTGTTTGGTACCAAACCACTCCTCTCAATAAACCCACACTGATGCCAGTGTGGGATTTAGTGAACCATGTACTCAGAGGGCACCTTACAGGTGCCCCCTGAAACCCTACCAACCCTGGTGTGGTCACAAACTGCTGTAGGCAGCCTGCCACCACCAGACATGTTTCTGGACACCTGGTTCGAGAGCCTCTGCTCACTGGGACCAGAAACAATGCGCATCCTGGGCGGAGGTGTCACACGTCCTCCCCCAGGATGAGCACAGTGCTTGAGAGGGAAGCTTCAAACACCTACCACCTTTGTAATGCGACCCCCCAGCCTCTGCTGCTAGCAGCAGATGGCAGCCCCCGGTTTATACCCCCACTTTGGGGGGGGGGAAACCTAGAAGAATAGGACGTGTGCCCACCTTTACCAACTCCACCCCTAAGGTGGGGGAGGGGAGGTGAAGCACATCTTTCAGTCCCCGCCATCTTGAAGATGGGAAGACCCCTCCAATCATGTCTAGGACTGTGCCCTCTCCCACAGGAGGGTGGCATAATTGAGGGTGTAGTCACCCCAGGTCAGGTGCCCATTGGCCCGGTCTGCTAGTCCCCTAAAACCCCCCTAAATGAGGTGGCTCCCTAGACCTAGAAGACTAGCTCCTACTGACCGAAGGAAAGACGAAAAAGACATTGTGCAGCGAAGCCTGATGAAGCCTACTGACTTGGCCCCAGACCTACCAGCCTGTCTCCAGCTTCAAAGACCCTGCCAAAGAAGACAACACCTGTGCAGCAGCCAGAGACTTTCAGAACCCGATGAAGACTACCTGATCTTCGACAAAGACCAGAGACTCCTGAGGACAGCGGATCTGTCCCCAAGAAACCTACACAAAGGACTCTGGTGCCCTCCGGCACACATTCCTGACCACTCTGCACCTGATGCTTCTGCCCCATGTCCAGGTGGCCTACCATTCCAGAACAGGTTCCCCAGCAATCCTGACCTCAAGTCCAGTGCTGGCTGACCCCTCCTAGACTCCACAACAACGCCTGCAGACTGAATCCAGAGGCTTCCCCTAACTTGCTACAGTAGGAAGAATCCAATGTCTAAGAACACCCCTGCACCCGAAGCCCTTGGACCTTGGTGAACTGAATCGATTGTGCCCCAAGACCCCCAGCACCTCTACGTACCTCTGCTGTAGCTGGTCTCGCTCCTGCATCCTCTGGTGCAATGCCTGCAGCCTATTTGTCCCAACCAAGTTCTCCATTGAAAAGAATTGGGCGTCGGATGCTGTGTTTGCACCCTGCACCCGGCCGCCCCTGTGCCACAAGTGGTGTATGTTTGGTGCTGTCTTGTGGGCCCATCTGTGCTTGTTCTAACCACAAAAGCTTGGCCCCTACAACCGATCTACTTACCTGCAAGCAGGGTGGCTTCGAGCACTCCCAGTCTCCATTGAAACGCATTGTGCCCAACTCCGAATTCGACCTCTGCACCCGCCGCCCCTGTGCCGCTGGTGGTGCAGACTTTGTGCTTACCTGAACCTTGCCCTCTACTGATATTAAACCCTGAAATTGTAAGTTGGGTACTTACCCGTAAAACCACATTGGTGTTTTCCTCCATAAGATAACATTGAACTGTTTGAAAATTGCAGTGTCGTATTTTTCCTGAAAAACGTACTTACCTTTTTGCACAGATCTTGGTCTTAAATAAAACTTGAACAAAGCTTACTTTTATAAAATTGGTGTGGATCTCCTTTTTGAGTTGTGCGTCCCTTATTGGTTAATGTGCAATAAATGCCTTACACTTCTCTGTGTTAGGCCTAAGGCTGCTTGTCCACACGACCACTAATAGAGCACTTTGGGTTTGCATTGAGCCCCGTACACTTCTGGGGAATCTCTGGACTCTGTGCACGGTATAACCACCTAGTGGCATACTATATACAGAGCCAGCTTCCTACACCAACGCAACCCAAATCCACACCATGCGTAACTATATTCCATCCACTCCCTGCTCTAATTACTCCTAACAGACCCCTTTCTGCCACCAACAATCCTATACTCAGCCTTCCATCTTTTCATCCACCGACACCCTCCTCTTCTTTTTACCAAAAAAACACAACCACACAAGTCTTACACTCCACTGCACCACACACATATTACTTCTTTTAGCAATCAACCCCTTTACCTTGCAGCTTCCACTCGCCAACAATACTTTACATACAAATACTTCTCAGAAAATATACATCATCACCTCCTCTCGTTACTTCTCAAAGACAAAACAGAACACACACACACCAGCGCAACAAAATCTCACACACACACTACCTCATAATACTTTCCGTCCCAAACTAGAAACATACATCCACTCCCACCCTCCCGACTACACAAATAATACACACCCTAAACCAATTCCTCTGCCAAGCTTTCTCTCTTCCCCCACACCTAACACATATACAGCAATTCTCTTTTAACCGCCTCCCATCCATTGGACAATTTAGAACCTTACACCACCCCTAACTCATACACCTTCCACCCTAAACAGACGCAAACAAAATAAGCAACATGCCACTCTTCACAACTTTGCATCTACATGTCTACTGCACAACAAGGCTACTCTACAAAAACAACATAGCTCACCAACTCACTCTCAACCCCCATCTCCACCACCTACACACACAGACCTATTAAAATGCCTTCTTAGCATGCTGGACGAGGAATATAATACAGGAGATATACACTATTGCTATCCTCATACAGCTAATACCAGCACTAAAGACACATCTGCTACAAGTCCACAAAACACTGCTCACTCTTCTACGAAACAAAGTCACACCATCACCTATACACATTATCTAAACTGCCTGCTAATAAATGCTCAATCACTCTAAAAAAACAAGCATTACATCTACGCCCTTCTCACTGACACACAACGTGACTTACTCTAGTTGGAAGATGACATGGCTCCAGTGTTGCATGAAGCCATTCCTCTAGGCTTTCAAACTATCACACAAAATCGTATAGACAAAAGAAGAGGTAGCCTAGCTGTTGTATTCAAGCAAACATTAAATATCACTAAAGATGACAACACCTCCATACAAGGTTGTGAAGCCCTCTTCACCAGATGCAACCCTACACCATCTTCCTCCTGTATCTTCCTACTCCTTTACAGACCTCCACCTAGCAAAACAACATTCCCAGACACACTTCTAGACAGTTTCAAACCTTATAACATTACACTCCAACCTATGCATTCTTGGTGACCTAAACGTTTGGTTTGACAAAATCAATATGCTCCGTCCAAAAACAATAATCACTGGCCTAGACGCAGTGAACAATGCATCAGATCGTCCATAAACCCACACACATCACTAGACATATCCTAGAGGTCATTTTTTCAAATCCGGAACTAGTTACCTTTCAAAACAATTACTCCAGTCACATGATCGGACCACGATTTACTTGCTTTCCAACATAAAACAACACAAAGCAACACACCTAAAACCACCTTACTTACATTCACCCTTCGACCGTGGAACAAACTCAATTTTGAACACTTAGAAATACAACTAACATCTAGTACAGATCTAGACACAAAAAATTCCATTCAAAGACTATATGAGTGGCTACAGGAAGCTTTTGATATCCTACTACCACTAAGAACAACAGAACAAAAGAAGAGAGGCACCTTGGTGAAATACAGAGCTAAAAGAGATAAAACAGCAAATTAGAAAGCTGCAACACACCTGGCTCAAAACAAACACCAATCAAGACAAACTTTAGCTACAGAAATTTAACAGATTATACAAGTCAGCAATAAAAAAGCTAAGAAAAAATACTATTTAGACATAATTCGAAATACTAAATGTTCAAATAAAGAATTCTATAAAATTCTCACCAAATTTTGTAAACCAATTTGCCTAGAAGGAGCTCCTCCCATTAGTCCATTACTCAAGAATTCACAGACAAACTGGCAAATCATTACACGACCAAAGCAGACACTTTGGACTCCTATTTAAAACAAAGAAAAACCACCAGCACCAACCCTTTTCAAAAAAACCCTGCAAGAGTAGCCTAACCAAGCCTCTGCATTACTTCCCACAAATATTACACAATTAATTTATGGACCTCGTGTAAGCAAGCTGGCCTGCCGGAAGCCCTTCTGACCCATGCCTACCACAAACCTTCAAGAAAATTCTTCTAGCCACCCCTGCTGCCACACCACTAAGAAGAACCATCAACAATTCTTCAACTACGGGAATATTTCCAGAAGATCTAAAAAAGTCATACATACGCTCATTACTAAAGAAAAGAAACCTGGACCCGCTTAACGCCGACAAATACAGACCAATTACGAATGGACCTTTCCTGGGCAAACTGATAGAAAGAGTAGCATTCGCCCAGATGTCACAATTCATTGAAGATAATTCCATACTTTCAGACACCCAAACAGGATTCCGTACAGGAAGAGGCACAGAATCTGCCCTCATTGCCATCTGGGATGACCTTAAGAACACAGTTTATCATAAGGGGTAGTTGCACTACTTCTGTTGGACCTCCCAGCTGCCTTTGACATGGTTGACCATGACACTCTAATAAAAAGTGTTAGAAATTGGGTTTCTGGTTGGCTAGTATATGTACCAAAGCCAGGCAGAACCCACCACTCTAGTCAAGGTAAGGGAGTTACACACCCAAGATAACCCCTGCTCACCCCCTTGGTAGCTTGGCAGGGCAATCAGGCTTACCCCAGAGGCAATGTGCAAAGCATTTGCACAGCACACCTACACACCAGTGACAGACAAAATACACCACAAAAGAGACTCCACACAAGGTTATATAAAAATATCACATGTATTATATATAAAATACATAGACCACAATCAAATGTGTCACTTTGCCAACTAGGCAATTGTCATAACAACACAGATCATAAATCACTTTGCCAACTAGGCCACTGTCATAACATCATAGGTAGAGCAATGAAATAAAGACATATCTATTGGCCATGTCATAAGAACATCACTACTGTGCACCTTATGCAGTTTCTGAAGATAACAGTACTTGTTATCCCGACCATGCAGGACACAAACGACATGCCTAAACACATCAGGGCATGAGGCGCAGCAGATTAGGTTTCAGGAGAGAAACCACATGAATCACCCAAACAGCCTGGTAGTACATAAATCACCCACTATGGTCATCATATATAGTCAGTACCACCTGGGCTACAGAAATACAGACAAAAACAACTAAGTACAGTACCCCTGCACCACTATTATATTGTAGGCGGTAATGTGATCCCCAAACATAGGCGAAAGAAGCACCCGCGCACCTACCTCAGGAATTACGGTACTTTTGCTGGTGTGCCGAAACTGCCCCCCTTTACAATTTAACTACGGCCCCTCTGGACCGCAGAAGAAGCTGCGGCCCTTTGCCCCCCCTCCCGGTATGTCGCAAGGGTAGGGGGGCCCACACTGCAGGGAGGGCGGGAGACCTCACTTGGTCCCCTGCGATTGCAAACACGCGGTGCAGCTGCTGCCGGCTCCAAAGAGGCAGAAATGCGGCAAAAGGAAAAATAAGCACAGTGCCCCAGGCAGAACACAACTGCACCACGGGGAGCCCTCCTTGGATCTCCGCCAGCTCCTTCCAGCTGAGCGCGCCAAGCCGGTCCTGTGTGGGCAGGGCTCCAGCTCCTGATTCTTGGGCAGCGCTGGCCAGTACCAGGGGTTCGTTTGTGTACTGCGGCTCAACTCCGACTACGCAGGACTGGATGTGGATGGTGCTGCACTGACTTTGGTTCCCTGTGTGGTTGCTAGGCAACGGCAGGAACTCCAGGCTGCATGTCAGCCGGGAAACGCTGGGCAACTGCAGGCCAACCCACCCCTCACTCCTAACACAGCCCTTCAGCTCTTCTTCTTGGCAGGGTCTTCTTGTTTCCTGAAGTAATCTAAAATCTTGGGGTCTTAGGTCTCATACTTAAACCCCATTTTGTCATTATGCTCTTTGCTTCAGAATATCTGAGCTCAGTCCAAACCAGTTCTGTCCTCCCTGGTCCAGCATGACCACAGGGGTGGAGACAGCATTGTGCAAAGGAGACACAGCCTATTCAGGTGCTAGCAAAACTCCTCCCACCACTCTAAATGCAGACCAGGTCTATTCAGTCCAGCGATGAGTCACACAGGCAGGGCAGGACACACCTCAAGCCC
Source organism: Calotriton arnoldi (assembly GCA_963921515.1). Taxonomy (NCBI): domain Eukaryota; kingdom Metazoa; phylum Chordata; class Amphibia; order Caudata; family Salamandridae; genus Calotriton; species Calotriton arnoldi. The sequence goes on from CAWUFW010012822.1 coordinate 110,039, forward strand.
TCTTGTGACTGTCTTGAGTGAATGCACATCCCCAGCACCTGTCACTCTCCCAAAACCAGACGCTGAATACACAAACAGTTAGAGGCACACTTTCTAAAAGTGGCATTTTCAAACACACAATTTAAAACCCACCTTTACCAAAAGGTGTGTTAATGAAGTTCAGAGAGCCTAAACTCCACTTTTCCATCTTGTCCCTATTGAAAGTTACACATGCAAAATGTTACAGTGCAGCCCCAATGATAGCCTATGGGACAGACAGACTTTGAACAGTGAAAAACTAAATACACAGTATTTCACTATCAGGACATGTCACACACACCAGTACATGTCCTACCTTTCACATACACTGCACCCTGCCCATTGGTTTAGCTTGGGCCTACTTTAGGGGTGCCTTATATGTCACTTGTCAGGCCAATATGGCAGTTTACAACTGTGTAAGCAGACACTGCAGTGGCAGGTCTGAGATACATTTACAGTGCTACTCATGTGGGTGGCACAACCAGTGCTGCAAGCCCACTAGTACCATTTGATTTACCGGCCCTGACACACACCGTGTACTTTACTAGGGACTTACCAGTAAATCAAATATGCCAATCATGGATAACCAATCATAATCACAATTTACACAGAGAGTAAATGCACTTTAGCACTGATCAGCAGTGGTAAAGTGCCCAGAGTCCTATACCAACAAACACAGGGTCAGAAAATAGGAGGCAAAAGGCTAAATGTTTGGGGATAAACCTGACAAAAGGGCCAGGTCTAACAAAAGGACTCTATGAAGCCGGCATAAAGGGGACTGCTCTCGACTGGATCACATCCTACCTTAAAAACTGAGCAAATGTCATCCATACCCCACCTTTCTCATACAAACTGCACTTCACAAGAGCAGGGGTCCCTCAAGGCTCTGTCATCTCACCCATGCTTTTAAAAATCTACATGAAGTCACTACTGGCACTGATCAATGAATTTCACCTCACATGCTATAACTATCCAGATGACACACAAATACTCCTTAAACTGGAAACCCCCAAAAGACATTGGAAACTCACTAATTTTCAGTTGCCTCAGAGACGTTGATGAGTGGATGGCATGGAGCCTTCTCAAATTGAATGCTTCCAAAAATGAAATACTCACATGTGGCAACTGGAAAAATTATGACCCACTCACTGCCTGGCCTGAAGATCTGGGAACACCAGCTAATTTATCTAAGGAAGTAAGAAACCTCGGAATTGTCATGAACTCCAAACTATCAATGAATGCTCAAGTGGACAAACTAGCAAGATCTAGTTTCATTACTATTAAAACTCTGCGATGCATCTTACCCCACCTGGGATTTCCACACAAAGTCCAGGCTACAATCTCTCTTGTTTTGTCTAAACTCGATTACGCCAATAGCTTCTACCACAGATCATCTTTAACACTTATAAAAAGACTACAACTGATTCAGAACTCTGCTGCCAAACTACTCTTACATATAAAGCCACAAGCCCACATCTCCCCTGCTTTGAAGGCCCTACATTGGTTAGCGGTTGCCAGAAGATCCACATTCAAGCTGCTTTGTATCACCCACAAAGCGATACATGAAACAAAACCACTCTCCATCGGGAATAAAATCACCAAATACATTCAACAAAGCAACCTCCACTCTAGATTGGCACCTCACCTCAAAATCCCACCATACAAGAAAAAAAACATAGGTGGCACATCCTTCTCTGTTCAAGCAGCCAAACTATGCAACTCTTTACCACCAAACATAATATCCACTGATAACTACCTTATCTTCAGAAGACTACTGAAGAGTTTGCTGTTCCCCACATAACCACCATACTCAAACATAAATAGAAAGAATACCCCTGTGTATATAAGCATTTATTTGGACTATATATTTGTACCTACATATGTGTATTCTTTTGTATAAAGGTGTATAGTAATTATGTTTATAAATGTATAGATATTTGTTAATTCTGCTTAACAAGTGTACATATTGCTTTTGGTTATATTATTCTATGTTCAACTGTATATAGTTCACTGCATAAATAAGTAAATCTTTATCAGCTATTTATCTACAATTGCTTCACTATTGAAATACTAGAAAAACAAAATATAAATTATAAAAACAAATACATTAGCTTAAAGTACAGCAACACTTGAAAGTCTGAGTTTATTAAATGCAACTTAAATCCACATATATTGCCTTCATTATACATACATATCTTCCATGTACTTATGTATCTTTATATGTATTACTTTACCTCTAATTGAGCATTTTCAATGCACTACCCTATATTTCACCCTATACCTCTCTCAATATATCCTCTATCTCCACTCTGACTCATCCCAAACCTCATTCTACTACTTTCTCCAATGCACTACCCAATTTTTAACCATATACCTCTCTCAATATATCCTCTACCCACACTTTCTGACTCATCTTAATCCCCAGTCTACTACTATGATCCTCAAAATAACCCTTTCTATATCCTTTCCGTCCTCTACCACTTCTTGCATCAGATCAAACCTCTTTACTATTCAGATCTGCCAAACAAGCCTTTCTAAACCCTTAACTCTGACTCTTCCTCCGTCCCCTCCCCTTTACTCATCCCAAACCTCCTCCTACTGCTATGATCACTAAAAAACACTTTCTAAAACCTTCTCTCTTCTATCTCTCCACTATCCTTTTCAATCTAACTAACAGACTTGCATGTCCACCACTCGAATTAATGTCAGCTATTCCCATTACTAATTCCCCACTAATCCTGTTTGGGTTCCGGAGTAGCGTGCTACCCGCCGAAAAGCGCTTTAACACCTCATCAGGGGGAGCAAGTGCTATATAATGCAAACACTTCCCTCTTCTATCCAAATAACAAACTTTCATGTCCACCGCTCAAATTAATTTTGTATCTCCCTACACTAATTCACCACTAATCCTTTTTGGGTTCCGGAGTATCATGCTACTCGCCAAAAAGCGCTTCGACGCCTCGTCAGGGATAGTAATTGCTATATAATTGAAATTACAATTACAATATACCCAAAAAACAGGAAATTATCTCATGGGTAGTGGACCTAGCATGATAGGATGGGAAAGTTCCGTAGGCCAAAATGGTGTTTCAACCATCATGGATTGGGCATCTATATTTATCTCAGTAATCCTCTCTAGAAAATTCGGAGAAGCAGATGACCAGGATAATGGAGGGGATAAAGCCTTCCCCCAGCATGACCCCCTCAGGGGAAAAAATGAAGGAGACCACACCCGGGAGGGGGGGGGGGGCGACTGCTGCAAGGTAAGCTTATAGAAAGAACCTGGCGCCCTGCCAGCGCTCCTAGGGACTTGCCTGTGCCTGAGCTGCACGACCCACCCAATAAAAGTGCACAAGTTTGTTGGGGAGTTGACAATTAGTAGCACAACACACTTAGCGTGGGGGTCATTAGTTGTTTTTTGCGAAAACAAAATGTGGGTGTTTCTTTTTAAAAAACAACACCTTTGGTAAAGTTTAGTGAATGGCTGTCAAAAGCGACGGTGGATAGGTCACCAATTCTTTGTAGTTTGGCAGGAACCCCCATGGAGGCAATTTCTATCAATGTACAGAGAACACCACTGGGCCAGCAGAGATCTCTAAGTTTGGCCGATTGTAGTCTGTCAGGGCAGCGGGCGTAATGTCTTGCACCACCCTTACGGTCTGTACTTCTTCGTCTGTCAACCTCTAGATCAGGCCCTAAATTTTGTAAAAAGGGTTTTCACTCTGAAAGCTTAGTTATATTTTTAAATAATACATGGCAGTTTTCAAGTTGCTTTAACTGGTACATGTGGTTTTCCGCGTGGTGTTCGACAGGATGCTGATGCATGGCAATTTTATGGTCCAAGGGTAACTAAGCAACCAGCTGGTGCATCATGTTATTCACTAGAGTACCTTTAAGGGAGCTCCAAATAAATGAACTTTTTTTTTTAAAACATGGAGAGTGTAGTGTACCAAACAGTGTCAGAGTTAATCACACAATATTTTATTGACAATTTGATTTACAAATATAATGTATATTTTGTTAGAAGTGATGCATATTCTTCTGTTCGTTGTATAGGCAAAGACATCTTTCTATTCTTTCTCAGGTTACATATATTGTAGGTGAGAAAATGAATGCTAATGCTCATGTATGCCCAAAGGTGCACTGTTTCATTTTATCAATCAGTTGAAATGTTGTTTTTGTACCAGCTTCAAGACCGGCAGATCCATAGAACTGGTGCACATTTACACTCATTTTAAATGAACTATGGGACTGTTACTTCATGTTGTACACTGCACATTTCTGCTGAGCCTTATTAGCAAAGACAGCCTCGTTCTGATTGTGAGGCCTTTAAAAGGTAGTAGAATCGCTCCTTTTAGTATTAACTGTAAATTCCTTCCAAAGACTTCTAACATTTCTTCCCACAAGAAAATCCTGACCCCTGCTCATTAGTTGCTATCAGTTCGTTTTACTCCTGTCACACGTTCCCGCTTCCATTCACTTGTATTCAGAAAAATGTTCTAAATATGATTTAAAAATGAGTATAGATTTTAGCATCACAAGCTGCAACTGGTCAAGGTTAAGCTCTGTTCCATTGAAACGGCAATGCCTTGCTTTATTTTTTAATGCTTGCTGCTTAATTTGCCTAAAACATATTGTAAACTTGTATATGCTGTGTTGTGTTTCTTTTGTATGGTAATATCGTTTCTTTCTCAAGTAGCACAGATTGAAATATTTCTTAACACATTGGATTAGCCAACACATTTTTCACCCTATAGACAACCTATCCATGACTGCAAGCAATAGTCTGCCTTGAAACCCTCCCCCCTCCCCATGCATTATGACCCCCAGGGTGACAAACATTATTTTTCTGCTTACTCCTCTTTAAACAACTGTAACACATTCCACAAGCGACAAGGGAGCGAAAACGAAAACTGAATCTCTTAGAACTATTAAGCCCTGTTTATGAGTTAGATGGAGCAAAATTACTGCATTCTTTTAGGCTTTAATTTGCTCCATCCGATTATCACTTTGTAAAATCACACATGAAAAAAATCACATGTGGAAAAACTATCGAATTTATTCTAAGACAAATTGATCAGGAAAATCTATTTATCTCAATTACAAAATGATACTATTGCTGAAGAGGAGCAGAAAGTACCACCTAAAATTCCTCCTGCTCAAAGCAGGTGGTATTTTCTTACAAACACTACCAGATATCAGCAGCATAATAAAATCAACATAAAAACCTTTCTAAATAAATAACTTCCAAGCCCCCACAATACTGCCGTGCGAAGAGTCGGACTGACAGAGCTTTGCACTGATTTGCGGTGCGAGTGATGAGATCTCGGTGCAAATAGCCTGTTTGCAGACACAGAGTCCAAAAGCTTGATTTCAGCACCTGTGACCACACCAAGGGTTCAAGACCTGAGAGGCACAACTTGGGGGGTCAGGAACTCGCTACAGTTGGTGCCAGGGGCTGGTGTAGGATGTTGGGGAGTCTTTTTTGTCCCTGAGGCTCAAATCAGGAGGCCAACAGACTAGCCCTTGGAGTCACTCTGGGGTCCTAGGTTCAAGATGAAGTTGCAGGTCCAGTTCTTCTTTCCCATCCATGAGGGCAGCAGGCATTAGGGCAGCACAGCAGGGAAGCAATTCCTTTAGAGCAGCAGTCCAGCAGAGTGGCAGTCCTTGTAGCAGCACAGCAGTCCTTCTTCCTGGCAGAGTATCCACTAGTCCAGACGTGTACTAAAGAGTTGGTGTCTCAGGTCCAGTTTTTATACCCAATTGTGCCTTTGAAGTGGGTGAGACGGTTCTAGAGGTTTCCCTTTGAAATTCCCAGGCATCCTGCCTCCCGTGGCCTGGCTCCTGACTATCTATAGGGGGTATGTAGCCCTTTGTGTGGAGGTAGGACACAGCCTATTTAAGTGTAAGTGGAGTTTTGCCCAGCACCTCCCTCCCATCCTGCCAGTGATGGCCCATCCAGGCACACCTAAGCTTCCTATTGTGTGTACCTGTCTAGGAGGAATACATAAACCCCAGCTGTCTACTACACCCAGCCATAAGACCAGAGACAGGCTACAGGCACTGTTAGAAACGGGGGTCTCTAGTTGGTAGAGGTATGCACCTTTGTCCAAGTAGGGACCCTTGCTTCTAGTCAGGATAAGGGGATTACACAATTCAGATAACCCCTGCTCACCCCCTTGGTAGTTTGTCATGAGCAGACAGGCTTATCCCAAAGGCAATGTGTAAAGTATCTGTACCCAAACACACAGAAACACAGTGAAAACACCACAAATGGACACAACACTAGTTTAGAAAAATAAAGTATTTTTATCTAAACCAAACTAGACCAAAACAACAAAAAACCAACATACATGTATCAAGATATGACTTTAAAAAGGTTTCAAGCAACTTGGTTCATAGAAAACTATGGATGCGTGATTTTACACCAAAGTACCTGTAGATGCATCAAAATTCACAAGGCCAAACAGACGCAATGAAGGGAAGCGCCGAAAAATACAGCGATGGGTCAGTTCCTGAGTCCTTGGGAAGGCGATGCGACAGTTCTGCTGCGTGCAGCAGAAGTGATGCGTCGAATCGAACTGCAGGCGGAAGAGATGCATCAATTCCAAGATGATTCTGGTCTGCTGGTGATGCATCGGAAAACTTGCTGCACAGGTGCGATGCGTTGAAATCCGGGATGCGCTGGAGGTCGAGGCAGCAGCGGCATACAGGCGCTGCGTCAAATTCTTCGGTCGTGGTCCCACGATGCATCGATTCTTTCAGCCGCACAGCAGGGCCTGCATCGGACTAGGTGCTGTGATCCCGGTCTTCGGAGATTGGTGCACGGAACTTGGTGTGTGGCGAATTTTCAGTCACTGGCAGGCGCTGCGTGGAAATTTCTCCAGCTCTGGAGGGGCGATGCATCAATCTTCTTGCTTTCTTTCAGCTTTTTCAGTTCCCAACAGTAGGAACAACCTCCAGAGGCCCAGAACTAGAACAGGCACCTCGTAGCAGGTCAGAACTCGCAGCAGTGGAGTTAAAGGACGCCGGTGGTGATGTCTTTGTGTCCCTGATACTTCAGAACAGGAAGCCAGCACACTTAAGCCCTTGGAGATTCTTCACAAGCAGGTTCACAGCAAAGTTTCAGTATTTGTCTTCTCCTTGGCAGAAGCAGCAACTGCAGGCCAACCCAGCAAAGCAACACACAGCAAATGGGCAATACTTCTCCTTAGAGCTCTTCAGCTCTTCTCCTTGGACGTGATCTGATTCTCTGGGGTTTAAGGTCCAATACTTATACCCCATTATCTCTTTCTTCTCTTTGTGGCAAGGGTCTCAGAGCCCAGTCCAAACAGGTTCTGTCATCTGTGGCCCAGCTTCACAACAGGAGGTGAAGACAGCATTGTGCACAGGAGACACAACCTATTCAGGTGCTAGTGAAACCCCTCCCACTACTCTAAATGCAGACCAGGTATGTTCAGCCCAGCAATGAGTCACCCAGGAAAGGCAGTACACACCTTAACCCCCCGTGGGACTGTCTAGAATGAATGCACATCACCAGCCCTGTCACCCCAGACAGTGAATACACAAACAGGCAGAGGCACACAGAATGGTTTAACAAGAAAATGCTAACTTTCTAAAAGTGGCATTTTTACCATCTTCCCTAAAAGATGTGTTATTAAATTCTGAGCTCAGAGAGCTTAAACTCCATTTCTCTATCTTGTCTCAATGGAAAGTTACACTTGTAAGATGTTACAGTGCAGCTCCCATGTTAGCCTATGGGACAGACAGCCTTTCAATAGTGAAAAACGAAATACACAGTATTTCACTATGAGGACGTCACACACACTAGTACATGTACTACCTTCCACATACACTGCACCCTGCCCTTGGGGGTACCTTGGGCCTACCTTAAGGGAGCCTTACATGTAAGGAAAGGGAAGGTTTGGGCCTGAAAAAGGGTGCATTTGTCAGGGCAATATGGCAGTTTACAATTGCGTAAGCAGACACTGCAGTGGCAGGTCTGAGACACATTTACAGGGCTACTCCTGTGAGTGGCACAACTAGTGCTGCAAGCCCACTAGTAGAATTTGATTTACAGGCCCTGGCACACTCCTTTACTAGGGACTTACCAGTAAATCAAATTTGCCAATTATGGATAACCAATCATAATTACAATTTACACATGGAGCACTTGCACTTTGACACTGATAAGCAGTGGCAAAGTGCCCAAAGCATCTAAGCCAGCAAAAACGAAAACCATCACACAGTCAAAAATGTCGGAGGTAGAGGTAAAACGTCATGGGAAACCACGCCAAGGATGCCAAGTCTAAAAGGCACTAAGTGGCTAAAGCAGGGAAATGGCAACTTTCTAAAGGTAGCAAACACAACAAGATGATGGATGGAGTGATGAAACTTTTCAACCACTCACCCCCAGTCTAGAGATCTGGGTTTAATCCATCGTTCTTTTGCTCACTCTGCCACCCCAGTTTGGACCAAGCCATATGCAGATCAGTCTTGACCCTGCTCCTAATGGAAACAGCCCAGCCCAAACTGCATGGCCAGGTCCTCCCTGGACCGGAAGCAAGCATTTTGGGACCAGTTTCGGAATATCACCCCTCATCAGCCAGGCTAGCTTGAATCCAGTGGCACAGCAAGCAAGGAACCCACGTCTGGGCATACCCTTGGCCACTTCGGGTGTACATAGCAAACACAACAAGATGATGGACGGAGTGATAAAACTTTTCAACCACTCGAGAGATCTGGCTTTAATCCATCGTACTTTTGCTCACAGTGCCACCCCAGTTTGGACCCAGCCATTTGCAAATCAGTCTTGACCCTGCTCCTCATGGGAACAGTCCAGCCCAAACTGACAGGCTAGGTCCTCCCTGGACTGGAAATAAGCATCCTGGGACCGGTTTTGGGGTATCACCCCTCATCAGCCAGACTAGCTAGAATCCAGTGGCATAGCGATGGCAGGCCTGAGACATGCCTAAAGGGCTACTTAAGTGGGTAGCACAATCAGTGCTGCAGAACCACTGGTAGCATTTAATTTACAGGCCCTGGGCACATGTAGTGCCACTTTATTAGGGACTAAAAAAAATATGCCAATTGGGTATAAGCCGATGTTGCCATGTTTGAGGAGAAAGCACAAGCACTTTAGCACTGGTAAGCAGTGGTAAAAGTGCACAGAGTCCTAAGGCCAACGGAAACAAGATCAGCAAAATGGTGCAGGAAGGCAAAGGGTTTGGGAGAACACCACCCTAAGGCCGACAGGTTTAACAGCTTTGTTCCAGAAATGTTAGCTTGGTAGCTTGTTACCGAGGCTGTAGGGGGTGTTGACTTCAGGTCTGCTGACTGGTGCCAGCTGAAAAATGAAATGGTTACATGCAATCAGTGTTTGTTGAGCATGACTAGTACTAACAAATAACATTCTCTTAAACAAATATGTTTTAATTTTAAATACATTTTTATTATTTTATAACCATTTCTCACTGAAATTGCGTTGCACGTGGTAACACCAGCCGTTACATCCACATGCAATAAGTCCGCATGTGGTTTTGCACACAGTAAATCCAATACAGTGGGACCCGGGAAAAACTTGCATTCTGTGGGTCCATGTCGGATTCAGAGTCCATTAAAAGTGTCTCAGGACGTGGATTTACCACATATGGATACCATTCTGTCGTGAAATTCCTATAAACCTATATAGGATCTGCGCATTTAGACAACATACACTGTAGGATTGGTGTAAGACTTCTAGACACCCCCACCGGGTATGTTGGCCTGTATACCAGCTAGCTCACAGTGCCACTAGAAACCCCTCTTACCAAGGAGAGAATAGTTCTGGGCAACTATCGAACATGACAACCCTGATCCCTCAGAATCGTGGAAACAGTGCAATACTTTTCGCTCAGCCACTCGTGCTCACTTGGTCTCAGAGAGATACACAGAATAAATGATATGGACTTTTTTCAATAAGTATTTATTGAACACTTGTCATTTTAGTGTAAAATAGGTGTGCTGAAACAACCACTAGACAGAAACAGATATAAACGATTAGAAGCAATAAGAAGGTGAAAGGATGGTAAAACTCTACCATTCTGCTATAATCATGAACATAGGCAAGTAAATAAAATACATGACAATAAAATGCGTACTCCTACGATGCTACCCTAACTAGATGTACCTAAGTGTACCTAGCATGTGTGTAGGTGTTAAGCCAAGAATCCCTCTAGGATAAAGTCAACCCTGTTACCTGAAGTGAGAGACTGTGGGACCCGTCTTGGTCTCGGGTTGGACACCCCGCAAGGGATGTTAGACCACTGCGAGCTGGAGTATCTGCATGTAGGAACCTCAGCGTCTCGAGTCAGTGTGTCGGCATGGAAGTCGTGATCTCCTCTGCCTATCTCAGCAAGATGTGATATTTATATACCCAAAGGTATCCCCAGGGGGTTCTACCTTGCTGTTCCACTGTCGGACTTAGGATGACGTCGGGAATGAACCTTGTACATAGTTATTATGCAGGAGATGGTAGTCCTACTGAGTTTCCAAGAATCCAAGGATCCTCATGCATAATGTATGAGGTTATTGTTTAGGGAAAACCCCACATTCTGTAAGCAGTACTGTAACTAGGTAAAGGGTCAGTCCTAGCAGCCCGTTATGTATGTAGTGTAGGGACGAATATAGGTGAAAGGTTGGGATGTTAACCTGGCCTATATTGGGATACCTATATGGAATATAACACCCACTCCTCATCCGACTGGACGACATAACTTAATTCTAACGTACTACCTGTCTAGGCACTGGTACACAAACATATGTAGTAAAAACCATAGTTCTTCTAAAAAACATTTTAAAACACTCGAAAAACTCTAAAAAGTGTAAGAATTGTCACTCAAGCAAATAGCGCTACTGTGTCCGTATATATAGTTCGAACAACTACGAGCATCGGAAAGCCATGCAGGTCATAAAAAGCGTCAATTTGTTTTGGAGTTCCAATTTGGAATTTTGTCTAAAAAAAACAGAATTTTTCCCAGCACACGATGAGCCAAATGTTTATGTGTCCTGGCTGGTAGACGCAACATTGCTGTTGCCTGCCTTCGCAGACGACGATCCCTGTAACACCTCGCAGATTATGTCAATTGAGCACAGATGATCTTCCGTACTGCCTGCAGTCGATACTGGGGCAGCCTGTGCGCCATTCAAAGCCTGGGTGTTAGTGGAGGAGCCGGTGTCCATTCCAACAGGAGCAGAGAGTTCCTGTGGAGGCTCTAAGAATGCCGCCATCAACATAGGAATACACTGGGGACACTGCAGAACATGGGCCATTATCGGGTCCAGCAATGCATCAACGTCCGGTTGCGCAACTGATGGAAGTGTCAGACTGAGATCCAACACACATTCTTCTCCGCAGAACAGGCATCGGAGAACAGGTAAGATGCAGTCCATCGAGACTGGTCTAAATGACAAGAACCAAGATGCACTCAGTTCTCGTAGGCGAGGTGTGCCCAGATGTTGTACCATGCGATCAGGGTATTTGCGCTCCTGGAGTGCTTTTTCCATCTCCTCGGTGACTGGGACATCCATTGCATAGCAGAAAAAGGACACTCAGGATTCCTGCTACTAGAAACAGGATCAGCGGAAGTCCTCCAAAAATGATTCCGAATACGGAGTGTATAGAGTCTGGTATAACTCCGAGGACCGTCTGAAAGGTGCTTAACAGTCCCGAACCTATGGTCTTAAATAGGTGTACTATACCCGTTGTATCAGACATGTTAAAGATACGATTTACCATTTCTGCAAAATGGAAGGGGCAGTTCGTACGTATGAGTGCCTGTATCTCTGCCAAGGACCTTGCTACTTGGAGATCGAAAGTCTCCCGGGCGGAGGATAAGGGCACGCTTTTCTGTAGAAGCATGGCTTTCATTCTGCTCAGAGTATCAAACCGTATAAGAGAAACATTTAGTGAAGGCCATTACTGCGCCTCCCTGACTGCATGTGTCGGTGGAAACAATACTTGCATACAGCAAGTAACCCTGGAGCTCACGGTGACTAGATATGTGATGCCCGGAAGCATCCCACAACAACCTTGATCGTTCAGCATCAAGTAACTCCCATTTGAAAGTAGCCTGAATACTGGATTAATCACCGCTGCTGGGGTACCCCTCAAGTGACAGGACAGGTTTGCTACTGAACCATTGCAGGCTCCATGCAGCATAATATCCTTGCATGTGAGAGATCCACTTAAAGCGTTCTCACAGTTTGTACCGCTTAGAAACACTTCTAGATCCCCACTCCTGCATCGAAATCTATACGGTAATTCCCAAGATTCCTTGATGAATTCCTTACTCATTTCTTCATATCTGCCTGCCTGTTGTTGTTCTAGGCAATACTGAAACTGGAAAGTTGTGACCGGTAAAGTTATATGACCATGGATTAACCACTCTGTGGACGGTGATTCTGCCACAGTAAAAGGTAGTCTGTCCAGTTTTTCAATACACAGCATTGTATATTTTGCTCCCCTCTGTGCCATTTTCATCTGTTTTTCCGATAGATTGTATGCAGAAAACAGTGACGTACAGTTGATAAAATGCCAAGGCACATAACCTGCGCGCAATGATTGCAGAGTCCAGCTCAATAACATAATAGAACGTAATTGTGACTGTCCGTGGTGTAGTATGGACAAATCTTGTTCTAGTACATCAATAACAGAAGATACAATACTGCCCAGTGAATAAATCCTGGAAGTTAATGTAGTCATGCCATTGTCAACTACAGCTAACGCCTTTTCTAAGTTAATCCTTTCTATTTCTCGAAGTCTCTCCACTGCTTATTGTTGGGAGATTTTCCAAATTACATTATAGACAGCATATTAGAACCGTTTCTGACGTGGCTTTCTGGGACCTAATAAAAAATCCTGTAGGTCCACATCCTCTGTAAGTAAGGATAAGTGTAGTTTCACCTGTGGTAGTGTTGAGGTCTTTAGCCAATCGAGGCATAACTTCCCAACACTGTATGATGTCACCACCCACGGATGTTCTCTTTGTACATAGCGTGGGTCAGGCCTATGGATACTGAACCCTTCGGTTGTACCCCTGAATCTTTCTTGACATCTGTTAGTGTCTGTGGACAAAACCAACCATCCCTTCCAATTGGGGTCTGATCTATTGTATTGTAAGATGTCATCTAATGTAGCCCCTTTTAGTGATGTAACGTTACCCTCGGCCTGTGATGGTGTTGGAATTCGAGGTGTATTTAAATCCTTGTTCTTGGCTATTCCAAGGCAGGAAGTCTGTTGCACAGTTTCATTTAGAAATATAATCTGCTGAGGAATGAGGCATGCTCTAAATAGCGCTTCTGTTCCCTGGACTTGCCAGTCTCTTGAATCCCAGACTGATTTTAAGTCTATAGTGTCTTTCCATAAGTCGAAACCCTGTTCAGACAGTTGGGTAATAAAGGAATCAGAGTAAATCTGTTTGGTGTTAGTCAACATATTTTTCTGTGCAGGTGTCGATGCATCCTTATAGTAATATGAGTTCAGGTCTGAAACATTAAACCCTGAAAAATATGAAAATTTTGTGCAAATGTTTTCGAACTACTTTTCGGTGGTGTAGGGCAATGTTCCCATTGGTGATATGTGAAAACTTTTCTAGGGTTGCTGGATTTGTGTAAAAAATGATGACCATAATGTTGATAACAATACATTGTGTTAAAGTCTGATGTGTCTTCTAACATTTCATTGCTACAAAATGCAGCATTTTGTTCTACATCAGACAGCATGTTATTTACAGTTTCAAAATCCCAATCATCGGAAAATGTACTGGAGGTAATGATATCATTCAAGGAAATTTCAAATAAATGTGGTCATTTTAAAAGTTCGGTCGGTCCGAATATATCATAATCAACCTTGTCCCATACTATACCATCGGGTATAGGAACAGCTGTAATGTTCACTGATGACAAGTCTCTTTGTTCACGATGTGATGAAACATAAGGTTTGAGGATCAAGTTCACTTTTGATGCTGCAGAGCTTTGGCGAAGGTAAGTTCCATTTATAAGTAAGCAGAAAATAGTTACTAAGCCTAACCAGAAGAGAAAGAAAAGTATCCCGGTGCTTATCCAAAGTTCTATCCAAGGTGACACCATGTAAGTCTTCTTAAGAAAAATGTAGAAGTCTTTGATTTGTTGTTTACGAGAAATTGGGGCTGGCATTGTTTCAGGTTCACTCAGATCCAATGAAAATGTATCAAAGTCGATGAAATAGCCAGATGCAGTTCGATCTATTTTTGGTAGCTCAGCAGGTTTTGTTGAACTTGTAGATGGCTCTTGTTGAGGTATGTTGATGTAGACATCAGTGTTAGGTCGAATTGAAATTTGTCTTTCATTTTGATTTTGATTTTCTGTATCAAGTGGAACAAGTTCCATGGCATTATTGCATAGTCCATCATTCCGTATGGAAGACTCTTCAAATGTGCTGAGCCTTTCCGTCTGAACCTCCTGAATGGTAGCAGGAGGAGGGCGTCGGCTACCCAGGAGCCCACGAGGCCTACTATTCGGTATCTGCCACATAGTGTGGTTTTATAAGATCAATGGAGACAAATCTTTTCTCCTTTTTCCCGGCAAGAGGTGGCAGAAATACAGTCCTTGTTCCTTCAACTGCCAGGACAGGTGCAGGCTTTCTGTATGATGGTCCAAATTCTTTTTTGTCTGTTATCTTTTCCCTGACCAGATTCTCAACCTTGGGGACCCAGAGAGGTCTTGCCGTGACTGACTTGACTTCCCCAGTGGCGAACCTTTTCACTTGGACATTGCTTTGTAGTACCTGTGATTCATTCAGATCCTGTAAAACAGCCAAACGTTTATGGATGTCAAAAGGTTTTTCATCCGCCACTGTGCCTTCACAATCAAGATCAGGTACCCACATTATCGTTCCAAATAGGACCTCATAAGGAGTGACACCCCCTAGAGAGCTTCTTGGCTTGGTATTTAAGGCCCTCTGAACCCCATATAAGTGATTGACCCAACTACCAGCCGAGCCTAATACTCTAGCTGTTAATGATTGCTTTAAGTCCCGGTTTTTCCTCTCCACGACCGAATTTCCCTCGGGATGGTACGGAGAGGAGTACTGCAATGCTACACCCAAACCTCCCATGGCCTCCTTGTAAGCCCTAGAGCTAAACGCGGGGCCACAGTCAGAATGTAATGTGCCAACTGCGTATGTCCCTATAAAGACTTGCAAATCTTTGATAACAGTTGGAGCGTCAGCCGAGCGCTGAGGCCATACCCATCGGAATCTCGAGCAGGAATCCACTGCAACCATTATGTACTTGTAGGCCCCATCAAATTGCAAGGGGCTGCAGTGGTCCAAATAGACACACGCGAGTAGTCTGTCTGATATTAGCAATGATGACTTTGCTGGACGTGTTATGGTGGAGCCCTTCATTTGTTGACAGATGTCGCACTTTAAGACATAGTCTTTGGTCTGTTTTGTTAACCCTGGCCACCAATAGCGTTGTTTTAGTAAAGAAACTGTTGCCGTAACTCCTGTGTGCGCAGAACCCAAACCCTCGTGTGCAGCTAATATTAAGCCTAATCTGCGATCCATGTTTGGTATTACTCTATCCCCCACTCCAGGAATTAGAGCAAATGGAACGTTGTTTGCATCTAACTTGTAGGAGTACTTGAGTGGAAAACCTTTCGGAAGTGCTTTGCTGTCTTTGCGTGAGGCAATGACAGCTACCATTATCTGTCCGTCTATTCTCGTTTTTGAACTAGTAATTGCAGCTACGGACGCAGTTCGTACTGCCCCTTCGCGGCTTCATCCGCCAATGAATTCCCTTCAACGTGAATGCCATCACGTTGATGACTCAGCGTGTGTATCACGTGAGCTCTTGGTAGCATTCTTTTTCAATTCCGCTACCTGTTTCCATAGCATTTTGTGCTTTATTGCGCCACCTTTTGAGTCCTTTAACCCATTTTGTCCCCAATAGTGTAGGTTTTCATTATATGACTGGACACAGTAAAAGGAATCACACACAATTAGTGTGGGGAATTCTCGATCCGTATTAATCAGTGCCAGTAACAGAGCTTTTAGTTCTGCTAACTGAGCCGTGCAGTCTCCTAGAGACTGAGTTTTTGTACAGCTTGGATGGAACTTGCCATCCTGCATACGACCTTTAACAATCGCACACGCTGCGCTGCACTGTTGTTTACTTCCTATGGCCGGTTGAGCAGATTCCTCTGTGTAAATTATGAATTCAGACTGATCTAGAGGCATAATTTCATTCGGGAGAGGATATTCTTGTTCGTATTGCAGGAATGCCTGTGTTTTTAGACTTGGGTCGTATCTGTATTCTATATCTGATGCAGTGAGAGAATTAGCCCATTGTATCCATCATGAATGTAAAGCCTTAGAATTCGGAACGCTTGCCTTCGTAGCAGCCTCTAAGGCCGGTACTGGAGTCACGACAATTATTCATTTCCCCTGAGCCAGTCTGTACTGCTGTCAGTATTTTTTCTGTAGATGCAAAACGCATCTCAGCGTTTGTATACAAATGTGATTTGTATGCTATTGGGATAGTTTCACCTTCATTGTATGTTAAGTAGGTGTAACCAGATTGACCCGCAACTATACGGATCACCAGGTTGCGGACATTTACGCGTGTCTGTAAGTGTTTAGACACTATCATATCAGCTTGTAGGGACCGAAGGATATCTGTGTGTTCCTGTGTCCATTGCCTAACTGAGAAATCAGGTCTTATGAGGTCGTAGAAAGGTTTAACCCTTTCTGCGTAATCCAAAATGTGTGTTCTGCCGAAATTTAGGAATCCCAGTATGGATTGTAAATTTTTCAATGATTTCGAAGGTTGGAGCAGCGCGCATTTTTCTAAACAGTTGGCTGCCAAGCTTTTCCCTTCACTTGAAAGCTCATATCCCCAAAATAGGACATTGAGGTGAGCTATTTTTGATTTTTTGAAGTTAAATTTGTAGCCCTCAGAGGCGAATCCCAAAATGATGGTGCTCACCTGGTCAAGTGTTCCTCTAGGTCATCATCCATTAGATAAATATCATCTACATAGGATGCCTCCTCATCCATATTCTGTAGTAACTCAGTTACCCTTGCTGAAAACAACCCTGGGCTGTTCTTATACCCCTGCGGGAGTCGACAAAATTGATGCTGTGACCCTAGTGCTGAGAATGCTGTCAAGTATCTGCTCTCAGGCGCTATATTTTGGCAGAAATATCCATTTGAGATATGTAGTGTTGTTTTGTATTTTTTTTGCACAATGTTATTCATTAATGCGGCACGGTGTGCATTTTGTACTGCAAATGTTTTTGTGCATGAGTTCAGATGTCTGTAATCTAAAACTAGAAGATATGAATTGTCGGGTTTCATTACTGGAAACAAAGGATTATTCATTGAAGAGGTGCAAGTTTCAATCACACCTTGGTATTCAAGTTGATCTAAGATCTCCCTGACCTGTTTTTTCGCTTCCTGGTTTATTGGATACTGTCTCTGTGGAGTTGGAGTAGATTTTAGTGGTATCACATGGTGGGTTGATTCTTCATCCCACCCAACATGGTTGCGATATAATGCAGGAGCAAGGGCTACTGCCCACTCCCGTGCATATGTATGTTTTAAGTATTGGGGAAACAGGTCGGAAAAAGCTGGCATAGTTACCGTTTCTCCCTTTGGGCATTCCATAACAATAGTAGGCGGCCAATCTCTCTCAGCTAAAAGGATGTCGTAGCCAAAGGTCAGGTTCTCCCAAAAGAGACCATTAATTTTTCTGGTCATTTCCCCCTCCATCCAGAGTGTTATCTCATGTAACCTATGTGGGACACTCACTCTAGTATCATGTGTTTCAACCGTGATATACTCACTCAACTCCGCTGCCACAAGAATTTCCATCACGTTCTGGCGAGCTATTGTTACTTCTGCTGCGCTGTCTAGCATCCTCAGAGCCCATTCCCCGTTCAGTAGTTGAGTCCTCAGAATTCTGGGCATGTCTGATCTTGAGACCTGCTACTTTCTTCTTTTTGAATTGAGGTTTAGGTTTTTGTTTTTCATCTTTTTTAGGTGAGTAGACCACAGCACGTTGCGTGTCTCTGGACTTTGTACGCTCCTCCTGTCTGTGTTCCGACCGTCCTTCTCTCTCGGAATTTTTCGAAGAGCCCTGAAAGGAACGAGAGGAACGTGTATCAGTGTCCTGATACCTGTCAAGTTTTCTAATGTTGTCCCTATTCCTAAGTTAATACCTCCTTTCGGAGGACTCCTGTTGAGGAGATCTACCTCTGGATTGAGATCTATTTTCTTTATTCTTTTGTTGTTTGTTATTGTCCCATTTCTTCTTTGAAGAAACTGGTGTTTGCTTTGCCTGTTCTTTATCTGGACCTCCCATTAGTTGAGGTTTTACTGGTCTAGCTCCCAAACTATCCCTACCTAATTCTGCATAAGCAGTTTCAATAATTTAAGGTAATTCTGTCTCCTGTTGTAGAGGTCTCAATTCAACTTAATTCGATTCAGACAGAGAATCATAAAAGCTTACATTTCAATATAAATTTAAAAAGGAAAAAGTTAATCACTTCATTAAAAACAAGTGCAATAAGAACATTTACAGATTTAGGGTGCAGCAGTTATAAGCTTCCTTCTAGTAATGACAGACCTAAAAAATCTTGCCACTACCACACATGTAAACAAGTCCGGGAGCAATTGTAAAAATAAGTAGGCTGGTCTGCATTGTCTAAAATTTAACGATTTCATTAAAGGCTTAATAAAAATAATCCTTAAGTCTGTATAAAATTTGCAGAAAAACAGTACGTGGATAGTTGATTGTTTAGAGATCTGGTCGCAAGGACAGCTTGTTAGTTGACGAGACCAGTTATTGGTATAGGGGAAACTTGTCAAACGATGAAAAATTTCTAATCTAAAACGTGTCAGGACAAATCTATGTTGAGCATTTAAAACACCAATTAAATACGGTTGCATTGTGTAACAGGTCAGTATCATTTGATTATGTTGTACGGTGGGCTTCACAAGTTCCAGTGTTAATCTCTTTTCCTCTAAGTGGTTCAAACATACTCTCTTTAATGATACTCTTGATATATGCAACAAAGATTCAGGATTTTCGTAATATTCAGAGTGACAGATATCATGCATGAAATTTTTTATGTACTTCAGCCATGTTGTAAAGGAGTGAAATCTCTCAGGCGTTGGCGTATTGCCACCGATGCTGCTTCCCCTTTAATGTTTGCTAATATTATAGCTGATACCTGGGCGAAGTTATTTAATAATTTCATCCCTAAGTTTAGAGCAGGTTCTGCTCCATACTTGTTCTGTATTTGTCTCAATACGTCTGGTATCACTGCTAATGAAGGGATACCATGAGTTCTGGTATATATTGCAGCGAAGACCGTACCCCAAGAAGTACAATCCTCTATCGGGGGAGCTATTCCCATTGGCAAGCAGATTGTTAGCATTCTATGCTTTTCATGTGGGCTGGTGTTTGGAAATACCGCCTCTAGCTGTGTTATTTTTTGAGCCACCCAAAATGGCATTTGTTCACGTTTAGTGGGCAAATTACCCATCACTGCGTGTAATGTTTGTGGTGTAATTTTAATTGTAGAAGTTTGGACTGGTCCTGGTTGTGTAGCTGGTGTTGGCTGAAGTGTGAGTGTTCTCATCACAAACTGTGTCATGTTTCTGTAAAGTTTTATTAATTCTTTATGCTGTTTAAGTAAGACTCCTCCTGGCATTGTGTCAATGTCAGGGTGTGGTGTGCAGGCCGCTAGTAATGGCCATGTTGCTCCGTCTCTTCCGATCGGACCGAGTCTTACTCTATTTCTTGTAAGGGGTAGGGCGCCATTAAACCAGTATATATGTTCGTGGTAAGTGAGTGGATTTTCAATGTCCTCATATGGACAATATTCGTTTGGTATTTCATCTTCTGTATAGTAATGAAATGTCTTTGTTAATGCATTCGCATGTGGTAATGTAACCCATGAATAGAATACCTCTGTTCTAAATGATTTGTGTGCCTCAATCATTCTACTAAGAACAGTCAAATCAGGGTCTCCACTTGACCTTATACCTGCCAAGACCTCCGCCCTGCTATCTAAGAAACTTGCTGCTCCCATCTGCTCAATCCTTAATAGATCCATGGAGAAAGGCAGCTCCCCCTTGAGTGGAAAGCGGCTCAGATCATCCCCATCAGGAAGAACCCTAAAGCCACCCCGGAAGATGTTGCTAATTATCGCCCCATCTCTCTGCTTCCTTTACACAGCAAACTCTTAGAGAAGCACATAAACAAGCATTTATCCAAGTTTGTTGAATCCTCTAATCGTCTAGACCACTCACAATCTGGATTTCGACCTAGGCACAGCACGGAGTCGGCGCAGGTGGAAGTCACTGATAACATCCGAATGCTAGCGGACAATGGTCGGGCAGTACTCCTGGTGCTGCTTGACCTGTCTGCAGCTTTCGACACCATCTCCCACCAGATCCTGCTCAAACGTCTTGAGGACATAGGCATCCAGGGTAAGGCCTTGAAATAATTGACCAATTTCCTAACCGATAGAACCCAAACCATCAATCTAGGCTCTTTTCGCTCACAGACCACCAAAGTCACCAAGGGGGTACCGCAGGGCTCTTGCTTGAGCCCCACATTATTCAACATCTATGTTACCCCCTTGGCCAGCCTATTGAGGAAATTAGGTTTCATTCCTATCTCTTATGCCAATGACATGCAACTTCTCCTCTCCTTTGATAAATCCGACCCCAACATTCAATCCACCTTTTCGGAGGGTATGAAAGGCATCGCGCATTGGATGAGAGAAAACTTCCTTCAGCTTAACACTGAAAAATCCGAAATTATGTTGTTTGGAGAAGCAACAGTGACATGGTCCCCCAGTTGGTGGCCTGGGGAATTAGGATCAGCCCCTCCCCCTAAACAGGTGGTGAAAAATCTAGGAGTGCGATTAGACCAGAAACTTACATTAGAGAAGCACGTGAACATTACTGCCGGAGCATGCTATCACACACTCTGTTTCCTCCTAAGGGTTTTCCCTCTCCTGCCACTATCTACACGTAAAACCTTAATCCAGGCTCTGATCATTAGCCGCCTGGACTATTGCAATGCCCTGCTGATTTCTGCAAAGGAAACCTCCCTTAA
Organism: Calotriton arnoldi; assembly: GCA_963921515.1. Taxonomy (NCBI): domain Eukaryota; kingdom Metazoa; phylum Chordata; class Amphibia; order Caudata; family Salamandridae; genus Calotriton; species Calotriton arnoldi. Next base: position 131,209 of record CAWUFW010012822.1, read on the forward strand.
AAAACTACAAGTAGTCCAAAATACCGCAGCCCGTTTGGTGACCAATGCCCCTCCCAGAACCGCATATATTCCGTTACTTCGAAAACTACACTGGCTTCCAGTAAAAAAGAGAATCATGTTTAAAGTCTGCTGTATGGTGTACAAATCCCTAAACAACATGGGTCCAAGCTATCTGACAGATAAGTTGGTCAGATACACACCGTCCAGGCCCTTGCGGTCGAGTCACCACGCGCTCCTCCACACCCCGCGCTTCAAATTAACCCGTATGGGCGACAAAGCTTTCTCCCACCTTGCCCCACGCTACTGGAACCAACTCCCCATCCAGTTGCGCCAATGTACCAACTTCCTGGCCTTCAGAAAACTGCTGAAAACCTCACTATTCTGAATCTTTCTCCTGGGTTGGTTACGAGCAGTCACAGCGCGGAGATACCCCGATGGGGGTGATTCGGGCGCTCTACAAATCACATAAATAAATAAATCATGAATGTTACCTGCCCACCCCTATCTGTTAAACTGTATGCGGCTAGTTTTAAGGTGATGGCAGTTCTTACATTTTCTGAAATGTGTATTGCATCTGCATCTTCTTCTTCCTAGACTGATATATTCAGTTCGCGCACAGTGTCTCCCTGTTCAGTCATTGTTTTCAGTAAGAACAGCTTTTCAAGGGAACTGAGATAAAGTGTTATGCACAATAGGAACAATGTATCCTTCAAGCTTGATTAAACCAACAGTCAATACATAGGATTTTGCCTACTCAGCCGTGGCGGAATTTTGTTCCCTCCCACTCCAGACGTCTCTGGGGAAAATGTGAGTAGGGGTCTCTGAGAATAGCACGACTGAACTACTCAGATTTGACCGTTAAATAAGTACCCAACCAACGTTGGCGCTGCCATGTTGTGTAGTTCCTATAAACCTATATAGGATCTGCACGTTTAGACAACATACACTGTAGGATTAGTTTGAGACTTCAATTCACCTAAAATATACTTATGCCAGGAGATGGGCAGTAGCCCAGGCCCCAGCATTATATAAAAATCATGTAGGATGGGATGAGGACTCACCTCACCATAAAATACATCTAAAAAATGAACCTACTGCACAAAGGCTGTATCCTATAAAGCAAGAAGCTCAAAAACAGGTCAGGGAGATCTTAGATCAACTTGAATACCAAGGGGTGATTGAAACATGCACCTCCTCAATGAACAATCCTTTGTTTCCTGTCTCCAAACCAGACAATACATATCGTCTAGTTTTGGATTACAGACACTTAAACACTTGTTCTAAAACATTTGCAGTGCAAAATGCTCATAGTACAGCATTAATGAATAACATTGTGTGTAAAAAATATAAAACCACATTAGACATCTCAAATGGTTTCTTTTGTCAAAACATAGCACCTGGAAGCAGGTACTTAACAGCTTTCTCAATAATGGGGACCCAGCATCAATTTTGTCGACACCCACAAGGGTTCAAGAACAGCCCAGGGTTATTCTCAGCGAGGGTAACGGAGTTACTACAAATTTATGATAATGAGGCATTGTCATATGTCGATGACATTTATCTGACAGACGATGACCTGGATAGGCACTTGAACAGGGTAAGCACCATTATACTGGGCTTCGCCTCTGAGGGCTATAAGTTCAACTTTAAAAATCCAGAATTGCCCATCTCAATGTCCTTTTTCTAGGATATGAGCTTTCAAGTGAAGGCAAGAGCTTGGCAGCCAACTTTTAGAAAGATGTGCGCTGCTTCAACCTCCAAAAACGCTGAAAAACTTACAATCCATCTTGGGTTTCCTAAATTTTGGAAGAACTTACATTCTAAATTACGCAGAAAGGGTTAAACCTCTCTACGCATTAATCAAACCTGATTTTTCAATCAAAAATTGGACACAGGAACACACAGAAATCTTGCGTTCACTCCAAGCTAACATGTTAGCAACAAATCACTTACAAACACGCGTAAGTCAACGCAACTTAGTGATCCGAATAATTTCGGATCAATGCGGATTCACCTACTTAACATTTAATGAGGGTGGAAAAGTACCAATAGCATACAAATCTCATTTGTATACACAAGCAGAAATGCGCTTCACTTCAACTGAAAAAATACTGACGGCAGTTCAAACTGCAGTAGCAAAAGAAAGAGCTCTAGCCCAAGGGAAACGCATTATTGTCGTAACCCCAGTACCGGCTTTAGAGGCGGTAACTAAAGCGAGCATTCCAAATGCTAAAGCATTACATCCTAGATGGATACAATGGGTTGATTCTCTTGCTGCAACAGATGTTGAATATGTTTTTGACCCTGATCTAAAAACACAAGCGTTCCTGCAATATGAACATGAATGTCCTCTGCCTACTGAAATTCTGCCTCTCAATCAGTATGAATTCATAATTTACACTGACGGATCCGCACAACCTGCTACAGGGAGTAAGCAAGCTTACAGTGCAGCGTGCGCAATCGTTAAAGGTTGCATGCGCGATGGTAACTTCAGACCAATGGTCACAAAAACTCAATCTCTAGGAGATTGTACAGCTCAGCGAGCTGAACTACAAGCATTCAAACTGGCACTTGAAAGTACAGATCGCGAATTCCCCACACTAATAGTGTGCGATTCTTTTTACTGTGTTCAGTCGTATAATGAATATATACAAAATTGGCTTGAAAATGGGTTCAAAGATGCAAAAGGTGGCACAATAAAGCATAAACGCTTTGGGAACAAGTAGTTCAGTTAAAAACGAACTACCAAAAGCTCACGTGATACACACGCTGAGTCATCAACGTGATGGCGTTCACGTTGCAGGGAATTCATTGGCTGACGAAGCCGCAAAGGGGGCTGTTCAGACGGCTTCCATAGCTGCGATCACTCGTTCAAAAACGAGAATAGACAGTGAGATAATGTTGGCTGTCAATGCTACGAGCAAAGGCAGTGGTGCAGCATTACCAAAAAAGTTTCCACTCAAGTACTCTTATGTAATTGATGCGAACAACATTCCTTTTGCTCGAATCCCTGGAGTGGGGGATAGGGTAATTCCAAACAAGGAACGCAGATTAGGACTAATCCTAGCAGCGCATGAAGGGATAGCTTCTGCCCATGCAGGTATTTCTGCAACAGTATCTTTACTGAAACAAAGATATTGGTGGCCTGGCATTAGGAAACAGACCAAGAACTATGTTCTGGAATGTGACATATGCCAACAGATGAAAGTCTCCACAGTGAAACGTCCTGCGCAGACACCCCTGTTAATTTCAGACAAACCATTAGCTTGTGTTTACCTGGACCACTGTGGTCCCTTGCAAAGGGACGGTAACTATAAATATATAATGGTCGCAGTGGATTCATGCTCTAGGTTCCTATGGATATGGCCTCAGCGCTCGGCTGACGCTCGTACTGTTATAAAAGATTTGCAAGTCTTTATCGGCACATACGCAATAGGCACGCTACATTCTGACCAGGGCCCTGCGTTTAGCTCTCGGGCTTACAAAGAAGCCATGGCCAGTCTGGGCGTTGCATTGCGGTACTCCTCTCCGTTTCATCCTGAGGGAAATTCTGTTGTGGAAAGGAAAAACCGGGACATAAAGCAGTCTATAACAGCTAAGGTGTTAGGTTCGGGTGATGGGTGGGTCAAACATCTTTATGGGGTCCAACGCTCATTAAATAATTTGCCAAGAAGTTCTCTAGGGGGTCACTCCATATGAGGTCCTATTTGGGACAAGAATGTGGGTGCCTGATCTCGAATGTAAAGGCACAGTGGTGGAAAATAAACCCTTTGATATCAAAGATCGTTTGGCTGTTTTACAGGATCTAAATGAACTAAGATCGAAACAAAGCAACGTGTTCCTGCAGCTAACCACCACTGGGGAAAAACCGGCAGTCCCAGCAAGGCCTGTCTGGATTCCAAAAGTTGGGGATCTAGTCAGAGATAAGATTGCGGACAAGAAGGAATTTGGACCTTCTTACAGACAACCAGTAGCTGTCCTAGCCGTACACGGAACAAGAACAGTACTTCTGCCGACCCTTGCTGGAAAAAAGGAGAAAAGATTTGTGTCCATCGACCTCATCAAACCACAGTATGTGGCCAATACTAAATAGTAGGCCTCGTGGACTCCGATCTAGTAGCAGACGCACTCCTCTCGCTACTATCCAAGAGGTTCAGACTGAAAGACTGATAACGATCGAGAATTCAGCGGTAACAGATGAAGGACTGAGCAACAATGCTATGGAACTCATCCCTCTTGAAACTCAAATAACAGTTCGTCCAAATACACCTGCCTACACCAATGTAACAAGTGATCAACTGGTTCCAGCGATTTCTACAAATCCTGATGCAATTCCAACAATTGACAGTACTGCTTCTGGCTATTTCATTAATTTTGATACGTTTTCTGAGGATCCAAGTGAGCCTGAGACTTCGCCAGCATCAAAAACTTTTAAACAGCAAGTACAAGACTTTTTTCATTTTTTGAGAAAGACTTATCTGGTTTCACCATGGATTGAACTATGGATTATTTCTGGAATATTTTTCTTTCTGCTGTGGCTAGCTTTGGTTATGACTATGAGCGTGCTTATAAATGGCAGATACATCCAGTTGGACAATGAAAGTAAAGATGTGAACTTACTTTTGAAACCTCACAAATCATCCCATCGTGAAACAAGAGACTTGTCTGCAGTGAACATCACAGCCGTTCCTATACAGGATGGTATAGTGTGGGACAAAACAGATTTCGATATATTCGGCCCCAACGGAACAATTGAACATTCCACATTTATTTAAGATTTCATTAAGTGATTTTGTTTCATCCAGTACCTATTCTGATGATTGGGACTTTGAAACTGTAAATAACATGATGTTTGACCTAGAAAGGTCTGCTGCATTTTCTAACAATGAATATTTAGAGGGTTCATCAGACTATGAACAGCTGTATTGCTATAACCACTATGGTCATCATTTTTTGCATAAATCTGCAACACCTAGAAATGTGTTTATGTTTAACCAATGGGAGCATTGTCCTACACCGCCAAAAGGTAGTTCAAAAACGTTTGCTAAAAGTTTCAATATTTTTCAGGATACAATACATCTGATCCAGAAACATTTTACTATAAAAATGTAAACAAAACAGGACTGAAAATTATGTTAACTAATACAAAACAGATTTACTCTGCAGCATTTATTGCCCAACTGTCTAGACATGGATTCGATTTGTGGAAAGACACAATAGACACAAAATCTGTCTAGGGTACTAAAGATTGGCAAGTGCAGGGGATAGAAGCTTTATTTAAAGCATGTATCATCCCTCAGCAAATAATGTTTTTGAATGACACTGTCCAACAAACGTCTTGCCTTGGTTTAGCCAAGATCAAAGATATGAAAACACCTTCTGTACCAACACCTGCCAGTAATAACAATACACAGGCAGCGGTTACAGTTGACACAATACTACAAATCAACAGAACAAATCCTGATTGGAGAAAATGGTTGATCTGGCCCACAGACGCAAACATCTGTCAAGAAAGGTTCCTGAATAAAACACAGGGGTTTACTATTCACAGGCCAGACCCACGAGATGTCCAAAGACAACATCCGGGGGTAGTAACAACATACAGTGTAGGAAAATTATGCCTCGATTGGCTGCAAAAAATCTACACTTAAGGATGTGAAACAACACTTATCTTTACTTAAAGAAGACGCAGACCTTAGGGAATTCTTGCTTGGACCAAGAAAACCGCGTCAAAAACGTTTCATATATGCCGGCATCTATGATGCTTATAATGAAGCATGGAAGGTGTCACAGGTAGAGGCCGCAGAACGAATACGTGAACTTGATCGTATTAACTTAGAGAAAACACTCACTGTGGTCGACAACGGGTTAACAACTTTGTCATCCAGAATTTATTCATTGGACAACATTGTATCCTCTGCTATCGACATACTGGAACAAGATTTAGCCATGTTACAATAAGGCCAATCTCAGTTACGTTCTATTATGTTATTAAGCTGGACTCTGCAATCTTTGCGTGCGGGCTATGTGCCTTGGCGTTTTATCAACACGTCGGCTCTGTTTGCAGAATACAATCTGACTGATAAACAGATCGAACTGGCACAAAGGGGAGCAAAGTATACAGTGCTGAGCATTGAAAAACTGGAGAAATTACCATTCACTGTGGCAGAAAAACCAGCTACAGAATGGCTTATTCATGGCAAAATCACTCTGCCTGTGACTACTTTTCAGTTTCAGTATTGCCTCAAACAAATGCAAGCAGGCAAATATGAAAGGTTGGGTAAAGAATACATTAAGACATCCTGGAATTTGCCTTACACATATAGATGTTGGAGTGGGGATCGTGAAGTGTTCCTGAGCGGTACACACTGTGAAAGTGCACTAAGCGGTTCACTGATTTGTCAGGACATTTCTTTACACGGGGCTTGTAATGGTTCTGTGGCAAATTTGTCCTGCCACCAGCTAGGTACACTAGCTGCTGTGATTAATCCAACGTTTGGCCAACTTTCTAATGGGAGTTACCTCATGTTGAATGATCAGAGTTGCTGTGGCATGTTGCCTGGCATCCCATATCTAGTAACGGTCGACTCCAGGGTCACTTGCTGTATGCAAGTATTGTTTGCCCCAATAGACACAGTCAGGGAGTCGCCTTTGTGGCCTTCGTTGAATGTCTCTTTTATACGATTTGATACTTTAAGCAGAATGAAAGCCATGCTTATACAACAAACAGTGCCTCTGACCTCGGCCAAAGAAATCTATGATTTACAAGTTGCAAGGACTTCGGCTGAGATACAGGCTTTAATTCGTACAAACTGCCCTATACATTTCGTAGAAATGATGGGACGTATCTTAAACATGTCTGATACGAGCGGAATTGTACATGTATTTAAGACCATCTGTTCCGGACTATTAGCACCTTTCCAGGCAGTCCTCGGAATCATCCCAAACTTCGCACATTCGGTGTTTGGTGGTGTGCCGTTAATTCTAGCACTTGTTGCAGGAATTCTGTTTCTATTCCTCCTACTACGCTATGGCAAGCCTATTCGCCAACATCACTCCGAGCGATGTGGAGAAAGCTCTCCTTGAACGGAAATGCTGTGAGCGAATAGTACAGCTTTTGGGCATGCCTTGCCTACGGGAACTTAATACAACATGGTTCCTGTCATTCAGACCAATCTGGCAAGATTGCATGTTACCTGTTCTACGCTGCCTGTTTTGCGGTGAAGAATGCGTGCTAGACACCTGTCTAACACTCCCATCAGTCATGCCAACGGATGTCGATACTCTGCTGGACCCGATAAAGGCCCATGATGTGTGTTGTCCCCAGAGGCGGGGGTATGCCCAGACGTGGGTCCCTTGCTCACTTTGCCACTGGATTCAAGCAAGCCTGGCTGATGACGGCTGGAATGCCAGAAACCGGTCCTAGGATGCTTGTTTCCGGTCCAGTGAAGACATGGCTTGGCAGTTCGTGCTGGACTGTTCCCATGAGGCACAGGGTCAGACTGATTTGCATATGGCAATGTCTGAACTGGGGTGGTGGAGTGAGCTAAAGAATGATGATGGATTAAACCCAGATCAGTTGACTGGGGGTGAGTGTTTGATTGGCTCAAACGTTCCGTCCATCATCCCCTTTTGTATCGCTTTGTTCGCCCTAAGTTGGCGGGGGTATGCCCAGACGTGGGTCCCTTGCTCACTTTGCCACTGGATTCAAGCAAGCCTGGCTGATGACGGCTGGAATGCCAGAAACCGGTCCTAGGATGCTTGTTTCCGGTCCAGGGAAGACATGGCTTGGCAGTTCGTGCTGGACTGTTCCCATGAGGCACAGGGTCAGACTGATTTGCATATGGCCATGTCTGAACTGGGGTGGTGGAGTGAGCTAAAGAATGATGATGGATTAAACCCAGATCAGTTGACTGGGGGTGAGTGTTTGATTGGCTCAAACGTTCCGTCCATCATCCCCTTTTGTATCGCTTTGTTTGCCCCAATAGACACAGTCAGGGAGTCGCCTTTGTGGCCTTCGTTGAATGTCTCTTTTATACGATTTGATACTTTAAGCAGAATGAAAACCATGCTTATACAACAAACAGTGCCTCTGACCTCGGCCAAAGAAATCTATGATTTACAAGTTGCAAGGACTTCGGCTGAGATACAGGCTTTAATTCGTACAAACTGCCCTATACATTTCGTAGAAATGATGGGACGTATCTTAAACATGTCTGATACGAGCGGAATTGTACATGTATTTAAGACCATCTGTTCCGGACTATTAGCACCTTTCCAGGCAGTCCTCGGAATCATCCCAAACTTCGCACATTCGGTGTTTGGTGGTGTGCCGTTAATTCTAGCACTTGTTGCAGGAATTCTGTTTCTATTCCTCCTACTACGCTATGGCAAGCCTATTCGCCAACATCACTCCGAGCGATGTGGAGAAAGCTCTCCTTGAACGGAAATGCCGTGAGCGAATAGTACAGCTTTTGGGCATGCCTTGTCTACGGGAACTTAATACAACATGGTTCCTGTCATTCAGACCAATCTGGCAAGATTGCATGTTACCTGTTCTACGCTGCCTGTTTTGCGGTGAAGAATGCGTGCTAGAAACCGGTCTAACACTCCCATCAGTCATGCCAACGGATGTCGATACTCTGCTGGACCCGATAAAGGCCCATGATGTGTGTTGTCCCCAGAGGCTTCCAATCCTGATGACGGCATTCATTGAGATCTCACAGACGCTTCCGGCTGCTGCTGAGGTACGAGATGGATCAACAGGCACACAGGTAACAACGGACGCGAACATTGCATCTTCTGCTGAAGGCGATGTTTCTCATCTCTGTGCAATTAACATTCTGAACGAGGTGTTCCAAATGTCACCAAATTCGGTAGACGATATTTTGGCTACGGAAATAGATGATCTCATGTTTACGCCAGACCCATACACTGACTTTGATTCGGCTCACAGTGTACCAGGGCAACAATGAAATTTGGCCTTCATATTTTTAAAAAAACTTGGAACTTTTCCCAGAATTGAACTTTTTCTTTTTAATTTTTGAAATGACATGGCGAAAAACAATCTGCTTACAGTAGAACTAGTCTTATGAAACGTACTTCTTTGAATACTTCCAGGGACACATTGTCACCTTACTTGTCTAACATTTCATTTAATACCATAATATGCAATGGCTTTGATTTTTGACAACTTATCAACCATTTCGTCATATGCATATATTTCTGTTTATTCATTCATGTTGCATTTACTTCCATCATATGCTTAGAATGATAACGATGCTTTAAAAAGTACAGTACCTATTGCATTCAACAGTTTATTTTTTAACTTCTTTTAATGTGCTTTTAGGGATGTTTTTAGTAACATGTGGTACTCAATTTTATGTTTAGCATTTAAATGTTTAGCATTTAGTATTATCGTTCATTCGAAAGTGGAGTGGGTGTTGTATTCCGCTTTAGGTGTCCGTATATAGGTTTTCCTGAATCATGTCCTTATATAGGCACAATTCGCATTGCCCTTATATAGGCATAGAATCCCTGTCCTTATTTAGGCATTAACCATGCACTCCAAATACAGGCATGGTCACCGACATCCGTCCACCCTCACAACGAGTTCTTAGAAACCAGACCCTTAAGCTTCGGGAGTTCCCCTAGCACAGGACTATTGATTTCTCCAAGAACTCATCTATTATGTATGAACCGTTATACCTTAAGGGTTCATTCCTGACGTCTTCCTCTGTCCGACTTCACGTCAATGCTAACATTCTGAGGCACCTATCCGGTATAAATATACCTTCCCTCGCCCAAGCAAGTAAGAGGAGACCTCGACTTCAGAGGAGCCCGTATCCCGGCCTGACGCACTGAGAAGACGCTGTCATTCCTGCACGCAGAAGAATCCAGCTTCCAGTGTTCTGACTCCCTTCGCGGGGTGTTAGAGTTCCAGATCCAGCAAGAGATTCCCACCTCTCTCATTCTCAAGGTATGGGGCTGACTAGAACCTAGAGGGACTCTTGGCATACTATACTTAATATACTCTTAGTATACCATACTAGAGAATACTTCGCCTACTTCTTACCTTTCCCTACACCTAGACCAGGTTGGGTACATTGGGGTAGAACTAGCTTAGAGACGCATCGTATGAGTACTCGCATTTTTAGCTCATGTTATTTATGTATGTGAATATATGCTAAAAGATAATGCTAGCGCAGTATTATTTATTTCTACTGCTTACTCTGTACATTATTTATCTTGCATACTGTCTTGTGATCATAACAGCACATATCTCTTACACGAGAAACAAGACTGTTCAATAAAACCTTTTATTGAAACGCCCGTCTTTTCTTTCTGTGTAACTCTGTAGAAACTAAGCATGCACGATTGACTGAGTGAAACTGTTATCTATTGTTTCCACGATTCTGAGACGTGTTCCGATTCTAAAGGGAAACAAAGTGGTCATGTTTATGCGGTTGCCAGAAACTACTCCCTTCTTGTTCTCAAGGAGTTTCTAGTGGCCTCTGAGCTAGCTGGCACAAGTAATTAAGTTTAATATACTCGATAGGGACATACCGACCTCAGTCCTATGTCAAGCCTATAGTGTATATTATTCCAATGCGCAGAGCCTATTAGGGAAATAGGAACTACACTACAATATGTGTTCGTCTCCTGTCACCCGCTCTATGCACCCATGTCCCCACTACAGGCAATCAAAGAGTCATATCTATTTTGTGACTGTGCCTGCCATTGTCTAAAACCACATGAATGTGCTCCCAAAATTGCCCTGTTATCTGTAGCTGTCACTCAGGGCACAACAACGTTGATGTTTAAACACTGTGTAATACTACAGGCATCATTACGATGGCAGTCGGACCGCTGGCCGCTATTGCAGCGGTCAGGAGACCGCCGACAAGCAGGAGGGCGGACCGGCCACTGTATCACGGTGCGACCGCTGCGCTGGCAGTCGGAAACTCATCAGGGGCCTAGGGAAAAGGCTGCAGCACATGCCGACGCTGTGCAGCACCTCCTGCACGTCCGTGCGCCATGCACCATGTCATGCATGGCACACGGTGCACGGAGGTGTAACGAAAGGGAAGCACTACATGTGCCCTCAGGGACACTTTTCGAGGGGTCATGTTTGGGACCCCGATCCCTTTCCGATAACTTTTTCATGACGGTGTTCTGGCCATGAAATGGCTGTCTGAAAGGGATATCCTAATCCCGATGGCGGTGCCTGCCTCGGCACTGCCGCCATTCCTGGACGCTCCTTCTGACTGCCGCACCGTCTGGATCTATGATCCTGGCGGAGGCAGTGGTGTGGCGTCCAACAGCTGTAGGTCCGCCCCCCTGTATCGTAATAAGGCAGTCGGACCGAAGGGCTATCGACGGTCGGACTGTCTACAACGGGCTGGCGGCGGTCCTACCAACGCCATCATAATCAACCCCTACGTTTTCCAATACATCTTGTTTGCATTGTTGCAGTTCAGAACTCTGTATATGTCTCTCTCCACAGCTGCAGAGACCCACAGTCACTGAAGCTGTGGATCACCAATCTGCCTCATATAAGGTCATCTTCCAATCAGCTATTCAACTTTCTATCATCTGTAGCTCAAGCCATTGCACATCCACGGCAATGCACATTCACCAGCGTCTCTTTGACACATTTTGACACTTAAAAAAATGTCTGTCCAATTAGGTTGGCAATTTGTAAGAATTGTGCTATTCCCCTCTTTGATAGTGATCAGCATTGATGCATAATTGTTCTCATTCACACTGTCATAACTATGATAGCTCTCATTATTCATCTAAGAAGCTGCTGCATCAACAAATGTCCACAGCCATCTGTTGGAAGAGCTGGTCCGCAGACTTCAACCAAAGATCGTCTGTTGCACTGTAGCAGTTCTATCTCATGTCCTTGAACCTATACCAAATAGCGGCTACCCAAATATGCCACAATTATGCTCTATCTGTCTATATTGAAGTGTCATGTGTGCCTTAAAGGTAAACTCCAGCAGGTCTTGCTGTTTTAGGCAGTATGCTTCTACACCTTCACAAATATCAAAGTACCAACATTCGTTTCTCTTTCAATATAGTACCTTGGCCCGTTGAGTCTGACAATGATGCCCATCTATTCATGAGCAGAGGGCGAAGTGCAATCAGGGTAAAATCCATTGCTCATGCAGGCCACCATTTTAGTGGCCTTCAAAACTGATCAGGATGAGCAGATTGTTGACCTCACAAACTGCACCTCACAGACTATCTCACTCCCAGCCTGCGGTCTCTTATCTGGCAGACATCTGGGTTGTTAAGTCTCACGGTACAAGACCTAATGCCATATTTGGTAGTCAGTGCTAAGCAGGACTCCTCCCACCCCTATCCCTGTAGGTACCCTTTTTGACTTACCTGTTCTACCGTTACACCCAGGTACAACTCGCTTCTTGTCTCATCTATCATTTATTTTTGGACTCATATTTTTGGACTACAAGTTGTGAGTATGAGAATAAGGTTTTGAGATTCACTTTGCACATGTTTGTGGAGCACTAAGTGTGACACAAAGGTTTAGGAATGTTGGTGTAGATTGGTTTTCACTGTTGGAAGTATTTTTTAATATATAATTAAAAGCATGGGGTCCACATAATACGTTATAAGTTTTTTTTATGCACCAAGGAACACACAGAGGCACGAGTTGTTTGACATGTTAAGCATTCTATTCAGTTTCCAAGCTAAATTCAGTGAATAAGGTGGTTCGTATCTATGGGAGATAGGTTATTTATTCATCAATTAATATCCTCCATGTATCACCATTTATTTTTAGAGGCCCTGAAGAAGGGACACGATCCCGAAATGCATTGGGCACAGTCACAAAGAATACAGTTCAAAAGCAATTAATGAATTAAAATGTAATTGTACATAAAAATAATTGGTTGTTCATTTCAAGACTTGAACATTATGTCCAAAAGAGCTAGTGTGGCATGTGTATTAACATAGAGATTCATTCAAAAACTATGTGATGTCATCAGATGACAATTAATTTAAGCGTGCAAAGGTTTGTGAATAAAATTGCATGATAGATTCGCAAAGCAGTGCACACTGTATCCAAGTGACTAGAAGCACCTGGTATAGTTCAGAGTTCCCCAGCCCATCACCATGATGACAACAACAAATTGGACAAGATATTTCTAATCTCAGTCGTGGACAGAACGGTCAGGTCGAAGGAATCTCAACCAAAATATTGCTTGAGTGTGCAAGGGCTGAGAACCACCACCCTCGCTGGCAGAGGAGTATCCCTTAATGTCATGATCCAACAGCAACTCCTTCTGCTAAAGCCTTTCCCCAAACTGTCAAAAACTAATGTCTACTTCTATGCCAACAGATGTTTTAGACATCTTTCCCTTGTATGAACCTGTGAGACAAACAGCCAGCATGAACCTAAAACTGTAAAGGCAAAGTTCTGTGTGAGAGACCAAGGCGCAGGCAACTTGGTAAATTGTAGCCTTGACGAGGTATTGTGCATCACAGTTTGCACTGAGCGTGAGCAAATGCTAATTTGAAGACAGTATTCATTACTTTATGAACCTATTCAGAGGCTCAGCATGGCAGATGGCTTACACCGTCCAGCAATACATTGATCTAACCATGTGCCCAGTAGGGCTGAGACACTGGATATCCGAGGACAAGTCAAATATGAACTAAAGAAGTGGAAGAAGATAGGGCCTTTGAGGAGGTGGTTGGCCACACGCCATGTGTGTCTTCAACAGTGATCACGAAGAACCCCAAACAGCCCACAATGTAAGAACCTACATAGACTTGCAAGGCCACCAGGTAACATTGTGTCGCACCCAGAGGAAAGAAGATGCGTGACTACCTTTTCCATCCACATGAGTCTGAAAAGACTAAAAGAGGTTCTTTTTTTAAAACCCCTCAGCAGTCAAGGTGTTCCAAAATGCAATACATGAAAACTTAGCTGGAAAGGTGTGAGTGATGAATGTGAGTGGGGAAATTCTTATAACTCCCTAGAACAACACGAAAGATTGAAGGCGGCGCTCTAAAGTCTGTCAGATTGCGGGTTGATGTAATCTCAAATCTAAATGGTGACCCGCTGTGAAGAATGACCAATTTCCAGGCGAATCAGACCTTCAATTTTCAATTCCCCAACTAATTCCGGGGGGGAGGGGGGTGATGGGGGCATACTGCACCCAAAGAGGCCCTCTGTGTGTGTTTGTACGCACAGACTATTTTCAAAGTATTTTTAAGACTGCATCATATGATATTTAAAACATGAAACTTGCCAGGTTTGTTCCTGCTTTGGTGATGCTATGTTTGAAACATACAAGGAGTGATTAAGTCACCTTGGGGATAGAGACTGAACCACCAAGCTGCAGTTGCTTTTTTAAATTACAAATATTTGTAATATCACTGAATGCGGTTGCCTTCTTGGCTCCGTTTTCTGAGTCTGGCTGCAGTGAGTAATTTCCTTGTTCTCGCAGCCTGTATGGAGGAGGACGAGAGCAGAGAACGAGTGGGGAGGTGGGCGCCGGTGAAGCAAAAACAAGCCATGCGTTTTCCTCTGCAGGGGAGTCAGCAAATAGAAGCGGAGAGGACTCCGGCGTGAGTGCGTTCCCACGCACCCGTGCACTTCCTGTTCCTCGCAGCAGCCTGGGAAAGAGGAGGGGTTCGGACTTGTTGGTTTGGGAAAGAAGCATCCAGGAAAGTGACGCAGGGGGTGTATTTTTAAGCCTTCTTGGAACAAGTAACAGCAGCGTCAGATGTACCAAGGCTTTACATGCTGAGAAAAGCATAGAGCTAGAGTTCTCTCAGCCCTGATGAGCTTTACCGAGAGCCTCACGGCTCCATGAATCCGCCTGTGAACCGTAATCTTTCTGTAGTCCCTTTGTATGGGTAGGTGTGACTCACTCACGTTTAGTTATGTTTCTTTGGCGCGAGCCAGAGGCAGAGCCCTCGTTTCATGTGCATGTCAAAGCCACGGCCTTCATCAACCTAGTGCGGCAAGGGCTTGGATACTATGAAATTAACACATACATGCAATCCAGACTACGCAAAGAGACATCTATGGATAGATTAGTATGGGGTTTTATTAATGTTCCTAATCACAAAATCAAAACAACTGCACTGCATTGTAACTCTTGGTCTATTCAAAGGTTCACTCACTGGTAGGAGATGTTTTCCTGTGAGTAGACAAACGGCATGACTAGGCGGCCTGGGATTGAATCCCAGCTTTCTTAGGTGATCAAATTGTGTGATCTTGGGGAAACAACTTTAGCTTCCAGCACTTCAGTTCACTTCTCTTTATCAGCAGAACATTGGTAGTGGCTTGGAGCAATTCAGATAAGAGATGTGTGCTATGCATTAGTATTTAATTCATTTATTGAACATGGAGCAACTATTCAGTTATTGAAACTTAAACACAGTGATTCCGCTGTCTCCACGGGACCCCTTGTCTTCTAAAGATCACACCTTGGACAAGACTTGTATCTAGGACCACCTTGGGAGCTGTTGAGTTACTTTGAGACCGGACTATTTCTAAGGATCTTCATATCCCAGATACTGGAGTAACAGGATGCTGTGTCCGCGTCTAGACGCTCACCTGTAATTCCACTAATAGAGTGCTAGAAAGCATTTCATAGACTAGTTAGTGCAAGCAACAGGTACAAGACTGGCCCGCTGAGATAAATTCTGATGGCTGACTTCCTCAGCACATCGACAGTGGACACTCTCCGAGCTTCTACATTAACACCAACCTCAGCTGCAGGTCTCACACCGCACAGAAGAGGAAGACTGCCTGCCAGGAATGTGTCCTGCCCTGCCAAGGGAAGCTATTCCTACCAGAAGCAGACATAAGACCCATTGTGTAGGCTCTGGTCCTTTCCCATCTCGATGAAGGCTTGTTCTGCATCCACTGTCCCCGGTGTCTGCCTGACTCCAATGAACGGCTTCCTCCATTCGGTAGCATGTCAACATATGTCAGAAGCAGGTCACCCATCCGAGAGCTGCAATGGCTTCCACTGCCTACCAGCGTGACTTTACAAGCCTGTCTACTGTCTGCAAGGGAATCAGCCCTGGCACCGAGTCATACTTGGCAACCAAGATTAATATCTCCAGGAGAGCACACAGCAAAACGCCCAGTGTTTCTTAGACGTGGCTGTGAGGCCATATACATGTCCCTGAACAGAAATTCTCATGCCTCACCAGCAAAACATTTAAAGTGCCTGAACCCAGTGTATTAGCTAAGACTAAATGAAAGCTCTACTTAGTTTACTCATTTTAATTGCCATCGCATTCTACTGAAAGGTTCCTGGTATCGCACTCTGACTTCTCTCTAACCAACTTGGGTTCAAGACTTCTCAAGTTAGCCCTCACGCCATTCTATTCCAGCAAGGCTCTTCTGGCCCACAGCTCTCAGAAAATGGATTTCAGAAGAGCTAACTAGTCCTCCATCTTCGCATCGTGAATGGCTCAAAGGTCTGATGGGTTGATTATATTCTCAGTTGTTGAGTATTTCTTCTTAGATGTTTTTAATGGCGTGGCCTGTGTGCCCCAGTAGGGTCTGAAGCATGGCTTAAAGTCACGTAAGAGGTGTTTGGCTCCACGTGAGATGATAGCTGCAAGTGAAACAAGCATTGGCATAGCCAATAGGTCTTGCCTTTTGGACCTTATAAGTGTGTAGCCATTCAGCACATTATCCATTGTGTGTGTCAGGGTGCTCTATTCAGGGTGTGTGGCCTATGCCTGACTGCACTAAGAGCACCCTATGAATAATGCATTGTTTACAGTCTGTGTCTGGCTGCACTGAACATAGCACTTACAGAAAGGACAACAAAAAGGCGAGTACTGTCACAGTTCTTCCACATTGTGGCAGCTTTATTTCAACTAACAACACTGTACATTAATGTCCCTCTAACACAGAGGTCTTCAAACTTTTGGATGCCGAGACCCCCCTGTCAACATTTTGAGGCGTAAGGACCCCCTCCTGACAAAAATTTCTAAACCTGTAGGCAGGGCTACTGGAATTATGAGGCAGGTGAGGACCAAATTACGTGACAGGCTTGACTAAATTGTGTGGGAAGAAAAGGTAAATGATGTTATGTGATGCCGCGTACACAGTAACACTGAGGAAAGATTTCACCCCATCAGTACCAGTGTATAACCAAAATACAGCAATTAACATCAGAAAGATTTCTAGTCAACCTTTGTGAAGGGCCTTCCACTCCGCAGGAATACGTGCTGCCACATTAGAAGCTCACTTGGCCCTGGCCGGGAGAAGCAGGGGTCCCTTAAAACCCTGGCGGTTTTGTGCAGAGTTAAGCAGTTTACCCATGCAGCTTTCATCTCACCCCCTCCCTTCCATCCCTCTGTCCTCTCCTAACCCCGGATCCCTCTCTCACTTTGAAGGCCATTTTCTTTCACCCTTTTTACAACTTCTGAACTCTCCCCATTCAACCTCTCACTTCACCTTTAACACTCCCAGCCAGGGCTGGTCCTAACACTGGTCGCACACGGTGCAACAGTCTTTTTGGTGCCCCACCCCCGTTTCCTCCTTCTCCATGAATTCCTTCACTGCCACTCACCAACAATTCACCTCATCTCTCTATAGCACCTTTCTGACAAACATTTCATTTTTTTATAGCGCTACTCATAGTTTACTCACACTCATTTCTGTGATCTGCATGGTACATATTCTTTGTAGCAGGAACGTTAACCCTCTGCACTGTGTGGGTGACAAGAGTGCCCATGTGAGTGCACGGTGAGCGATGCAACAGTGTGAGAGTAGGGTAAGAGGAGTGACTGCAGGGTGAGTGAGGTGGCTTATGAATTTAGGTGCGGATGCAAGTTCAGAATGGGACGAATGAGTGTATGATTACTGATGGGCTTGTTTGAGTGAGTTGCATATTGAGCAGTGAGGGGCACAGGTGAGTGAAGTGTCACATGAGTGCAGGATGAGTAGTGTACTCGTGTGACTGCAGGGTGAGGTATAGGATGAACAGCGCAAGTGCATTGTGAGTGCAGAGTGATCACTGTGAGTGCAGGGTGAGCGGGTGAATGGTGTGAGTGCATTGTGATCGCTGTGAATGCAGGGTGAGCGTGAAAGTGAAGGGCGAGAATGACGAGTGAGTTGTCTGAATGCAGAGTGCATTCCCAGACACTTGAAGTAACTCAGCATGTTATGGACGGCGGCGTAGGGTTTAAGATCTAAGTTAAACTATTGCTATTATGGCATTAATCGGGGATCGAGGAAATAAATAATGTGCTGATCCTGCAACAAACTTCCAGTCCTATGGTTAGGGTTGCCAGCAGATTATTTTGATGGCCCAGTCGGTACAAAAATAAGCAGTCACCTAAAGCTGTATTTTAAGCACTTATCTGTGCATACTTCGAACAGCAAATATAAATAGAAAGCACTTTTAATTGTGTTCTAGGGCTGCCTCAATGATCCATGACTGATAATTAAAGGGAACAAAGACAGAAAAGTCACATAACCAATGCATACATACTTTTTTATTTATAAGTCTATTTAGTGTCAAGAGGAGGTCTTTGCAAGCTCTTTAAACAAAACACGGCAGGCATTTTTCTTTTGGCAACCCTACTTTATATTCCTTTTCATGAAATGCATTCTCACACTGCAGCAGTAAATGCAAAATACAAATGTAAGGAATAGGCAGAGTAGGGGCCCAGGGGGTACTGGAACCAGGAAAAAAACTAAGCCTCTGTAACCAGTTTACAAAGGCATGTAAACATGCAAATGGTCTTTAAAGACCTGTGAAAAACTCGGGCGTGCCGGAGATAAGACTCCAGACACTGCCCAGCTGAGCCGCCAGCAGCTCGAGTTGCACTGCAGCAGCCCGGGCTGAGACGCAGGACGGGGGAAGAGGGGGGGCTGAAGCCCTTGGGCCTCGGCAGAAGTGTGACTGGGAAGGCGCGACCCCCTTTGCATCGCTCCACGGCCCCCCTGGGGGTCGCGCCCCACAGTTTGAAGACCCCTGCTCTAACAAGATACATTTCTGTAAAGTGATACATTTCTGTAAAGTGTATCTCAACAGAGAAACCTGTTCTGCTCCTGTCTCTGCCCCAGCAAATTCCCATTACAACTTCATATAGTAGGGAAGTAAAGGGGCCTGATTCACAGAACTAACTTACGTCAAAAACGTAAAGTTAGTACTTTTTGGTATTCACAGAATACACTTACTCATTTTGGTATTCACAGAATGAACTTACTCATTTTGGTATTCACAGAATGAACTTACTCATTTTGGTATTCACAGAAGGCACTTTCTCATTTTGGTATTCACAGAAGGCACTTACGCATTTCGGTATTCACAGAAGTTAGTAGTCCTAACTTTAGGACTCCTAAATGCCTTCTGTGAATACCGAAAGTCTTAAAGTTAGGATTTTTCTCAGTTTAGGAGTAGTAAAGTTAGGACTCCTAACTTTAGGACTCCTAAATGCCTTCTGTGAATACCGAAAGTCTTAAAGTTAGGATTTTTCTCAGTTTTGGAGTAGTAAAAATCCTAACTTTAAGACTTTCGGTATTCACAGAAGGCATTTAGGAGTCCTAAAGTTAGGAGTCCTAACTTACTACTCTAAACTGAGAAAATCCTAACTTTAAGACTTTCGGTATTCACAGAAGGCATTTAGGAGTCCTAAAGTTAGGACTACTAACTTTACTACTCCTAAACTGAGAAAAATCCTAACTTTAAGTCTTTCGGTATTCACAGAAGGCATTTAGGAGTCCTAAAGTTAGGACTACTAACTTCTGTGAATACCGAAATGAGTAAGTTCATTCTGTGAATACCAAAATGAGTAAGTTCATTCTGTGAATACCAAAATGAGTAAGTTCATTCTGTGAATACCAAAATGAGTAAGTGTATTCTGTGAATACCAAAAAGTACTAACTTTACGTTTTTGACATAAGTTAGTTCTGTGAATCAGGCCCAAGGAGTTCGGTTGGTGGCAGAAAAGACTGACACAATAATGCAGCTAGCTAAGGACATGCCTCAGCCAAAAGCGCAACGAGCTTGAATAACGTCAGCAGAACCTGCCCTTCCTTCGAAGCTGAACACTGCATTCTTCATAGCAAAGGGTCTGTACAGGGGCTGTCTGTAGGAACTCGGTCTCAAGCTCGATAAATTGCATAACTCCACAGAATAGAAAGTTAAGAGCCCACCTTGTCTATTTAAATTAAAAAAGGAGCCACACAATGAGGAAATGCTTCATGTTGAGGTCCAGTTAAGAATTAGTTTTTAGGTGGCCAGTTAACTTTTAAACATTAATACAGAGACACAATACAATTTGCATGTAATTAAGAAAATTCTTTCTCTTGCAACAAATGCAGCCCATATTACACAACTGCCTTGAGGCTGATGACATACGCTGGGCATAACCACTAACATAAAAAAGTCAACGGATCAAATGGTTGTTCACATTGCCAGAACAACGCATGGAAATTGTGAAACTTGCAAATAATGAGCGATACGCCTTCAGCACTACTAGTAAGCATAGGCCATGACCCAGCAATCTGAAGCAATTGCTGAAAAGACATGTGTGGAGTGCATATATTACATTATGGCAGACATCTAACTCCCTCCTCCAGGGCAAAGCTTTGCAGCTGTGCAGTTATCCATGAACTGGAGTCTCTCAATGGGACTTCGAATTCATTACCATCCTCCCGATGTTCATTGTGTTGCGCATCCACCTTTTCCCGTGCCATCTAAAGCAATATGACAAGATAAGAACATGATTTACAGCCCTGTGTACAACGGCACTCAGAGCAAGTCAGGTGAACACGTCTTGACAATGCAAAAAACAAGAACACAGGCAAACAATCATGCCGTTCCGAACGGAGCATGAATGCACCTAAAATTTAAAAGAACAATCCTCAAATTTTAAGTTTGGAGCCTGAAAATGAGATATAGCTTTCAGAAGAATGCAAGGGAGAGGATCTGGCGTAATGGCCAAAGCAGCCGACTTTGGAACTGGGGTACCAAGTTCGAGTCTCGGCGTCAGTTTGCAGCCTGTGATTCTGGGCAAATCACTTAATCTCCTTGTGCTTTTCGAAAAGTTGGTCAATGTGGGCCAGAACGTTTGGAGAGCTAACTGCAATGGTATATGCCTTTGAAAAGCTGCAATTTGCTATATTACCACCAACATAAAGAAGCACTTTGGGCTTAGCGCGAGATATGGAAAGAGCTATATAAATACCAATACAATAATTGCTGCGGCCATGTTACAGTGAAAGAAGTGACATTCCACTTGTGTTAATTCAACAAATTGCAGATTTACTGCATCTTCCATGAATGCGCTCTTAATTTAAAAGCAAATAGCTCAAGCAGAGTAAGAGTTCACTCCAGGCATCCACTTAATTGCTTTGAGGCAAGCAGGAATTCCTACGGGTGCCTCGTCATGGCCTCAATGACTTCAGCGACAACCGCTGGCCCGGGCATGATTCTGAGGCTCAGCAGCTGCACAGTGTGAACTGGTGGGCCCTGAGCTGCTGAACCACTCCAGCGGCCGCCGCGGGGGGGTTCACTCAACAGCCGGTGCCCCAGTGGGTTGGGAGAGGTACTTAAAGAGACTTCAACTTCACCTGGTCATGGGGTTTATTGTTGTAAAGTGCCATAAATAAATATTGAGAGAGCTGCCCATGTGTTTCTTTATGCCGTTTCAACTCGAACAAGGGACTGACTACCCTTTGAATTTTCTCACAGTGTAAAATTTTGTGGTTTTTGGCCGTGTGGCCCGAGTGCTTCATTTGAAAGTAGTGCTCCTTGCGATGAGTATTAACACTGGCACTCAGGCCATGCCCGCTGGCTGTCTGGACCTGCTGTGAGGCATCAGCCTACATCGGTCACCCTGTCCGTGCCCCAGTCTGGGCCTCAATTCGGGGCATTCTCCCTCATCTTACCGCAGCCTTACTTCTATTGTTTTGCTGAGGTGCTGGTGGGTGGGTTTTCATCCAGCACGGACTGTTTGCTGTGGGCGCGAATGGCGCTGACCCCTACGCCAAGGTTTAAATCCCCTTTTGTCCCACTGACCTCATTTGGCAGTTTAATTGTTGCCCATGGCATATTAAGTGAGCAGGCTCGCTACTTAAATGCACAGCCCCTGGCTGTGAGGCGCCTAGTAGGAGTCACAATCAATCCACACATCCCCGAGTTTGTCCAGGTAGTCTCCATGCACGTGAAACCGACTGAGCAGGCTGAGAGGCACGAGCGTGGATCTCAGCTCTGCTACCATTTAACCAACATAACACCGCGGCACCAGCTGAGGTGAGCACAGCAGACAGGCTGTAAAATAAACAAGCATTGGCATAGCCAATAGGTCTCGCTTTTGGGCCCTTATAAGTGTTTAGGCAGAGCTATTGACTTTGCAAATGTGTTTGATTGCTGCAAAAGTAAAGAAATAGAAAAAAACATCTATTTCTTTACTTTTGCAGCAATCGCGGCACCGGCGCTTTACTTTTAACATGGTTAAAGTTAAAGCGCCGGTGCCGCGAGTATAGCAAAAGTAAAGAAATAGATGTTTTTTTCTATTTCTTTACTTTTGCAGCAATCGCTGCACCGGCGCTTTACCTAAACCATGTTAAAAGTAAAGCGCCGGTGCCGCGATTGAGCAAAAGTAAAGAAATAGAAAAAACATCTATTTCTTTACTTGTACTACAATCGCGGCACCGGCGCTTTACTTTTAACATGGTTCCAGCGGGAGGAGCTGAACGCGCTCTGTGGAGGGGGAGGGGCGTGCGTTGAGGCATGGGAGAGCGAGACAAATGCCAGATGGCGGCTGCGCGCGTGCACGCGCGCGTAACCGCACGCTGGTGGCCGGAAAAAGCCTCTTTGATAGCACTTACAAAAGCCCCTTACTAAATGTGTCGCAGAGCGGCGCATGCGCGCTGGCTCAGCGAGACCTAATGACGAGGTAATACTGTGACCAAATGTGCTGCATTATGGCGCATAATTTCTCTTTTCTTGAAGCATAATTTAGCAAACACTGCCACATAATTTTGTCCCCCCGCCTTATAATTCCTGTGGCCTTATCATAAATACAGGCAGATCAGTTCAAGGAATTGTTTTTAAAGTATTTTGGCATTCAACTCAGAAATACCACATGTTCTGCGCTTCTTCCTCAGATACCTTGGCTCCTGCACAGATGCTGAAATGTTCACATATCTCTCAGAAGGGGTGCCCTGCCGCTGCAGATAAACTGTACTGAAACCACGGGGTGCCGTCAACACTCCCAGCGGTTCCGAGGTCAATCTGTCTGGCCACTGAAGCTGTCTGCTCTCTCCTTATATTCTCCAGACTCGCGGCTCAGCCTTTCATCCGCCGCCAGAACACTTCACCCAGTCTTGTTACACATTCTTAGATGGTCCTTCCTGGGGCATTTATATTAATGTTACCACTACGCTGCCAGCTCGCAGCCGTGCTCCCTCCTCCCCCCTTGGACAATTTTGCCCCCAGGCGACAGAGATATATTTAGCCGCTACAAATGGTTCCGCTCTCCCTTTTCACTGGTTAGTATTTTTTACGCCCGCTCTGTAAACAGACGGCTTGGCCTGCCGCGGAATCTGCACTAATAATTAATTCCTTCCATTAGGAGCGATCAAACAGCCTTGGAAGAAGGCGCGGGCCCTGGAGGGGCGGAGAACTTGACAATCTGCACCAAAAGGAGCGCTTAATGTGGAGGGCGCCGGGTTAAAGCACGCGCGTCTCGGCTCTTTTATTTTAAATGGGAAACGCCGATCTCGCGGGAGACTGGCGGCCTGGAGGACCGGGAGCATCCGCTGTGAGGGCAGATAATGGCCGCCAGGGCCCTCCGCTCTCCCGCGGCGCTCTCTTCAGACGACGGAGGTGGTACGGTACCGGAGAGAGGGTGTGTGGGGTTATCTCATCACCCCAGATGTGGTACGGTACCGGAGAGAGGGTGTGCGAGGCTATCTCATCACCCCAGATGTGGTACGGTACCGGAGAGAGGGTGTGCGAGGCTATCTCATCACCCCAGAGGTGGTACAGCACCGAGAGGTGTGCAGCGCTCCCTTACACAGGGAGGGCGTGCGGTAAAGAGGGCGCTTAGGGTCTGATCCCCTCAGATGTACAGAAGAGAGTGGGTGTACACCGCTCTCCCAAATGCACAGAAGCGATACAGTACCGAGAGACGTGCAGCGCTCCCTTCCTTACACAAGGAGGGCATGTGGTAAAGAAGTCGTTCGTACACAAGTCCCCTTAAATATAGACGAGTTGCGCACAGAGAGTGAGTGTGCACCATTCCCTCATGTACACAGGTGGTACAGCACTTAGAGATGTGCAGCGCCCGGAAACAAAGACAGAGTGCAGTTAAGAGGGTGATGTGCACTATTCCGCTCAGATATAGGACGGAAGCGGCACACAGAGTAGGGTACACATTCTCTCATACATATGGAGGTTGTACAGTAAAGAGAGTGGCCGTCCCTGTTTCACTCCTATACGCAGACGTGGTATAGTACAGAGAGATGTGCAGCGCTCCCTTACAGAACAAGCATTTGAAGGCACAAGCAGGGAGGAGGTGGGGCGACGCGAGTGGTGCGCGCGCCACAGCGAGCGATCTGCGCGCGCCACAGCGAGACATCTGTTTAGCATTATCGGGCACGATAATGCAAAACAGATGTCGGCCCTGCGCGCGTAACCGCAGGAAAAAGGCCATGACGCACGAGCGTCTGGTCAGCTTTCCAAACCCCCTTACTAAAAGTCTCACAAGCAGCGCATGCGCTGCTCTAGGCTCGACCTACAAATGCTCAACAATTCTGTCAGAATTCACACAGACCTGTCAGCGCGGCCGCGACGAGTAATGATCATCCAAGGTAGGGAGGAGTGGTTGAGGCTTGTGAGCACCTGGAGCAGTGGTGGCAATTTGTGCCATAAAAGTATCAATTTGTTGAAGAAAGACAAAAGATTATTACGGAGATTGTGCAAGAAACCTGGATGGCTAGCTAGAAGACACCATCTCTATAGTCTATGATCCTGAAGTAACCTTTTGCTCTGGTGCATGCTTATTTGTAGACAGTGGCGGCTGCCACACACAAAGGGTGGTGCGGCGGGTGGAGGGAATGTGGGAGGGAGAGCGCCAGAGGGAGGGCGTAGGGGTGTGAGGGGGTGTTAGAAAATATCAAAATAAAAAAAAGTACCTTAAGCCGCCGGCCATCTCCTGTGTCGCATTGTACTTTCACTTCTCTTCCATCTCCCGGCAGCCCCTGGGACAGACTCCCATCCAATCCCCGCGCTGCTCTCCTGGTAGGAGAGCAGCGCAGGGATTGGCGTGAGCGGGCTGAAAAGACGCTGCACTCAGGCCAGGGAGCCTGTGGGGGTTTCTCCAGCCCATCTGTTCAGTGCAGCCGGTTTGGAGAAACCTAAGTGCGTATGTGTGTTTTGGTTGGCCTGAGACGGCCGGCCAAACACATATGAGTACTTAGGTAGTGCACATAGCACTCCTCCCTGCTGGCGAAGAGCCGGCAAATGAAAAATAAAACAATGCTAGAACATAGTTTTATTTTTCTTTTGCTGGCTTTGAGCCAGGCAGTGGGGTGACGCTCCTCCGCCATTGCGGAGGAGCCACCCCTGTTTGTAGCCTCTGGAGTGTGCAAGGAAGGCTGTATGGATGGATCGTAACTTGGCCTTATTTCAGCCTCTTTCCGTGGCTCTTTTAATTGACAGAGATCAGTGTAACATTTGTTGTTCTTTTTGGGGCACAATTTACGAGGGCATTTAGGGCTCTGAGTAGTTCTGATTCCAGGTGACCTTGGATAGCAGAAGATAATACCAGACCTGGGTTACACGTTTCAAAGAGCTGTTAGGTGAGGGTTTCAGGCTTTATTTTAGTTAGGTTTCTACATAAGGTGAAGTGGCATTCTCAAATTATTCTTACATATACTGCCTATCTCGCTGTCACTGCAGAGTTTGATTGATTAGTAATCTCTTTACTATCCATGTCTTCAATACTGTTTGGACTAGACGCATTGGATGGATAGTCTAAATCACCCAAAATAAAGACTCAATAAGAGATGATTTGTATATTTTGGGTAAGCTCGAGGAGACCAGCTTTGAAGGTAGTGAAATTTTTTAGGTGAAAGTTAGATAACAGCACAATTAAGGTATGTAGTTGGACTTGTGACTACCTTGGTTACTTGAGAGTCACATTCAGCGACAGCTCCTCCGCTATGGCGGAGGAGCGTCGCCCCCCCCCCCGCTTCCAAGCAGCCTTAAAACATGAAAAATAAAACGATTATAAACCAGGTTTATTATAGTTTTATTTTTTTCTAACAGCCGAGTTTTGGGGGCGGGGCCTTCACGGGGGAGAGGGGGTCAGACACGATAGGAACTGTTTCGCACTGGTATCAGTGCGCATGTGGGTTTGGCTGGCCGGCTCAGGACGGCCAAACTGAAACGCACACTGAAGCTGTCTCCAACCCGAGCTGCGTTGCCGGGTTGGAGACAGCAGGCACAGGCTCCCAGTCTAACTGGGAGTGCACATTCACTGCGCACAGGCCAATCCTGATGCTGCTTTCATACTGCCACCAGCAGCATAAGAGCAGCATCAGGATTGGCCGCAGTGGAGTTTGGGAGCCTGTGCCTGCAGTGGAGAGGAGCTTAGAAGAGTGCGATGCAGCGATCCAGTGATGCGGAAGGTAAATTTTGTTTGTTTGTTTACTTGTCTCATTCGCCCGTTCCGCCCCACTGCACGCCTCCCCCCAGTCCATCACTCTGGCCGCTAATGGTCACATTGCCAAACTTCCATGTGATTATTAAGCAACAGCTTACGTCCTGGTACCGGACAATACAGTCAATACAGTGCTCCTGCCAGCCATGGAAGACCTCAGTTTGGAGGCTGTTTCTGAAGGTGTTGGCACCCTGATTTCATTCAGTCTGTCAGCAGGGTTCAATATTGTCAGGACCATCTATCACTCCTTCACGCTTGATTGTCTAAGGCCCATTGGCATCACTGGCTCTGCATTGTCCCAGTTTAATTATTTCCTGACCAATCGTTCCAGTATATGCCTTTGAACTCCATTCTTGCTCCTTCCTTCTTGATGGAATGTGGGTTCCTGAGGGGTCTGACTTCTCACCATAGCTTTTCAACATATATGTTGAGCCTTATTCTTGGGCTGAATGGAAATGGCTCGCAGTGTCAACTTAAAGATTTAGGGAGCCCCAGGCAAGACATATGTTAGGAGCCCCTGTTTGGAACAACATTGAAATTTATTGCGCACTTCCTGCTAATTCAAGCCTGCATTATCCCCAACTAAACTGAATTATATGCTAATTTTTCATTTACTGGGTCACAAAAAAAATAATTAAAATATGCCTTTCCCGGGACCACAAAAATCTTTGAAATGGCACTGGCTAAAAACAGACAGAATAATAGTAGCAGGTAGAGTGGTGTGGATAATGAAATAAACACTAGACATAAGTCAAATAGACATAATGTTCACTTCCCTGGGGGACCCCTTGGAAGGTGGGGGCCTTGGGTAATGGCCCTCTTTGCCCATGCCTTAAAACGTCTCTGGAGATGCATCAGTTCAACTGTTCATGAAGTTGAGCTGGGTGGGCATAGGTAGCTACTGGCTTTATTTTAATTTGACAAAGCGAATGTGTTTGTGGTTGGTCATGGGGTGAACCTCTGTTTCAACACCTATTAGCCTAAAGAGATGGATTCACCTCCTGTTCCTGCCCCTATTGTTCACAATTTGGGAATTTTTCCCTAAGCCCAAGCACCTTTGAGATAGAGTGTAGCTAGACGTTTACTCTCCAACATTTGTGTAAGATTCTTCCTTTTCTTAACAATAGTGGAAATATGTTAGGCTACTATCAGCAGAAACCTGCTGAATTATGCAAACAGATGCTGAGTATTCAGGTTTTCAGAACTAGCCAGCCCGCCTTGTTACTGCTGCCTCTGGTTTCAGTCATGCTGGCCCCTTTAAGGCCACCATGCACTTGCTACCCATTCAAGAGTGAATAAAAATCAAAATGTAGTGTGCTGTGCATCTTGCCCCTTGTGGACATTTTTAAGTTGAGCCTGGGCAGCGCATGCTCTGCTCTGCGAGGCATGCTGTATTTAGGTAGGGACTTGAAGCTCCGCCTACTCTCCGCCCATATTTTTCATTGGCTTGTGTCATTGTCCACTGTAAACTGTGGCTCTTCATTGGTCAATAGGCTTAGTAGTCCCTGCTTTGTACCGCCTTGTCTCATTTTGTAACCTCCCATGGTGACACCCCCTGTTATGTGTGTTGTTACTCGGTAGGCTTTAATCACAGCCTCAGAGCACTATGTTGCAGGCAGGACACGCTTTCTCCTAACGCTTTTTAAATTATTTTTATAGCGCGAACGCATTTGCAATGCAATAGGTCTCGCATTTGCGACAGTTTAAGCTATTGGCATTGTAAATGACAATGCCTTTTATTTATTTTTAAAAACAACACATAAACTAAAGGCATTGTCATTTACAATGCTATTAGCTCAAACTCTCGTAAATGCGAGACCTATTGCATTGCAAATTCTTGTTCATCTTTTATCTGCAGGCTTTAATGTCATTTTACTCCTGCTAGAATATTCAGTTCTTCTACTGCCATATTGTCTACAATGTTTTTGTTTTTTGTTTTTTGCTCCTTTTTGGAACACTCTTGCTGAACCACTTTACTATATTTCATTGACTCCAGTCTTCTGTAAATGATTAACGACTTAGCTCTTTTCTGCAGCATTGTAGGAGTGTGCTGGTCTAGCTTATTTACACTAGCATCAGGAAGCCTTTACAGGTGAAAGAGCACTTTATAAAAATCCTACAACATGATAATCTATCATAATATCATGGAGAATGCATATGCCTCGAGCCGATGCAGAAAGGATCTACCAGGGTGCTTTCAGCCTAGGCTGGTGATGAAGGGAGATGAAGGGAAAAACCCATTTGATGAAGATTAATTAAAGATCACGGCTAAGGAAGCAGTTAGCAGAAGTTTTGATGGAATAAGTGGTTTATTAGCTGTTTGTAAAATTGGAGGAAAGTCTAGAAATGGTGGAGGTGGGGCAGGAAGTATCGTAGAAGAATATCATGACCAGCTCCATAATTCTAATTATCTCTTCAAAGTAGGCGGCAGAATCCTCAGCTGTAGGGGCTCCCTACATGTCCAGACAGACTTTCAGGGAGAAGATGACAGGAAGCCAAGGGGGCTCCCCTAAACCAGAAGCCCCTGAGCATCACGGAGGATGTAGGCCCTGTGCTATGTCAAAGCTTAGTGGAACCTAATGATACAGATGGAAGTCTGCCTAAGATACAGTTGACATAGTTAGTGAAAATAGTTGATGCAGAAAAGACCACAGAACATCTCTGCCTAAAAGATC
The DNA here is from genome assembly GCA_963921515.1 of Calotriton arnoldi. Taxonomy (NCBI): domain Eukaryota; kingdom Metazoa; phylum Chordata; class Amphibia; order Caudata; family Salamandridae; genus Calotriton; species Calotriton arnoldi. The sequence goes on from CAWUFW010012822.1 coordinate 160,575, forward strand.
TACACAAGAAAGTGTTTACTGATTTGCCTCTTGGGTCGTCATAATGACGGAAATAGTTCCAGAGGCTCACAAGGTTCCCCCAAAGAGGTTTGCACATAACTTTTAAGGAGGAAGGTGGGGTGAGATTTTACCCTTTAATTGGAGCTGGAAAGGTCACTGACACAGTTCTCTAAATCTGAACCTATAGAAGTAGTCATGGGGTCTCACTTCTGGGAAATGAATATTTAGAGATGAGTGTGTACTGGTAAATAGAGAAGAGATCCAGGAAGCATCAGAGGATCTTTATGGGGAGACAGTGTATAAACCACTTGGAAGAAGATTAGTTGAGCAAACTGAAGACAAGGGATAATCTGAAGGCAAATCAAGAACCCAATTCTAGTCAGTAACCAAGAAATAAGACTTGGCAAAGGTAGTAATGTTTATTTTTATATAGTAAACACACAAAATAGGTACAGTATGGGCAAGTGCACTGCGTGCATCACTCATGTACAGAAGATGTACAACATTGACAGTAGCAGTTCAAACACCACACCTAATACCTTGTTCTATGCCTTAACCTTAAACAACAGTCACCATTGACAGCTCTTAATTTCTTGGTCACCATTACTAAACCTAAGATAAGGGAAACAACAGCCTAGACAGCATCTGAACCACTCAGTTCGAGAGGGCGAGATCAAGTGGAACCCACCTCAGCAATCCGACCACAAATCCATGAAACTGTATGGACAGGAATTGAGGAACTCGGGTGAGAACTCCACTTCCTCTTCTTGCTTTGGTGATGTCTTCCCTGAGAGTTCACAATTATGCATCTTGAGCGTGGCCAGCTTATGAAACTTCCGCCATTCTGCAACTGCTTGTTCTATACTATTGAGGAGTCAAGAGCAAGACCTTGGTCATGTTCCGCCGCAGTTCCAAGTGATCAGTGGTGGTTACTTCAGAAAGGTTTGTAGTTGCTAGCATCTAAGAGATGGTTATTTGAGGGTCATTAGGAGCTGAAATAGATCACCGCCTGCATGCTTTGCATTCTACCAGTGAGAGTACATGTTTATCCATACAGCTTCGTTTATTTCAGTAACACATGGTAAGCGCTTTGCAATGAGCAAATATAGGTAGGGCCTAATCTTAAAGTTGTGAAATTAGAGAAAGAGAACACATTTTAAGAGCCAATAGCACAGCACTCCTAATTCAGATACAGAATGATGTATGAGAAATTAGTGGGATTTTGGCAGAGTTGAAATTGAAAGGGCAAATCAGATACTCACTAACCTTACACCCAAGTCTTTATGCGTTCCTCAACATGCACTCAACTCGAATGCACTACCTGGAGAGAAAACACAAAAAACAAGAGATTCTCACTGGGGTCAGGATATGTAATTCGGCTGAGGTGGATTGTTAGTAGACATGAGAGTAGATATGGACTGGTTAATATGTTCATTTCTCTCTACTGGGCACCTTGTTAACAGCAGTGCAACACTCAGCTTCCGAACGGGTAACAGTAGTAAGACAAAGGTACTCCTGGCATGGTGATGGCTGACGTTTTACCTCTCTCTTTCAATCCCCCTTCCATTACATTAGCTCCTGTCTTTTTTTCGGATGTTGGTGTTTAGAGTTCAGGGTCAAGATGTGAACTGTTGTCTAATCTTCATTACATGCCTGTGATGGAGAACAGGTATTGCCACATCTAGATGACTCCCCAAAAAATAAGAAAAAACAGCTGAAGTAGGAACAGAGGATCTTGGGCAGGGCAACTAACTTGGACTTTGCCGCAAGATAGTTTAACAATCACTTTCCTCTCAGGCCATATGCAAGTGTTGTAACTCAGAGAGGGCAAAAATAGCCGGTCATGTGAGTAAACAAAAGTTCTCCTCTTTGGTTGCTTCCAAGCAAAGCCAAAGACTCAGAAGCATGTGACACCACCCTCTTTATTTTTAGAATAGGTTCTTAGGGACCAAGAGATTGTCCTGGCATACCATGTAAGTCTCAGGCTTCTGATTCCTTGGGGTCTCTATCAGCACAGGAGGCTCAACTCTCCCCCCTTTTAGCCATCCGCTTCTCAGTAAAGGTAGGCTCTATGGTAAACCAATCTTTCTGTTCTAATCCATGTGATCAGTGCAGCTGGACTTTTATTTGGATCTGCCTCTTCAGCTACCCTCTGATGTGAGCTCTGGGCTTGCCAGTATGCTTACATCACTCCAAATGAGCTCACAATGATTTCTGGTTGCCTTACTGCCAAGTTCATTGCCAAGGTGGTTGCTCAAGCTCCTTTGGAAACAGCTGCTCTACAATTCACAACGGTACCGGTACTTCTCCAGGTACTCAAGGTCTTGCCTCCACTAGAGATTCTCAAGCAGTTCTGCCAGCATCCTTTCCTTTTTTTCTCCTATCACTGCTGATACCAGTTCAGCTGCCTGTCCCAGCTCTGCTCCTGAATAATGCAGCAAGCCCATTGTTAGAAATGGGGGTCTCTAGTTGGCAGAGGTAGGTACCTTTGTCCAAATAGGGGCCCTTGCTTCTAGTCAGGTTAAGGGAGATACACACTCTAGATAACCCCTGCTCACCCCCGTGGTAGCTTGGCACGAGCAGACAGGCTTATCCCAAAGGCAATGTGTAAAGTATTTGTACCAACACTCACAGTAACACAGTGATAATACCACAAATGGACACCACACTGGTTTAGAAAAATAAAGTATCTTTATCTAAACTTAACAAGACCAAAACGACAAAAATCCAACATACAAGTATTAAAAAAAATGACTTTCAAAAGGTTTTAGCAACTGAGTCCATAGAAAACTATGGATGCGTGATTTCTTGCAAAGTACCTGCCGTTGCGACAAAATTCCCCAAGCCAAACAGCCGCAGCGATGGGAAGCGTCGAAAAACAAAGAGATGCGACGATTCCTGAGAAATTCATGGATGCGATGCGACAGTTCAGCTGGGCACAGGGGAGCGGTGCGTCGGGTCCGGTCTGTAGGTGGAAGCGAAGCGTCGATTCTGAGACGACTCGGATCCGCAGGTGATGCGTCAGGGAAAACTTGCCGCACAGGGATGATGCGTGGAAATCCGGGATGCGCCGGCGAACGATGCAGCGGCGGCGCTGCGTCGGTTTCTTCAGCCGCGATCCCTCGTTGCATCGATTCTTGCAGCGGTGACAGGCGCTGCGTCGGTTTCAGCAGCAGTGCAGTGGTGCGGGAAGATTCTTCTCGCACCACGGCGTTGAGTCGGAAAAACTGTCGCAAGAAGAGTGATGCATCAATTTTCTTGTTCTTGCATTGCTTTCCAGCTCCCAGCAGCATAAACAGCCTCCAGAGGTCCCACACAGTCACAGGCACTTCTTGGCAGGTCAGAACTCCCAGCAAGGAAGTTCAGGGGAGCTGGGGGTGAAGTCTTTGTGTTCCTGAGACTTCAAAACAGGAGGCAAGCTCTACTCAAGCCCTTGGAGACTTTCCTCAAGCAGGGGACACAGCACACAGCAAAGTCCTTCTCCTTTCCTTGGCAGAAACAGCAACTGCAGGACAACCCCAGACACACAGCAAGGGCAGTACTTCTCCTCAGTTTCTCCAGCTCTTCTCTTTGGCAAAGGTTCCTCTTGATTCCAGAAGTAGTCTAGGGTTCAGGGGTTTTAGGTCTAATACTTATACCCCAAAATGTCTTTGTTCTCTTTGTGCAGAGAAGCCCTGTGCTCAGTCAAAACCAGTTCTGTCCTCTCTTTTGCAGCTTCCTGGCAGGGGGTGGAGACAGCATTGCGGAAAACAGACCAGGCCCATTCAGGTGAAAGGAAATCTCCTCCTCCTACTCTAAATGCAGCCCAGGACTATTTAGCCCAGTTCTGACTCATCAGGCTCTCCGGAGCCACTGCTCCTCCCAGCCCCAGCCCCTGACACTCTAAACCCAGACAGTCAATCCACATCCTAGCAGAGTCACACTGGATGGCTAAACAAGAAAATACCTACTTTCTAAAAGTGGTATTTTCAAACACAGAATGTAAAAATCACCCTCACTAAAAGATGCATTTTAACATTCTAATTTCAGGCAGACTAAACTTTATTTTCCTACCTTGTTACCAGGGGCAGTTATGTTTATAAGATGTGATAAACAAACTCCCCATTCTGTCCTATGGGAACAGGTATCCTTGCAATAGTGAAAAATTCACTATCAGGACATGCCACACACAACAGGGCATGTCCTACCTTTCACATACACTGCACCCTGCCCACAGGGGTACCTTGGGCCTACCTTAGGGGTGACTGACATGTAAGAAAGGGGAAGGTTAGGGCCTGGCAAGTGGGTGCACTTGCCAAGTCAACATGGCAGTTAACAACTGCGCAAAGACACTGCAGTGGCAGGTCTGAGTTACCGTTTCAGAGCTACTCATGTGAGTGGCACAATCAGTGCTGCAGGCCCACTAGTAGTATTTGATTTACCAGCCCCAGCACACTCAGTGCACTTTGCTAGGTTCTGACCAGTAAATCAAATATGCCAATCAGGGAGAACCAATCATAATAACAATTTACACAGGGAGCACTTGCACTTTGACACTGATCAGCAGTAGCAAAGTGCCCAAAGCATCTAAGCCAGCAAAAACGAAATCCAGCACAGCATCAAAAATACAGGAGATAGAAGCAAAACGTCAGGGGAAACCACGCCAAAGATGCCAAGTCTAACACCCATCAAGGACATGTGAGGTTCTGTCAGGTCTGGCTTCTAGGCCCCCGTCCTTGCAAGAAGTTGCACTAGGTGAAACTGGACACCAACACAGACAGCACCTATGAGTCCAGTGAGCACAAGCATCTATACCTAGCAAAAGTCCTCAAAGGCTTTGTTTATCAGGATACTGGTAGTCTGGTAGTGAACAAGGACGCAGTGGTTAGTAGTCATTATTAATAGCCTGGGCCTCAAGCTGGCTATGGTTTGGAAAAAATCACATTCCAAGCCATAGGCTTAAAGCCTCTGGGCAACAAAACATATCCACTGAAAGGCATTCTCATCATCTTAGGACACCTCTTTATTCAGTCTGTTTTGGTGATGCTAGCCCCCAGAAGGACAAAGCTTTGTTCTACAACATGGACATGGAAGCAAGTGTTTGTTGCAAGTGCCTCAAGTTTTATTGCAAGAAACTCTACATTTCAGAGGTCTCTCAATTAGGCAGACTATGGGCTGCTCCTATGACTCCTATGAGTTCAACTATTACATCTCCTTGCCTCCAGCTAATGCACAGTAGATGGATAAGTTTATGTCCAATCTAGGAATGAAGCAGCCTAGCAAATTCGGCCATCTCCTAGGACCTTATTAAATCTTACGCCATGGCCAGGAAAAAGAGACTTTCCATATATTCTCAGGCTAGATGAAGTCTTTGGATCTTTAGCACCCCCACTATCAGCTCCTGACTCATAAATTGAGCCTCTATTTATCTGCATATTGGCATTGTCCTACAGAGGAAAGAAGAGATTTAAGAGATACTCTCCTTTTAAGTGGTGCAGAAACTGTATTTTTTCCCTGTAGCATCTTGGAACATTGTGAGTAGGGAAATTCAAAAGAGATATGCTTGATATGTTGACTTCACACTGACACACTAGCAAGTTCATGATAAAATGTAGATATAATGTCATCAGCCTACAGCACTAGCTTGAAACCATGCAGAATCCTTTAAGTCTTGTACATTCAAGGATCTGGGGCGAACACAGTCCTATCACACTTGGAGACCCATGACTGCAAGTACTGAGTTTGGAATCCTGTTATGACTGAAAGGTCTAAGAGGGATGAAAGCAATGAGTTCAGTATGAGTACTCTGAGGGAATATCAACACCGGAAACTGAAACAGTTGGAAAGTGTGGCATCAACAAGCAGTGTTTACATACTGTCAATTCAAGATTGCCGCCTCATGTTTTCGCAAGACCACCCATATATTTCCATTCTGTGCAGACCTAAATTCAATCAGTCAAAAGTTTTATTGTTTGTTGAATTAAAATCATCAACCATACAATCAGGGGCGCAACGCCCGTCGGGGCTAAAAGGGCTTTACTCCCCCGACCAATGACCCCCACTCCCCAACTCCGTTGTGTGTCTCAGCTCAGGCTGCTGCAGCTTGAGCTGCTGTGGGATCGGCTGGGCAGTGTCTGGAGTCTTATCTCCGGCACGCCCGAGTTTTTCACAGGTCTTTAAAAGCCATTTACATGCTTTTGTGAACTGGTTAAGGAGGCTTTGTGTTATTTCACTGGTTCCAGTACCCCCTGGGTCCGCACCCTGCCTACTCCTTACATTTTTATTTTAGCTTTACTGCCAAAGTGGCAGAATGCCTTTCATGAAAAGTCATCTCACGAGTAGGGATGCCACCTTTTCTAGAGAAAAATACCTGCCATTTGTTGTTGTTTAAAGAGTCTGTAAAGGCCTCGCCTTGACACTAAATTGGGCTGTAAATAAAATGGTATATATTCATTTGTAACATGACTTTTCTGTCTTTGTTTCCTTTAATTATTAGTCATGGATCATTAATGCAGCCCTAGAACACTTTTAAAAGTGCTATTTATGTTTGCTGTTTGAAGTATGAACAAATAAGTGCTAAAAATACCGGCTTTAGGTGATTTTGCTCATTTTCGTACTGGCTGGGACATCAAGATACCAGTGGGGCTGGTATAAATCCAATCAGCTGGCAACTCTAATCAGGAAACTGAAAGTTTGTTGCAGGATCAGCACATTATTTATTTCCTCCACCCTCCATCCCTTATTGACGCCATAATAGCAACAGCTTAACTTATATCTCAAACCCTGAGCCAGCTCAGTACAATGCTGAGTTACTCCAGGTGTCTGTGAATACATCCTACATTCAGACAACTCCCTCCTCATTCTGACCGCTCACCCTTCACTTTCATGTTCACCCTGCACTCACAGCGGTGACACTGCACTCACACTGCTCACCATGCACTCACGCCATTCACCCTCCTCCTACCCTGCACTTTCACGAGCACACCACTCACTCTGCAAGCACATGACACTCCACTCACTTGTTACTTTCACCACTCACCCTGCACTCACAGCCACCACACTGCACTTATGCCCCTTGCCATGAACTCACACCGTTCTCCCTCCACTTACCCTGTGGTCACATGAGCATGCCACTCACCCTACACTCACAGTGATCACACTGCACTGACACCCTCACCATGCACTCACGCTTTTCACCCTGCACTTACACGAGCACACTACTCACTCTGCACTCATGTGACATTTCACTCACCTGTCACTCTCACTGCACACTCTGCAATCTCACTCAAACAAGCACATTACTGACCATGCATTCATTTCTCCCACTCTGCACTGTTTTTCCTGCACCCAAACTCATATGTCACATCCCTCACCCGGCAGTCACTCCTCTCACCCTACTCTCAGATTGTCAGATCGCTCACCGTGCACTCACATAGGAACTCCTGTCACTCACACAACCCTTCACTCACATGGGCACAGTACTCACCCTGCACTCACACCACGCAAACAAGCACAGCACTCACCCTGGAGTCACACTACTCACCCTGCACTTCCTCCTCTGACCCTGCACTTACACGGACAAACCTCTTAGCCTGCATTCATACAGGCACTCTGTTTATCCTGCGTGCACACAGGGGCAATAGTCTGCCAGAACTCATAGGGACACACCACTCACTCTGCACTGACTGCTCTCACCATGTACTCGGCATTCACTCTCACAGATCACCCTTCACTCTCACCACTCATCCTGCACCATGCACAGGCACACCACTCACCCTGCATTTACACCGCTCACACCTCTCACTCTGTACACACTCCTCTCACCCGACACTCACATGGGCCCTCCTCTCACATTGCATTCATGCAGCTCACCTGACACTACCATCGGCACACTTTTAACCCTACACGCGCACCACCCATGCTGCACTCACTCACACTATTCACCATCACCAAGCACTTACATGAGCACACCTCTTACTCTGCACATGTAAAAATTACACAACTCTCAAGAATAAACACATATTTCTACAAAGGCAGCCACAGAATACCTGCTCTTTCCGTAGTTCTTGATGCCTATTTAATTCCATCTGCAACAATAGGGCTGGTGCAAGAGGGGAAAGTGGACTGAGAATGTGGGATGGCATGAGGAGGAGGCTTTGGGGTTTGGTGATGAATTGAGGATCGTGTGACAACTTCAGTCATTCCTGGCTTTCCATTCACCACAATGCTTCATTTCGGGACTTATCGTTTTTGTTTTTTTACAGTGTAAGTTGGGTCTCAAAAATCCCAAATTGCAAAGTGTTACTGGATACAATCTATGGTTACCGAAGAAGTCAAGCATTTCAAAGGATCAGTTGGATGTAGTGATATTACATGTTAGAATGTGGATTAGTTCATTTCCAATACTGTAACTGCTTGACCCACACGTGAAACCAAATATAAGCCCCGTACAGATATTTTAAGGAAGTGCACTTTTCATTCACATCATACTTGTAACAAACATTGACAAGGCAATATATTACTGTTGGAAATGGGGGTCTCTAGTTGGCAATGGCTGGCGCCACTGTCCAAATAGGGACCCTTCTCCCCAAGTCAGGGCAAGTGGGCTACCCCCTGTGATAACCCCTGCTCAACCCTGTGGTAACGTAGCATGAGCAGCTAGGCCTGTCTCAGAGGCAGTGTGTGAAGCATTTATGACCATGCACAATAAGGCAGTAACGACACCACAAAAGGACACAACTCAAGTAGGTATAGAAAAAATAGTATCTTTATCTAAGGTTTAGTACGAGAAGCGTTTTAACCAGTCATCAGGCATGTAAATCATTAGGGACTTAAAAAAGGCAATACGTGTTCACCAGAACGTGGCACTGACTGAGTTCAAGGCCTGGGCCTACGCGACCCGTTGCGCACCAGATACCTGCCGTTGGACGGGGACCCAGCACGTAGCTTCTCGAAGAAGCGGAGACGGTGACAGGCGGACTCCCAGCGACCACAGTTCTTGATGGCAGTGGTCCGCAAAGTGCACTCGCAGCGATTCGGGCACTCCGGGACAGGCGGGCCCTCAGCGGCAGCAGCACGCGGCTGCGGCGGCCCAGGCTGGTGGTGGCGATGACTCTCGTCGTGCAGCTCCGTGGTGGGCTCGCGGCGGCAGCAGCGCTCTCCTAGCTGCGGCGGCCCACAGGACGATTCACGATGGTGCAAGGTTGACAAAGACGTGGGCACTCAGCGGCAGCAGCTCTCTCTTAGCCGCGGCGGCCCACAGGACAAATCCCAATGATGCAAAGTTAGCAAGGGTGCGAGCACTCCGCGGCGGCAGCTCTCTCTTAGCTGCGGCGGCTCACAGGACAAATTACGAGGATGCAAAGTTAGCCAGGGTGCGAGCACTCAGCGGCGGCAGCTCTCTCTTAGCTGCGGTGGCTCACAGGCCAAATCACGATGAAGCACAGTTAGCAAGGGTGCGAGCACTCAGCGGCAGCAGCTCTCTCTTAGCTGCGGCGGCTCACAGGTCAAATCACGATGATGCACAGTTAGCAAGGGTGCGAGCACTCCGCGGCAGCAACTCTCTCTTAGCTGCGGCGGCTCACAGGACAATTCACGCGGATGCAAAGTTAGCAGAGGTGCGAGCACTCAGCGGCGGCAGCTCTCTCTTAGCTGCGGCGGCTCACAGGTCAATTCACGATGATGCACAGTTAGCAAGGGTGCGAGCACTCCGCGGCAGCAACTCTCTCTGAGCTGCGGCGGCTCACAGGACAAATCACGGTGATGCCAAGTTAGCAACGGTGCGAGTACTCAGCGGCGGCAGCTCTCTCTTAGCTGCGGCGGCTCAAAGGACAATCCACGATGTGGCACAATTAACACGAGTGCGGGCATCCAGCGGCGGCAGCTCTCTTAGCTGCGGCGGCCCACACAGTTTCAGCGCAGGTTCTGCAGGTTCAACTTTAAGGCGGGCACTCAGCGGCGGCAGCTCTCTCTTAGCTGCGGCGGCCCACACAGTTTCAGCGCAGGTTCTGCAGATTCAAATTAAGGCGGGAACTCAGCGGCGGCAGCTCTCTCTTAGCTGCGGCGGCCCACACAGTTTCAGCGCAGGTTCTGCAGATTCAAATTAAGGCGGGCACTCAGCGGCGGCAGCTCTCTCTTAGCTGCGGCGGCCCACACAGTTTCAGCGCAGGTTCTGCAGATTCAAATTAAGGCGGGCACTCAGCGGCGGCAGCTCTCTTAGCTGCGGTGGCCCACACACAGAGTTCACAAAGGTTACCAGTCCGCGTTCCTCACAGTAGAACTAGAGGTTCCGGATTACTCGACGGAGGCCTCACCTGCAAGTAGAATTCCTAGCGAAGGAATTCGGGCGGCTGATGGGGTGAAGTCTAATGTCCCTGAGACTTCAGCAGGAGGCGCTCTCAATTCAGGCCCTTGGGTAGTTTCTTCAGCAAGCTTGGTGAAAGTTTCAAAGTCCTTTGCTCTGTCCGCTCGGACAGAGTTTCGTCTTGACATCCAGAAGGAACACACTTGAAACAGGATTCAGCGTAGCGCTTTATACCTAGAAAGTCTTTGTTCTCTGCAGTCACAAATCACTGCATCCAGTCAGAACCAGTTCGGTGGGGTCAGGGAGCACTTGGTTTACGAGGCGACATCTTGCCCTTTGGGAATCTGGGGGTCTACTATCAGACGCCCAGTGGGAGATGGAGCCATCATTCACCTTGCCAGGCAAGGCCCTGCTCGGATCAAAGAGTCACCCCTCCCCATACTCTAAATGCCGATCTCTCTCTCCGGCCAGGTCTGACCCAGCTGGCCCTGCTGCTCTAAAACCAGACGGCCAATACACACGCTAGCAAAAGCCTACAGGAAAGCTTCGGACCAGAAAATACCTCGTTTCTAGTAGAGGCATTTTCGAACACGGGCTACGCTAATAATCCTTACTAAAAGATGCATCTCCATGTTCTGAGCTTACACATATCAAATTCGACGTTCCTATCAGGTTCCTGGGGGCAGGGAGGATTAAGGCATGCAATACTCAGCCTGCACATTCTGGCAATGAGAACGGGTGGCCTCGCAATAGTGAACAGTGAAATGGAGGGTAACTCGCTATTAGAACATGCTACACAGACATACTTTCAAAGCTGCTTCGGTGGGTAGCGCAAATCAGCGCTGCCGGCCCACCAGCAGTATTTGGTCTATCAGCCCTGGGCACACGCAGTGCACTGATACTAGGGACTGACAGGTAAACCAAACAAGCCAATTATGATTATTCCAATTCATACAGTTATCTTTGCACAGGGAGCGTTCGCGCTGTGTCACTGATTGGCAGTGGCACAGCGCCCAGAGCATCTAAATCCAGCCAACATACAAGGTCAGAAGAGAAAAGAGGAAGGGAGACCCGCGCCAATGATGCCAGGTCTAACACACGTCCCCTCCAGCTGAAATGTGGGGAGAACTAACCATTCCCTTGGGAGTTCTCATCACTAAGGCGGAAGAACCTGGACAGACCGTCAGCATTGGCGTGCTCTGTACCAGGGCGGTGTTCCACCGTGAAATCCATACCCTGTAGGGAAATGGACCACCTCAACAACTTGGGATTCTCACCCCTCATATGCATCAACCATCTAAGGGGCCTGTGGTCTGTCTGAACCCGGAAGTGAGTCCCAAACAAATATGGCCTCAGCTTCTTCAGCGCCCAGACGACAGCAAATGCCTCACGCTCAATTGCACTCCACCTCTGTTCCCGGGGAAGTAACCTCCTGCTTAGGAAGGCTACCGGTTGGTCTAGTCTCTCCTCATTGATCTGTGACAGAACAGCCCCTATACCATGCTTTGAGGCGTCTGTCTGGACAACGAATTCCTTTGAAAAGTCGGGCGCCTGAAGCACGGGTGCAGTGCACATGGCCGTCTTCAGGGCGTCAAAAGCTTTCTGACAGGTGTCAGTCCAGTTTACCTTCTTTGGCTGCTTCTTAGAAGTCAGCTCAGTCAAGGGTGCAACAATGTTACCATATCCTTTGACAAACCTCCTGTAGTACCCCGTGAGTCCTAAGAAGGCTCTCACCTGCGTCTGAGTCTTGGGGGGTTCCCATGCCAGGATAGTTTCAATCTTGGGCTGAAGGGGCGCCACCTGGCCGCTCCCTACCTGGTGCCCCAAATACACTACAGAACCCTGCCCAATCTGGCACTTACTGGCTTTGATTGTGAGGCCTGCCTTCCACAGTGCCATCAATACCTCCCAGAGGTGGCGCAGGTGGTCCTCCAAGAGGAGCTAAACACCGCAATGTCATCCAGGTAGGCGGCACTGAAGTCTTCCAGCCCAACCAACACCCGGTTGACCAGCCTCTGAACGGTGGCAGAGGCATTCTTCATTCCAAAGGGCATCACCCGGAACTGGTAGTGCCCATCGGGTGTGGAGAAGGCTGACCTCTCCTTTGCCCCCTCGGTCAAGGCGATCTGCCAATACCCAGACATCAAATCAAATGTGCCGAGGTATTTGGCAGCCCCTAACCGATCTATGAGCTCATCAGCTCTGGGGATGGGGTGGGCGTCAGTCTTTGTGACTGAATTGAGGCCCCGATAGTCCACGCAGAACCGAAGTTCGGGGGTGGTACCAGGCGCTGCAGCTTTTGGTACCAGGACCACTGGGCTGGACCAAGGACAGCTAGAGGACTCAATCACCCCAAGGGCAAACATTTTGGTAACCTCATCCTTAATGTAGGCCCTTACCCGGTCAGTCACTCGGTAAGCCTTGTGCTTAATGGGAGGAATGTCCCCGGTGTCCACGTCATGGACACACCAATCAGTGACACTAGGTACCAGGGAGAACAGATCACTGAATTGCCCCACCAGGTGGCGACAATCACCCTGCTGCTCAGGGGTCAGTGTGGTGGAGAGGACCACACCCTCCACTGACCCATCTCGCTCCCCTGCACACAGGAGGTCAGGAAGGGGCTCACTCTCCTCCTCCATCCCAGCATCTGTGGCCAGAAGCATGCCCACTTCAGACCTCTCAAAGTGGGGCTTCAGGCGGTTAACATGCAGGACCCGCAAGGGGTTCCTGGGAGACTGCAAGTCCACCACGTAGGTAACAGGACTCTTGCGCTCCACCACCTCAAAGGGGCCGGTCCACTTATCCTGGAGCGCACAGGGCTCCACCGGGGCCATGACCCAAACCTTCTGTCCAGGCTGAAACTCGATCAGAGTGGCATTCTGATCGTGCCAGCGTTTCATCTCTTCCTGGCTGGTTTCCAGGTTTGCCTCAGCAAGTTTCCTGAAACGCCGAGTCTGGTTCCTGAAGGCCAGCATGTAACTAAACACATCCTGGGGAGGTTTCCTGGGAGATTGCTCCCAGCCTTCCTTGACCAGGCTCAGAGGCCCTCTTACCGGGTAACCATAGAGCAGCTCAAAGGGACTGAACCCTAAGGACTTCGGTGGCACCTCACGGTAAGCAAACAACAGGCATGGTAAGAGGACATCCCACTTACGCCTCATGGGCTCGCCTAGGCCCATAATTATGCCCTTAAGGGTCTGGTTGAATCTCTCAACCAGCCCATTACCCTGGGGGTGGTAAGGAGTGGTGAACTTATACGTTACCCCACACTCCTCCCACAGAGACTTCATGTACTTGGAGATGAAGTTAGTTCCCCTATCGGACACCACCTCTCTGGGGAATCCCACACGGGAGAAAATCCCCATCAGTGCCCGTCCCACCACGGGGGCCGTCACTGTCCTGAGCGGGATGGCCTCAGGGTACCGGGTGGCATGGTCCACCAAGACCAGGATGAACCTGTTGCCCATGGCTGTCTTGGGATCCAGAGGCCCCACAATATCAATGCCCACTCTTTCGAATGGGGTGCTCACCATGGGAAAGGGCTGTAGTGGGGCCTTAATCTTCCCCCCACTCTTCCCACTTGCCTGGCAAGTCTCACACGTTCTGCAGTGAGCATCGGAGCTCTTGCGCATCTGGGGCCAATAGAAGTGGGTGACCAACCTCTCAAAGGTCTTGGTCTACCCCAAATGTCCGGCCAGTGGCACATCATGAGCCAACCCCAGTAGGAAGGTCCTGAAGCGCTGGGGTACCACCAGCACACGGGCTGACCCAGGCTCAGCAACCTTAGGCTCGCTGTAAAGGAGGTTGTTCTCCCAATAGATCCAATGTGACCCTGTCTGGTCACCTACTGCCTGGGCGGCAGCCTGTCGCCGCACCCCCTCAAGAGAAGGGCAGGTTCTCTGCTGCTCGCAAAATTCCTCCCTGGAGGGCCCCCCTTCCTGCTGCCAATGGGTCAGCTGCGGTAGGTCCCCCAGTTCGGCCACTTGTTCCCCTGTAGGTCCCAGGGCATCCCCCTCAAGGTCTGCTCCCTCCGGGACCGTGGGAACCGTGGGGGCCGGTTTCCCGCGCCCCCTACCCCTTCTCTGTGAGGCAGGGGCCTGGGCCATACTTTTAGGCTCCAGACCCTCCTGAACATCCTTCTGAGCTGTCATGGACCGATGGTCACACACGCCTACTGAGGCAACCCCAACATTTCCAAATGAGACTTTCTCTCCACCGTAGCCCATGGGGAGTTCTCCAGATCGTTGCCCAACAGACAGTCTACAGGCATGGCGGCCCTCACAGCCACTTGAAGGGTTCCTGTAACCTCCCCCCACTCGAAGGGAACCTGAGCCACTTCACACTGGCTCTCTGAGTTGTCTGCTGACACTACGGGGCAGAATACATGGGGGACAACTTGCTCTTTGGACACCAACCGGGAGCTGACAGCAGTCACACTAGCTCCGGTGTCCCTGAGAGCCTCCACCCTATGGCCATTGATGGTCACCCACTGCCGGTACTTCTGAGTGTTGGTCGGCAGTGTGGGGTTAGGGACCTTCTCGAAGTCCCCTAGCGAGACAAGGGTTAACTCTACGGGATCCCATCTACCTTGGACCTCCATTTCCCCTCCCCCCCCCAGGGCTACACTGGCAATCTGGCGGGCTGGTGCACGGGGTGGTGCACGAGGGGATGCCTTGGGGTCCCTCTGGGGACACTGGGGATCATAATACCGGTGGCCCACTTGACCACACTTGAAACAAGTAAGGGGCCCCCTATGAACAGGCCTACCTGATGGGGACACTGGCTTCTTCTCAGGGGGAGGCTGGGACACCACTGCTTGGTTCCCAGGGGAATTACTTTGGGGCCCTCTCTGGAACTCCCTCTGTTTACCCTTGTCCCCCCCACTTTTCTGCTGGGGACCCTGCCCAACTCGGGCGAAGTCTCCCACAAAACCTTTGCTGACCCGGGTGCTCACCCAGCGGTCCGCCTCCTCAGCAAGCTTCCTAGGGTTAGTCAGCTTGCTATCAATCAGGTGCTGGCGTAGCTCTGGAAAACAGTTACTGGACAAATGCTCCCACGCAAACAAATCATACAATTGCTCGAAAGTTTCCACTTTGCTACCTTTTACCCAGCGATCCATTGCTCTGCAGAAAAAAGACACATATTCAACCCACGTGGTACCCTCTAACTTCTTACAGGTGCTAAACCTCTGCCTGTACATTTCTGGGGTCAAACCATAACGGGTCATCAAAGCTTCTTTCATATGGGCATACACCATCCTGCTCTCCTCAGGCAGGTCCAACAGGGTATCCCTACCATCACTCACAAAGCGCCCCCACAATCCCGCTCCCCAATCCTGCTCAGGGACCCGGTGGGACACCATTGCTATCTCATATGCGGCAAACCATTGCCCAATATCCTCACTCTTGTGAAAATCCTTAATGACATCCTTAGGAATATAAACTCTACTCTCAGGAGTTACTAACGGTATGCTGCCACCAGAGGGGGAGACCGGGACACTCCTCGCCCTGATCTCTATCTCCCTCAACATTCTCTCATGTTCCATTCTCATTTTCTCAAGTTCAAATGACAATCGATTTTTCTCAATGTCTAACTTCTTACTCTCAAGGTCCTTCTGACCTTCCAATTTAGCCATCTCCAAACTATGCCTCCTATCTCTCTCCCTGTCCTCCAGCTCTTCTGGGGTCAGGCTCCTTTGGGATACACTAGTACCTGGATTGGAGGGTGTTCTATCTCCCCCCTCCTCTACTGCGTCATCCGGCTGCCCTCCAGCATTCTCTTCCTCATCCACAGCGGACTCTCTCGCTTCCCACCAGGCCTTCAGCGCCTTGTGGTACTCCTCCTTCCTAGAGAGACCTATCACGGAGACTGCGAAGTGCTTACAAAATGACTTTAGCTGTTTGGCAGTATAGGTATCTAATCTTCCCTCCTCAAAGGCGAGATCCTCCGAAGCATTGGAGGTTGGCTTTCCCATGTTAGCAGTACTCATGGCTGCGATTAACAATTCAATACTAAACAACCAACTAAAAAAAAATTCGGAGAGAGAAAAAAAATTTGCGCGTGTCTGCGCTTTGGTCTGTACTCACTAGTGGTGTCTACCAGTTATTGTACGTGGATCATAAATGCAAGTTCTGATCCTCACCGCTGACCACCAATGTTGGAAATGGGGGTCTCTAGTTGGCAATGGCTGGCGCCACTGTCCAAATAGGGACCCTTCTCCCCAAGTCAGGGCAAGTGGGCTACCCCCTGTGATAACCCCTGCTCAACCCTGTGGTAACGTAGCACGAGCAGCTAGGCCTATCTCAGAGGCAGTGTGTGAAGCATTTATGACCATGCACAATAAGGCAGTAACGACACCACAAAAGGACACAACTCAAGTAGGTATAGAAAAAAATAGTATCTTTATCTAAGGTTTGGTATGAGACTCTCAGAAGCGTTTTAACCAGTCATCAGGCATGTAAATCATTAGGGACTTAAAAAAGGCAATACGTGTTCACCAGAACGTGGCACTGACTGAGTTCAAGGCCTGGGCCTACGCGACCCGTTGCGCACCAGTTACCTGCCGTTGGACGGGGACCCAGCACGTAGCTTCTCGAAGAAGCGGAGACGGTGACAGGCGGACTCCCAGCGACCACAGTTCTCGATGGCAGTGGTCCGCAAAGTGCACTCGCAGCGATTCGGTCACTCCGGGACAGGCGGGCCCTCAGCGGCAGCAGCACGCGGCAGCAGCACGCGGCTGCGGCGGCCCGGGCTGGTGGTGGCGATGACTTTCGTCGTGCAGCTCCGTGGTGGGCTCGCGGCGGCAGCAGCGCTCTCCTAGCTGCAGCGGCCCACAGGACGATTCACGATGGTGCAAGGTTGACAAAGACGTGGGCACTCAGCGGCAGCAGCTCTCTCTTAGCCGCGGCGGCCCAGAGGACAAATCCCAATGATGCAAAGTTAGCAAGGGTGTGAGCACTCCACGGCGGCAGCTCTCTCTTAGCTGCAGCGGCTCACAGGACAAATTACGAGGATGCAAAGTTAGCCAGGGTGCGAGCACTCAGCGGCGGCAGCTCTCTCTTAGCTGCAGCGGCTCACAGGTCAAATCACGATGATGCACAGTTAGCAAGGGTGCGAGCACTCCGCGGCAGCAACTCTCTCTTAGCTGCGGCGGCTCACAGGACAATTCACGAGGATGCAAAGTTAGCAGGGGTGCGAGCACTCAGCGGCGGCAGCTCTCTCTTAGCTGCGGCG
Organism: Calotriton arnoldi; assembly: GCA_963921515.1. Classification (NCBI taxonomy): domain Eukaryota; kingdom Metazoa; phylum Chordata; class Amphibia; order Caudata; family Salamandridae; genus Calotriton; species Calotriton arnoldi. The sequence goes on from CAWUFW010012822.1 coordinate 178,093, forward strand.
GCTCACAGGTCAAATCACGATGATGCACAGTTAGCAAGGGTGCGAGCACTCCGCGGCAGCAACTCTCCTGAGCTGCGACGGCTCACAGGACAAATCACGGTGATGCCAAGTTAGCAACGGTGCGAGCACTCAGCGGCGGCAGCTCTCTCTTAGCTGCGGCGGCTCAAAGGACAATCCACGATGTGGCACAATTAACACGAGTGCGGGCATCCAGCGGCAGCAGCTCTCTTAGCTGCGGCGGCCCACACAGTTTCAGCGCAGGTTCTGCAGATTCAAATTAAGGCGGGCACTCAGCGGCGGCAGCTCTCTCTTAGCTGCGGCGGCCCACACAGTTTCAGCGCAGGTTCTGCAGATTCAAATTAAGGAGGGCACTCAGCGGCGGCAGCTCTCTCTTAGCTGCGGCGGCCCACACACAGAGTTCACTAAGGTTACCAGTCCGCGTTCCTCACAGTAGAACTAGAGGTTCTGGATTACTCGACGGAGGCCTCACCTGCAAGTAGAATTCCTAGCGAAGGAATTCGGGCGGCTGATGGGGTGAAGTCTAATGTCCCTGAGACTTCAGCAGGAGGCGCTCTCAATTCAGGCCCTTGGGTAGTTTCTTCAGCAAGCTTGGTGAAAGGTTCAAAGTCCTTTCCTCTGTCCGCTCGGACAGAGTTTCGCGTTGACATCCAGAAGGAACACACTTGAAACAGGATTCAGCGCAGCGCTTTATACCTAGAAAGTCTTTGTTCTCTGCAGTCACAAATCACTGCATCCAGTCAGAACCAGTTCGGTGGGGTCGGGGAACACTTGGTTTACGAGGCGACATCCTGCCCTTTGGGAATCTGGGGGTCTGCTATCAGACGCCCAGTGGGAGATGGAGCCATCATTCACCTTGCCAGGCACGGCCCTGCTCGGATCAAAGAGTCACCCCTCCCCATACTCTAAATGCCGATCTCTCTCTCCGGCCAGGTCTGACCCAGCTGGCCCTGCTGCTCCAAAACCAGACGGCCAATACACACGCTAGCAAAAGCCTACAGGAAAGCTTCAGACCAGAAAATACCTTGTTTCTAGTAGAGGCATTTTCAAACATGGGCTACGCTAATAATCCTTACTAAAAGATGCATCTCCATGTTCTGAACTTACACATATCAAATTCGACATTCCTATCAGGTTCCTGGGGGCAGGGAGGATTAAGGCATGCAATACTCAGCCTGCACATTCTGGCCTATGAGAACGGGTGGCCTCGCAACAGTGAACAGTGAAATGGAGGGTAACTCGCTATTAGAACATGCTACACAGACATACTTTCAAAGCTGCTTCGGTGGGTAGCGCAAATCAGCGCTGCCGGCCCACCAGCAGTATTTGGTCTATCAGCCCTGGGCACACGCAGTGCACTGATACTAGGGACTGACAGGTAAACCAAACGAGCCAATTATGATTATTCCAATTCATACAGTTATCTTTGCACAGGGAGCATTCGCGCTGTGTCACTGATTGGCAGTGGCACAGCGCCCAGAGCATCTAAATCCAGCCAACATACAAGGTCAGAAGAGAAAAGAGGAAGGGAGACCCGCGCCAATGATGCCAGGTCTAACAATTACTATTTTTGAATAGCACATAGAGAATATGTTTTTATTAAGCTTGACTAAAAGGCAAAGCAGGTATTGAAGAAGCAGCAGGGCAAGCTTTTCTAACACAATAAAAGCTAATTGACTAATGGAGTGTGAGTGGCAGCGTGTCTGTGCGTGAGTGTGACAGAGTACAAATGTACGAAAGAGTGCAACAGATATAGCAAGAATGTGTGTGTGTGAGAATGTGTGTGTGTCAGTGAATGTGTGTGTGTGTCAGTGAATGTGTGTGTGTGTCAGTGTTTGTGTGTCAGTGTATGTGTGCTGCTGGTCTGGCATACTGGAGGTTATTCTTGCCTTATGGACAAGGGTATGAATAGAATATGGATGGGAGTAGTTACCTATGACAGGCCCTGACATGCTTCTATTAAGACACTGTCATTGGCTGTGGGGACTTGAACTGTCTAACTGAGAAAGCCGCTAGCCCAGTCATACCTAGAGGCAGGGACACAGAACACACACCACCACACCTGGCTGAAGGCCCTAACATGATGCAAGTAAATCTTAGCATATGGGGTGGACCCATAGCAAAATGTTGAAAGTGATATTTGAGATAACTCATAAGATTTCCTGAACTCATTTTATAGAAGGTGTCAATGGAAAAAATGCTGACCCATGTATACCAATTGTTAGAAGTACCCATAGAGGTACCCATAGCTGTGGCTGAAGTACCCATGGTAAATTTCTGGCACATATTGAATGTACGTCTTGGCATTGGGGGCTCAACCCATGAAAAAATTATGACTATGGTATAATGGAAGTAATTTCTGACTTAAGACATATGAACAAAATGAGATCTACTTCTAGAAAAGGCCAGGCTTACCTGGTGCACCACGAAAGTACTAGAATATTTCATGAATGCCCATAAGGGTCTGTGGCTTTTTAGCAAATTTGATCACAAAAGTTTCAGAAAATTATCATGGGAGAAGTCTACTCTCCCTTAAATGATCTATAAGAAATCTGTTAACTTGTTATGCTTGCTGGAATTTGGGGGATCACACCCCACCACTTACATAGATCTTTTTCCTATTTTATACTGATATAAGTTGCCAACTTTGGGAATTAACTCTTTGGCAGAGCACACCTCCCAAACCGATTGCACTAACGTCAACAATTACCGCACTCATCTCACCCTGAACAAATGGCTTTAAAGGAGAAGAATTTACAATCAACTCTTTAACTTGTTAACTTGTTTAAAAGCTGCACCCTGTTCACTTCCCACATAAATGTTTCCTTCTTTCTTAACCCCTTCGATGCTCATGACGGAGCGGTTCCGTCATGAGCATCGGTTGGGCTGTGCTTATGACGGAACCGCTCCGTCATGAGCACAGCCCCTGGGGGAAGCGCTGGCGCTCCCCCCCTGGGGCATCGATCTTGCCCCCACAGAGGGGGATGGCAGCGGAAGACTTTCCGCTGCCACCCCCGACCCCCCCACGCTTCCCCATGACGTCAGCGCGCACAGCGCGCGCCGACGTCACCAGGAAGCGCCGGACGCGCTGGAAATCATTTCTTTCCAGCGCGTCCAGAGAGGAGGTAGGTTTCTTGTCTCCGGTGGGGCGGGGGAGGGCGAAATTAAGATGCCTTGAGGCATCGGGGGAGAGGAAAAAGTATTTCCTCTCCCCTGATGTCTCAATGCAGGGCATTCCTGCTTCACGATCGCGCACAGCGTCGCGATCGTGGAGCAGGAATGCCCCACTAGACACCAGGGATGTTTTTTTTAGCGAAAGGAAGCGACCCCTTGGGCAATTAACATTGAAGACTTTTCTGCCCCGTGGGGACAGATCGACCGTTTTTTTGGCCGTTTTTGGACCCAGGGGGGGCAGAAAAGCCCACTAGATCCAGGGATTACCTTTGGAAATTAAATGGAAGCGACCCCTTGGGCAAGGGTCGCTTCCAGGGGGGCAATTTTCTTTGTTTGGATATTCTGTCCCCCCTGGGGGCAGATCACCCCGTTTGTTTGGCCTTTCTGCCCTCAGGGGGGGCAGAAACCCCCACTAGACACCAGGGCATTTATTTAAATTGTGATGGGAGTGACCCTTTGGGCAAGGGTCACTTCCAGGGGGCCATTTTATTTTGTAATGGGAATTCTGCGCCCCCTGGGGGCAGATCGGCCCGTTTTTTGGCCTTTCTGCGGCCTTTCTGCCCCCAGGGGGGGGGGCAGAAACCCCCACTAGACACCAGGGAATTTTTTTTAATAAAAATGGAAGCGACCCCTTGGGCAAGGGTTGCTTCCAGGGGGCAATTTTTTTTTTAATGTGTATTCTGCCCCCCCTGGGGGCAGATCAGCATTTTTATTGGGCCTTCCTGTCCCCAGGGGGGGGGGCAGAAAACCCCACTAGACACCAGGGACTCATTTTAAAAATGAAATGGGAGTGACCCCTTGGGCAAGGGTCGCTGCTAGGGGGCATATTGTTTTTGTATGTGTATTCTGCCCCCCCTGAGGGCAGATTAGCCTGGTTTTTTTGCCTTTCTGCCCGGGGGGGCAGAAAATCTCACTAGACACCAGGGACTTCTCTTAAATTAAAATGGAAGCAACCCCTTGGCCAAGGGTCGCTTCCAGGGGGCAGATTTTTTTATATGTGTATTCTGCCCCCCCCTGGGGGCAGATCAGCCTATTTTTTTGCCCTTTCTGCCCCCGGGGGGGGGGGCAGAAAACCCCACTAGGCACCAGGGATTTTGTTTTGCGAGTAATGGAAGCGACATGGTTGCTTCCTGGGGACAGATCTGCCCCTTTTTTTTGGCCTTTCTGCCCTAGGCGGGAGGGGGGAGGCATAAAACCCTGGTAGGCACTAGGGATTTATTACTTTTGCAAGTGGGCAAATTTCTGTCTGCTGTTTTCTGCCCCACCTGGGGGGCAGATTGGCCTGGCAGGCAACCTCACCCGATCCATTGGGCAAGATCACCCCCTATTTTTCTCAGCCCTATTTGAAGGCCCATCTGGCCGATTGACCATTTGGGTAGTAACATAGCGTGTTATAATGTTAATTGTTTTATTTTTTGTGAATTGCAATTGTAATGCTTTATTTCTCCTTTTTGTTCTAGTTGAAGGCTTTTGCTCTTTAGACTGTTCCAGGTTGCGGTTTCGTTACTGGTGGTTCTGCTGTTTGTGTAGTTGCATGTGTTTGGTAAGAGACTTTTTTTGTACAATGTAAATGAGTTTCATTTCTCTGCATGAATTTATTTTTGCAAATGGTGTAATAATAGCAGTATGTTTGGCTTCTGTTTTTCGAGTGTCAAAAACTTTTTGCATTTGTGCTCGATGTGTATTTTGTTGTCTTGTGAGTAATTGGTTTTGTTTTTTTCTTTCTAGTGGGATATCGTTTTTGCTGTGTCTCTGCAGAGTAGGTGCTGGTGAGTGTAGCTGTCTCTTGTAAGTGAATTGTATAGTTTTTGAGTATATAGATCTTTGTGATAAAGGCACACATTATTTTACTTACTTGTTTTGCACAGTGTTGGTTGTTGTTGACTTGTTTGTGCAGTCTCCTTTCTTAGTAAGGATAATGGCTAGCCGCAGGATTACTGCTCAGCAGGTTGTTGGTATGCTTTTTGAGTCTTCCTCTGACCATGGTTCAGAGACTGACTCTGCATCTGAGTCAGAGGAGGCAGGGGACGATTCAGGCAGTGAGTTTTCTCTCCACATGGAATCATCGGATACTGAAGATACTCTTAGTGCGGATGAAGTGCCTGTGTTAGAGGAGGAGATTGATGTGCCGATAGTGCGGCAAGAGGCATCTGGGCTGCAGCCTGGGGCTGCAAGGCTTCCCGTTGGTGTAGTGCGGCAAGAGGCATCTGGGCTGCAGCCTGCGGCTGCAAGGCTTCCCGTTGGTGTAGTGCGGCAAGAGGCATCTGGGGCAGCAAGGCTTCCCGTTGGTATAGTGCGGCAAGAGGCATCTGGGCTGCAGCCTGGGGCTGCAAGGCTTCCCGTTGAAAGTGCTGACCTCTGGGTTGCCCCAGGCATGGTGCAGCCGGCATTGCCAGACTTTACTGGTGTTCCAGGGTGTAGAGTGAATACTGAAAACTTTTTGCCGATACATTTTTTTCAGTTGTTTATGGACGATGTGTTTTTGGCAGAGATTGTTGAGCAGACTAATTTGTATGCCGAACAGTTTTTGAGGGACAACAGTGCCAGTCTTAAGCCCCACTCTAGAGCTACCCGGTGGACTCCCACAAATCTGGAAGAGATGAAGAAGTTCTTGGGTTTAACTTTTTTGATGGGCTTGCTAAGGAAGCCATCAATGTCTTCATATTGGTCTACTAGTCCCTTGATGGCAACTGCTATTTTGTCCGGCAGTCATGAGTCGTGATAGGTATTTGCTTCTGCTTCGGATGATGCATTTTGTCGATAATGGTTTAGCGTTGCCACGAGATCACCCTGAATGTGACCGTCTTTTTAAGATTCGGCCTGTCATTGATCACTTTGTTGATCGATTTTCTGAGATCTATGCTCCAGGGAAAGAAATTGCAGTGGATGAGTCTTTGGTGTTGTTCAAGGGCCGCTTGGTTTTAGGCAATACATTCCTAGTAAGAGGGCACGCTATGGAATTAAGCTGTATATGCTGTGTGACAGTAGGACTGGATATGTCTCTAATTTCAGGGTGTACACCGGTAAGGAATCCAGGATTAACCCCCTGGTTGTCCGTCCACTTTTGGAGTGACTGAGAAAATTGTGTGGGAACTTGGAAGAGGATTTTTTAACAAAGGCCACCATTTATATGTAGATAACTTCTACACTGGTGTGCGGTTGTTCAGGGAATTGGCCAAAGTGGACACTGTTGCTTGTGGCACAATCCGCTCTAACCGTAAAGTTTTCCCAAAAGAACTTGTTTGTCAAAAGGTTGTGCGGGGACAGTGCAGTGCGTTGCGTTGCGAGGAGCTTCTAGCTGTGAAGTTTTCAGACAGGAGAGATGTCTACATGCTGTCTACCATCCATGATGAAAGCACTGCACCTGTGACTGTTTGGGATCAGGTTGCTGAAGCGCGCAAACCTGTGTGCATTTTAGACTATAATAAGCACATGGGTGGTGTTGACAGAGTAGATCAGAGGTTGGAACCTTACGCTGCTCTTCGTAAGGCTTACATTTGGTACAAGAAGTTGGCTATCCATCTTTTCCACTTGGCAACCTTTAATGCTTTTGTTGTGTTCCAGGATTCTTGTCCTGAGTCAAAGATGACTTTTGCTAAGTTTCAAGAGTCTGTAATAGGCAGCCTTGTTTTAGTGGAACAGGCAAGTGTTCCTGGAGTTGGAGTGGTGGAGGATGTTGCTAGATTGAAAGATCGCCACTTTCCTGATCACATTCCTCCCACACCCTCAAAAGACTTTCCCAGTAGGAGATGTAGAGTCTGTTGGCGAAGAGGTATGCGGAAGGAGACTCTGTATGTACTGCCCCGAGTGTCCTTCTAACCCTGGGCTGTGTGTGCCTGCTTGTTTTAGAATGTACCACACGCAAAATAATTTTGGGAGCATCCATGAGTGGTAAAGTGAACTGCCTGGCCTCTATTGTTTAATATTTTTGGTTCAGTTTCAAGGTTGGCATTTGTGTAGTGTATTGAGTTTCAGATTTTGTGTTAGTAGATTTGTATCTATTTGCAATTTGTTTGTGTTTTCTTATTTATATAAAAAAATCCTAAATGTGATGGCGGTGTGCGTGGAGTGGCGCTTGTGTGGCGGTGTGCGTGGTCTGGCGTTTGGCTGGCGGTGTGTTTGGATTGGCACTTGGCTGGCGGTGTGCGTGGACTGGCGCTTGGCTGGCGGTGTGTTTGTACTGGCACTTGGCTGGCGGTGTGCGTGGACTGGCGCTTGGCAGGCGGTGTGCGTGGACTGGCGCTTGGCTGGCGGTGTGCGTGGACTGGTGCTTGGCTGGCAGTGTGCGTTGACTGGCGCTTGGCTGGCGGTGTGCGTGGACTGGCGCTTGACTGGCGGTGTGTTTTGATTGGCGCTTGGCTGGCGGTGTGTTTTGATTGGCGCTTGGCTGGCGGTGCGTTTGTACTGGCGCTTGGCTGGCAGTGTGTTTGTACTGGCGCTTGGCTGGCGGTGTGTTTGCACTGGTGCTTGGCTGGCGGTGTGCGTGGACTGGCGCTTGGCTGGCGGTGTGCGTGGACTGGCGCGTGGCTGGTGGTGTGCGTGGACTAGCGCTTGGCTGGCGGTGTGCGTGGACTGGCGCTCGGCTGGCGGTGTACGTGGACTGGCGCTTGGCTGGCGGTGTGTGAGTAGTGACTAGCTGCTGGTCACTACACACACTGCTAGCCAAACGCCACTCAACGCAATCCGTGAGCTGGTGTGGTTGCTGTGTCAGGAATGTGGGCGTGTGAAAGTGATGGGCCCTTGAATGGCGCTGTCTGCTGGTGTGAGTGTTGTAATGTGCTGGGCCCGCGGCTGGCGTGAATGGTTTTGTATGTGTCACACGTATGAAAGGTGTATGAATGGCCTGTAAAGAGGTTGGTGCCTTGTCGTGGCTTTACAGCTCACGAGCTGTGAGTCAATGGTTCAGTTTCTTGTCCTTTCAATTAACAGTGCATTTCATTTTTGTGAAATCTCTGGTTAATACAACTGTATATACTGAACCATCACTCACCCTCGTGCCAAATCCAACCAGTATGTATGTGTGCTTGAGGAATAGGTGGTTGTGCATAAAAATGTGTCTTTTCTGTTTTTGTCAAGCAGGGTGTACCTTGTCCTTTTTTGTGAATGTTGTAATGTGTTGGTTTTGTGCCTGGTGGTGTGAATGGTCTTGTGTGTATCATGTATGAAAGGTGTGTGAATGGCCTGTAAAGCGGTTGGTGCCTTGAAGTGGCTTTACAGCTCACGAGCTGCGAGTCACTGGTTCAGTTTCTTTGTCCATTCAATTATTGACAGTGCATTTCATTTTTGTGAAATCTCTTGTTAATACAATTTTATATACTGAACCATCACTCGCCCTCGTGCCAAATCCAACCAGTATGTGTGTGTGTTTGAGGAATAGATGGCTGTGCAGTAATCTTTGTCTGTTTTGTCTCTCTGCCAAGCTGTACATTTCATTTAAGAATAACCTCACAACTGTAGTTTTTGTCGTAAACTAAACACCCATGGGAGTGCATGGTGATGTCTCTCTTGTGGATCCCAACAAGTTATCTTACCCACAATGTCCTGCAAACCTCAAAATGTGACTGTGACATTTTCCTTGCATTTTTGTGCCCAAATTTTCACACTGCAGAAAGTAACAACAAATTTCCAACCCCCCAGCATTTCTCCAAGTATCCCAATAGAAATGGTACCTCACTTGTATGGGTGGGCCAAGTACCCGCGGCACGGAAGGGCCCAAGACCTATTGATGTGACATCAAAATTACCTATCACAAACCAACCTGGTTTTGCAGGGGGGTCCCATGAGTTTTTGGTCCGGGGCTCGGCGGCCATCTGGGGAAACCTACCTAACCCACACATTTCTGGAAACTAGACACCCGGGGGAGTCCAGCGAGGTATGGCTTGCGTGGGTCCCCCATCATTCTCCTACCCAGAATCCCCTGCAAACCTCAAATTTCGCTGAAAAATCCACTTTTTTCTCACATTTCTGTGTGGGAAATTTCTGGAATCTGCGTGGATCCACAAATTTCCTCCCACCCAGCGTTCCCCCAGGTCTCCCGATAAAAATGGTACCTCACTTGCGTGGGTGGGTGAAGGACCCGCGACAGGCAAGGCCCCAAAAGCTATTGAGGCAACATCAAAATTACATATCACAAACCAACCTGGTTTTGCATGGGGGGTCCCATGAGTTTTTGGCCCGGGGCTCGGCATCCATGTAGGGAAACCTACCTAACCCACACATTTCTGGAAACTAGACACCCGGGGGAGTCCAGCGAGGTATGGCTTGCGTGGGTCCCCCATCATTCTCCTACCCAGAATCCCCTGCAAACCTCAAATTTCGCTGAAAAATCCACTTTTTTGTCAAATTTCTGTGTGGGAAAGTTCTGGAATCTGCGTGGATCCACAAATTTCCTCCCACCCAGCGTTCCCCCAGGTCTCCCGATAAAAATGGTACCTCACTTGTGTGGGTAGGCATAGTGGCTGCAACAGGAAATGGCCCAAATCGTACTGTGGAGACTTCAAAATTACCTATAGCAAAACTACCTGGTTTTGGGGGGGCACCTGAGATTTTGGCCCCGGGCTCGGCGGCCATCTTGGGAAAGTACCAAACCCAAACATTTCTGAAAACTAGAAACCCGGGGGAGTCCAATGAGGTATGGCTTGCGTGGATCCCCCAACGTTTTCCTACCCAGAATGCCATGCAAACCTCAAATTTAGCTGACAAAAACACATTTTCCACATATTTTTGTGTGGAATCACCGTTCCCCTTGTTCTCCCGAGTAAAATGATACCTCACTTGTGTGGGTGTCCAAAGTAGAATTGGCTAAAAACGTATTTTTTAAAAAATGTAGCGTTTAGAATTCTCGGTGCTATACTCTAAATCCCTATGTTTTGGGCTCTTCCAAGCCACAGGCCTTTGGCCCACCCACACAAGTGAGGTATCATTTTACTCGGGAGAACAAGGGGAACGCTGGGTGGTAGGACATTTGTGCCGGCACGGTGATTCCACACATCCTACTTTATCAACGAACACCGCTTTGAAATCATCTAGAAGTACACCAATGTCACTCTTCATGCCTGAATCATTCCTCACAACTAAAGTCTTGCTTTGAACATCAAAATAGCATAGCGATTTACTACCTCCTTTCCTAAGTCTCTTGTCACTGGATGCTTCAGGGCATATCGCCCTGTGTCTATTCTTAACGTGGAGAACAAAATACTGGGCAAATTGCTGGCATCCAGACTGAAAGGGGAGGTGACCCATTTAGTGTATACAGACCAACCTGGGTTTAGACTGAATATAAGGAGGTTGAGACATATAATGGGGAGATGGAAAACAGTCAGAACACCTAGTAGCTGTGTCATTAGACAGAGAAAGCCTTCTACACTGTTTCATGGAATTATCTTTTTGCTCTATTAAGAACCAAGAATTATGGACTTGCATTTATGAAAATAGCTCAACTGCTCAGACCACCTTTAGCCAGAGTTAAGACAAACGATTGATCTCAGAGGAATGGGATCTAGCAAGAGGCAAGGGTGCCCTCTGTCTCCATTATTATTTGCTTTCACCGCAGAACACTCGGCATGCAAAACTCAAAGCTGATCTCTTGAATTAGGCAATAGAAACAAACAGCTGAAAGTATCTGGTCTCAATGTATGACGTTGACCTTCTACTATTTATATCTACCACTCATAACAAACCCTATAGTTGCCATGCCACGAGTTATGGCTGGAGGGGGTAAGTGAACAAACTGGTTTATGAATCAATACTAAAAATTACTTATGTTTCCAATGGGGAGCTTAATAGGCCTCCTGTTGCAGACATTCCCAGTGCTATCGATACCATTGGAGACAAACTCATTTTGGTATTTAATGATAATGGTGACACAAACAGAACAGAAATGGCATTAATTGAATATGATTATATTGATTATAGACCTCCAGAGCTCACTAGAAATAAGGGTCTTGTTGCCTTTGTCAATAGCAGGCCGAATAGCTGTAGCAAAGGTGGTGGTCTTGCCTAGGTGTTTATGTCTATTCCAATGTAGTATGCACCGGATCCCCTTGAAATCCCTTATTAAAGCTAAATCAATGCTAAAAGCGCTGATCTGGGGGAGAAAGAGGAGTAAAGTCATGATGGGCATTTTAACGCGCACCCATGAAGAAGGGGGACAGAGGGTCCCAGATCTAGCAGCATATTATATAGCGGCCCAGCTGCCATGTCCTGCTGACACGCCTCAGCCTAAAGCATCAATAGAGAACTTCAGGTTGACTCACTCACGAATGAGGATCTCTCACTGTGCCTGTTCCCAATAACTAGTTTGGAGCCATCAGTGCCTTGACTGGTAAGAGGCATGTACAGTATGGAAACTCTTTCAAAATGGCTCAGGCAGAATACATCCATACATGCAAGATTTACTACTGGGGCAGCTTCCTGAATTTGGACACAGAGATAGAAATGTATTAATGAAAGGCTGGAGGTCAGTGGCGGTGCGTCCATTGGGGCGCTGGGGCGTTGCCCCACTAATGCCACATGGCCCCATTCATCCTACAAAAATCAACTTCTAACTAGTTAACTCACTGTGACGCAAATTCCTGGCCGGTCACCGGGCCACGCCCAAGGCAATCAGGAAGCTGAAGGGGGTGGGGCTGCGGCAGCACTCAGGGTTTGTCTGAGAGTGACACACCGCACTAAGCGCAGCGCAGCAGCAATAGTAGTGCGCATGTTCGGTTTTGGGCTGGTCATTTTTACGACCAGCCCGAACATGCGCACTAGCCTTCCCCTTAGGAGAGCGAGGGTTGCTTCATGCGCAGCCCCCAGTCTCCTAATGGGCGGGGAGTATCCCTGCTCAAGCCAATCCTGGCGCTGCTGGAGCAGCGCCAGGATTGGCTGAGAGGCACGCGTTCACACCGCGCAGTATGAGAGGCATAAGGCATTGGGTGCCGCGCGTGGGTGGCATTTGGTGAAACGTATGGCCAATCACTGTGGCTTATGTGAAGCCATGCAGACAGTGATTGGCCATGATGACGACCGTGACCATGACGTGACGTCGTCACAGCAGACTGCGCCACACACCCGACACGACACACCTCGTGTTCAGTGCCTGCCTAAGTCTACTGCTCGTCGTGGCTGGTGCTTTGGTCACCAGATTGATAGACGACACACGTAAGTCAAGTGTGCAATGCATTTATTTTCCGTGAAAAAATTAGATGGGTTTGGACCGTTTGGTGTAATTATATGATCATATGGACGTTTTTTTATATGGTTTTTAATCTGTTTCCAAGTGCTGTATAAGAAATAGTTCAGCTAGCAATTGCCAGGGAGAAAGCAATGAATGCGGAATCAATTAAAACCGTGATTGAAAAGAAGTGCCTTCCTTTGCTCTGTCATTTAATTAAATGCGTAAGGGCCGCGCAGGCGAACGAGAGCCGCCGCCACAGATGGGGTCCGCCAAAAGAGAAGGCTGTGCCTCCCGATGACTCTAATTTATATTTTGGTTCAGGTTCTGAGACTAATGCTTTGTGGGGAAAAAAATGAATGAATTAAGCAAAGAGGGATTTACGGGAGAGAGTGTTCTCTGGCACGTGCGCTTTCAAACTGCTATTGTTAGGCCTCACGGAAAACCTAGAAAACATTTTGGGGAGTTCGCAAAATGCATGGCAGGCCACAAATTCGAAAGTTGAAAACTGTACTAAGAAGCCTTGACTGTGTACAATACGGCTAGCAGGAGCTGCCTACTTTGGAGCTGGGGATCGGGGTTCGAGTCTCGGGGTCGACTCAACATCATGTGATTCTGCCATTCTGGGCAAATCACTTAATCTCCCCGTGCCTAACAAAAAATGAATCTTTCCTTGTGTAATGTAACTGGTGCTCAATTAAAGCGCTCCAATATCTTCCGGTCGAGTTCGCGGCGGATCCAGGTCTCTGGGCTCGGATGTAGGTCTGGGCTAGAGGTAGGTCTGATGAGACCTCCGAGGGGCTAGAGGGGTCAGAGCTGAGAGGGAAATCAGAGAGAAGCATCTCACGGCTCGGAGCCAGGTCAGAGATGGGCAGAGGGTCAGTGCTCAGAGGCAGGTCAGAGATAGGCAGGGAGTCAGAGCTCGGAGGCAGGTCAGAGATGGGCAGAGGGTCAGACATCGGCGGTAGCTCAGAGATGGGAGAAAAGTAATTAGTCTGGGGCTTTCGAGAGCTCAGAGGCAGATCAGATATGGGCAGAGCTCAGAGGCAGGTCAGAGATGGGAAGCAGGTGAGAGCTCCGAGCTCTGACTACCGCCTTGAGGAGAGTGTCTGTGAGGAGGAGCTTAAGGAGGACTTTGCGGAGGATAGAAAAGAGAATGAGGGGCAGTGGAGAGACAAGAACGGGTGGCAGAAAATGACAATATGGAAAAGAGGCGTGAGGTAGACGAGGTAAGCATGAGGGTGGCAGAGAAAAGAGTAGGAGAGAGCAATGAGTGAGGCTGGAAGAGGGGGAGGCAGTGGGAGCTGACAGAGGAGAGACGGTGTAGTGGATGGAAGAAGAGGCGCTCGAAGAGGCACTAGAAGGGTGACGGGAGAGAAGGGATGTTAGAAAGGGGCAGGGGGTGAGGAGGGCCTTGAATAATGTTATATTCCAGGGACCAGGCCGGTTGGACCGTTCATCTCTGGATAACCCAATGACCTCCCATGCCGTTCCTCCCTCAGATTCTTATCTTTAACGTTCGGCCACTGCGTTATTCTTGGTGCTCACCATGCAGCCCATCCTGCGCCTCGGCCCCACAGCTTATACCAACAGGGCAGGCACACACCACAAAAGCACGGTTTGTTGTTTATTTTTAGTATCGCACTCCATCAGAGTGCATGTTTTTGCAGGCCCTTTCTAATGGTCGCTGCACCGCCCATGCTTTCCCTGTTTTATTACACTGGTTCTATTGGGTGTCAGACAGTGCAGCGACAACAATCGCGCAGTGCTACTGACACAAATTTTATTTCAAGATATTTTGCAGTAGTCTTCCATCACAAGCAGTCATTAGGGGTAGAATGGCGTACATTCAGCAGTACTGTGTGTACACATAGATGACACATACACACCCAACCACCGTCCTTCCTCCTGCCCCACTCTTAGATGCGGTGTGTGCTGCCATCTGCCATCGCTCTTTCGTACAGCACTCTGACTCATTTATGAATGAGAGCTGTTTCTACGACGCTGTTATATAGCAACAGGCCTCGCCTCAGTCTCCTTGTAGTAGTAAGGGGGAGGTCAACATTTTTGTTTTCACAGTGTGCTTTGGGAATAAAAGGTTCAAACTATGAAAAATAAATAAAAAACGAAATAAAGCAAGTCAGAGTGTTCGCAAAGTGGCTACATTGATTTTATTCACACCCAAACATATTAGCGCTACTTTACAGAGTTTGCCAGTGAAGCAGTACTTTTGTTTTCTTGTTTTTTTTGAACAGCATTGTTTTCCCGGGTGGGGAAGTGCACCATTCGTGGGGTACTGCAATGACTGATTGATGGGTGGATTGGTGGTGATGGTGGATTGGTAACCATGTTCTTCCTGCTTACATTTCACATGCTTTACTTTGCTTTTTCCAGGATGTTGGTACTTTTTATTTAGCCAGCATATTGCTCTCTTGTCTAGTGCGTAATTTGAATGGAGTTGCAAGTATATTATGGTTCTAAAAGCACCCGCTACCACCTTCCTGGCCTCTAGCAATTTTCAGCAACAATAAAAATGTCATGAATCATGACATCACTGGTTACTATCCTTCCTGAGCGCTCTAGCAATTTTCAGAAACTAATGAAAATGTCATGAATCATGGAAGGCATGCATGAAGGTTAATGTGCCTGCTGCAAAGAACATGTACCTGATGCGGATCACAAAATGCACATGATGTAAATAGGTCAGTGAGTCACTGCTTTTGTCAGAGAGATCCTTTTGTTACTTGCAGTTTGTAAGTTAAAATCCTAACATACAACAGTGAGCTATTAACTGTCATCTAAGAGCTGCATGCAAACTGCAAGGTAAAAATTAGAGCGTTATGTTTTTTCCCCCAGTCTTTGTTTGATTATCCTAATGTTTCAAAAATAAATTGTTATATTTTTATTTTCAGCACCTGGTAAAGCCGGACAACCTTTACCTAATTTTTGGGCAATTTTTGGGCGAAGAACAAGAGGCCCCAGCCTCCTTTGCTGCTCTTTCACCCCGGCTACAACCCAGCAAACACCAGTGTTAAAGATAAGGAAACTGATGCTATATGTTTTTAGATTGGAGTTAGGGCTATGTATGTGGTCACCACTCTACATGGTGGTTGGGGTGGGTGCACATTTTGAACATTGTACCCTCAGTGGATGGAATTTACTAATAGCCTTAGCCCTGTGCTTTGGGCAATGACGGTTGTTAAAGGCACTATCTATCCCTTGCCTTGTTAAAGGCCCTCAAGCAGTGTCTGTTTCAGTGCCTTCAGCAACCAGTATGGCACACAGAGGCAGCAGGCAGTAAGGCTGTATTTTTAGCAGTCATGTTGTGCAAAGGGGAGCTGTTGGAGATATATTGCGATAATGCACAAGATATATGTATTTATACTGAAATTTGATATTATTGCACCAAACCTTATACGTTGTACTTTGATTATTGACAGGTTTCTTTAAAATTGGTAAGGCCAGCATCGGCATGAATACAGTAGAACAGCTAATTGCAAGGCCATTCTTTGGACAGAAACTTGAAGAGAAACTACATATAAAGTAATTAGGACCTGATCGGCTTGACCTAAAACTACAACAAACTTACCCAGGACAGAGGAAAAACGTACAAACGTACATTCTCAAACACCTGGTACACAAAAGCTGATTGGCTTACAGGGTGCGCGGCAAGAAATTCTCTGTTCTGCTTCCTTTGCTTGCTGTTTAGTGGTGACATGTCTTGGACAAAACAAGGAGTAATAGACTTGAAGCATTTGTCTGACAAAATAAAGAAGCATGCACACACAAGAAACCATATGGAAAACCTGACGAGACTGGGAATGTTGGGAGACACACCGATTGAGCACCACATAAGCGATGCATACCGCAAAACAATACAGAAACACAATGAAGCAGTTGATAGGAATAGACACATACTATCAAAAATAATTGATTGCATTCGTTTCTGTGGTGCTTTTCGAACTGGCATTGCGAGGCCATGATGAATCTGAAAGTTCCTCAAATCCTGGAATATTCAGAGGCCTTGTGGATTTAATAGCAAGCATAGACAAGGAAATGGAAGCACATTTAGCAAGTGCTACAGTCTTTAAGGGCACCTCTAAAACGATACAAAATGAACTCCTTGAGTGTATGCTAGAAATTATGAGAAGCCATATTGTCCAAGAGGTGCAAAACACAGACTTTGTGGCTATTCAGGCTGATGACACCACTGATGTGGCCACAAAAACACAGTCCGTATTAGTCTTTCGGTACCTTGACAAAGACAGTAAAGTTGTGGAGAGGTTCTATGGTTTCACACATTTAAGAGACTCTAGTGCAGAAACCATTACTTCAGCTATACTGCGTGAACTGAACTTCATTTTTCCAGAGCTGCCTCAAAGAAAAAAACGTATCGCACAAAGCTATGATGGTGCGTCCGTAATGAGTGGAAGCCTTGGTGGAGTACAGAAAAGAATTAGAGATGTGTACCCTAATGCTCATTATGTGCACTGTTACGCCCACCAACTTAATCTTATTATGCAACAGGCAGTATCAAAGATCTCCGAGACACAAATTTTCTTTCAGGATGTAGGAGGCATGGCAGCATTCTTCTCACGTTCCCCCAAAAGAACGGAAGCACTTCAGGAGATTGTGGACAAAAGGCTTCCAAGGGGATCCTCAACTCGTTGGAACTTTAACATACGTACAGTCAACCTAATATATAAACATAGGGAGGACCTTGAGAAATGTTTTGACGCCATAGAAGCCAATGAAGACTTTGATTACAAAAGTCAGAATGAAGCCCGTGGCTTTGCTAGAACACTACAAGACAGAGAGTTTCAGTTCTTTCTGTTTTTATTCATTGACATAATGTTTTTTGTCGACATATTATACGACCAGTTGCAAGCACGAACCATAGATACTGTCTCTGTGCAAAGATATACCAGTATGTTTGTCACCAACATGAGCAAAGTGAGAGATGAGGTTGACCATTTAGACAGCAAACTGCCAGAGGATTCTACTTTTTCAAACCGCAGGAAAAACATCAGCAGTCTGATCCGAATTACAAAGGAGATATGTGACATTATAATTGTGCATGCACAAGAACGTTTTTCTTTCACAAAACATTTGGTGAGTGCCGCATTATTGCAAAGTGAATACTTTGCAAAATATGATCAATCCTTCCCTGAGCAAGCTCTGAATGTTGCTGTGGAAGCTTATCCCATGCTCAACAAAGAGGACCTGAAAACTGAGTTGACTGTACTGTACGGAATGAGTGTATACCGGAAGGCCACTGGTGCCATTTCTTTGCTGGCTTTAATTCAGAAACTTAATATGGAAAAGTCACTTACAGAGACAGTGGCTTTACTAAAAATTGTCATTACCACTCCTATGACAACAGCAGAGTCGGAACGATGTTTTTCCACCTTAAACAGAATTAAGACATTCCTGAGGAACACAATGATTCAGGAAAGACTGAATGCTTTAGCAATGCTCTCTATAGAGAGCGACCTAGTTAAAAGAATCCCAGACTTTAATGTTCAAGTTATTGAAAAGTTTGCTGCTCTTAAAGACAGACGTGCTGATTTTATCTACAAAAAGTGAACAATATGTTGAATGCTGCTAGTTTGCGACCTGTTTAGTTGTTTGTTAAATAAAAAACATCTGTGAGGTACTCAGAAATGCATTGTATCTCGAAGTCTGTTATGAAGCTCTGTGGTTATACTGAATATGCAGCTACCTATGTTATATGACATCTCTTTATTAATGTAATAACTGCACTTTCACAATTGCTTTATTAACCTTCCTGCTTTCTCAAATTTGCTTGAAAATGCACCATTTGTCCACTCTTTTTTCAAAATTTTCTCGGGGGGAGAACCCCCCCAAATCCCCCTTAAGTTGTTCGGGCTCGCTCGCTACGCTCGCTCGCTACAGTGCTGTATGACAATCATTTTACGCTTCACCACTTTCAAATGTCACCAGCCGCCACTGCTGGAGGTTGTATGACAGTGGGGGAATCTTTTTGAACTAGGTGCACTGAATTCACTGGTGAGGGCAGTAGATGCATTTAGGGTGGATTAGTTACATTTTCTCTACTTTTATGCCTTGCGTAGGGTAGTGCGACAACTCGGGGGGGGGACCACAAAGCCACACAGTGTGAATCAGAATCAGGTATGCTGGGCCGGATTTTGGGTGTAGACAGGGATGTACAGAATTGGGGACATATTTTCGGGGCGATGGAGGGGGGTGTATTGGGTGTGACACCTCCTTTATATATTCTCAGTCATGTCTTGACCTGGCAGTGAAAGTTGGATCGGCCGACTGCATCAAAAGTCACTATTGCTGCAGACTAGGCAGAGGTGGGAATCAGGGCAGGGTCGCCTTTAGGGCTGTACAACTGGTGCAGCCGCACCTGGTGCTGACCTCCGGTGGGGGGGTGCTGTTTTTTAAAATAACTTATGGGTTTAAAGGCACCCGCTGCAGAGTTCCTTGTGTGTCAGACAGTTTTCAGGCAATAATAAAAATGTCGAGATAACTCTGGTGATTAATGCTCCTGCTGGAGACGGATCGAGTTTTGTCTAGTGGCGGTTCGGACTCCTCATAAAGTTGCCCAGAGGGTTGACATGTGCCAGGCAGATCATAGAACTTTATTTTATGTGGATAGCTCAGTGGGTTACTGCTTTTGTCACAGATATCCTTTTGTTACTTGTAGTTCATAAGTTACAATCCTAATATAGCACAGTGACCTATAAGCTGTAATGCAAGAGCTGCATGCCTACTGCAAGGCATAGGTATGGAACCGTTTGTTTTTCCCAGTCTTTTACCATCCTAATGTCGATAAAAATGTTTAGTTTAGGTAGAAATACAAAAGAATTCCTCAGCACACGTCTGTTTTGTCACAATATACATAGACATGCTTGATGTGAGCATAAATTAAATACAAGTGGGAAAGTTCTAATTCCGTTTTTCTTTTTATTTCTTGATGTTCAGACAGCCGACACGTGTTTCGTCGCTTACATGGGAATTTTTCCCGCGACTTTATCAAGGCTATTGTCTTCTTATATGTAATCCTTTCTTAGTGGTGTTAATTCCAACCCACATTGGGATTCAATTTCTCGCGACGTCTCAATTTTCAATCTTATATCCAAGGGATCCCTGTATGTCCCAGAAGCTCAGAATCTTTTTTCCTAGTAGTTTGATCCCACACATGGACGTCGCTCCTCGTGTTGCCCAGGCCATTAGTTTTTGGGGAGGTCAGTGGTTCTCCTCACCTTGCAGCACCGTGATCAATACAATAAGTAAATATCGAATACCTGTGTTATTTCTCCCGAGTGGCGCCTTCATTCACCCAATTAGATACCACTGCTCTTTAGGTAGAAATACATTCTTATTAGTAAAGCCTACCCCAACCACTGTGGTTCTTTTTAAATCCAGATGTTGTGCTTCTCCAGATCAAACACTCTTAAAATATGCTGCTTACTATGGATATCATGTGATTACTACACCTTGTAAACCTCATTTTCTTACGTACTATTTTCTATGGACTGATATACACACATATGATTCATTGCTTGTATAATGTGTGTCTCATGTAAAGTGCTCTGATACCCTACACTTGTATGAGTAGCGCTAAAAACAAATGAAATGCATGTGAGAGAGGTTCTATGGAGAGGTGAGGGGCCTTGTTGGAGGATAGTAGTGAGGGAATCCATTGAGAAGGTCAATCAGGGGTGCCTAAAAAGATTGTTGCACCAAGACCACCAGTGCTACAGCTGGCCCTACGTCTAGGTGAGTCAACATGTTAACAGGGAGAACCGAGGTAAGGGTCAGTTTTTGCTCAAAGAGAGTATGCACAAAAATGTTCGGAATGTAAATTACGCATTATGATAAAGTTGCTTTAAAATGTTTAAAAAGTGCATTTCTTTGACATGTGGAAGCATTTCATTTTAGATCTTCAGACTATATCACTGCATTGAGAGGCATTTTTTAAAAAGTGATTGTTGTATCAACTAAGAAATATTCTTGCTTACCCACACCATGGTGACAATTGCACTAATTAAGTCAGAGGTAAATCAGTTGTCACATGTACCCTGTTTGTGGCCTAGATTCTTATTATAGATGGAGCAACAGTATAGTTTGATGAATGAAATATGAGGTTTTTGAACAGTGCAGTTCCTGATCTCATGCACTTGTACTGTCATATGTGATAATGAATAAAAAGACACTTGGTGAATTAAAATATTTACCTTTGATCACACAATTTGTTCATGCGGGAAAGCCCGATTATTGATCCCAGATTTTCTGGTTTCATATTGTGTAATTCAACTACTAGATGGCTATCTCTTTCTCTCACCCATTGTACATCAAATATCACTGCTTTGTCATTAATTCTTAGCACATGGGAACAGACCATGGGGACAGGCAAGAGCTACATCACAGCCCAGCTTGTTTTGGGCTTGATGGTCTAAAAGGACCTTGAGGGATCAAGTGGACCTGGGATGGCAGAGTAACCTATGAAGATGAGTGTGACACGTAGGCAGGGCCAAGGGCACAGATCTGCCTGTTAGCCACTCCACATCAGTGTGCACCTTCAGGGCTTTAATTGGTTCGGGTCCTGCCAGGTCTCAGATGTGGCAGTAATTAAAAACTGTCTTTGAAATGGGTCCCTATTGGGTCCTAATTTCATGTCCTTTACAGGCAAAAGCAATGCTTGAAATGCCAACACTGACTATAGAAAGCCTAGAGGAAATCAATAACAGGGTTGTATGATGGAACAACAACTCCCTAAACCACGCATGCCTTAACAGAGCAGTCTTAACAACAACCCCATATTTACCATGCATGCCTTTACAACGAATTTCATTGTAAAGGCATAATTAAAGGTATAGGCTTGGGTAAGATCACACACCAGACCCCCTGCCGTGAGCTCTAAACTCCGGCCCCAGCCCTGCAATCTACCCACCCCAGCCCTAAAAACTACCCGACCCCCTACCCTGAGCCCTAAAACCCAGCTCAAAAAACTACTAACTAAAAGGCGCATTGTAATATGTTGGCTAACACCTAGGAAACTGACAGTGAAGAGTTGGAAAAAAGATGTCTCCCTAGCTGAGGCAAAATGGATGAAACTGGTTAGACGTGATGAAAAACCACAAGATGACCTTGACATCTGGAAAGCCCTGTTGGACCTGGACCTTTTTTCTGGGTTATCCCCAAACTTTTTGTCTTCCTCTACCTATTTTTCTGACCTTCTTTTTGTTAACATTTGGACACTGGGCACTTTACCACTGCTAATTATTGCTAAAGTCTATGTGCTCTCTCCTTTAAACAAGGTATGATTGGTTTACACCTGTTTGGCATATTTGTTTTACTTACAAGTCCCTTGTACAGTGGTGTACCATATACCCAGGGCCTGTAAATTAAATGCTGCTAGTGGGCCTGCAGCACTGCTTGTGCCACCCACAGAAGTAGCCTTTCAAACCTGTCTAAGGCCTGCCACGCCAGGGCCTGTGTGCACAGTTTACTGCAACTTCATTATGGCATTTAAAACTACTTGCCACGCCTTAAATTCCCCTTCTATTACACATAGGTCACCCCTAAGATAGGCCCTAGGTAGTCCTATGGGCAGGGTGCTGTGTAAGTAAAAGGTAGGACTTGTGCCTTTATGTGTGGCATTAAGTGTGGTAGTGTCAAACAGCCTATTTTGTTTCTCACTGCTGTGAGGCCTACTCCTCTCATAGGCTAGCATTGAGAATTCCCTTATATGTTCTTAAGTGGTAATTTCTGATCAGAAAGGAGTGGGGTGGGGTTGCCATGTTTGGTGGGTTTAGAATAGTGATGATAAATCCTACTCACTGGTGAAATTGGATTTTACATTACTATTTTAAGAAATCCTATTTTTAAAAAGTGGGCATTTCTCTGTGCTTATGACTCTTTGTTTTGCAGCCTGACTGCAGTACACGTCTAGGGCTGGGTGACAGTTACACTTGGTGCATACTTTCCAGAGAGCCACAACACAGGAAGGGCTGGGTGTGACAGGGGATACATCTGCATTAATCTGCATACTGATAGTCTGCCTGCGCTGGGAGAGGGAGAGGCAGGTGTACTTACATTTGTATAGGTTGTGTCTTGTCCTCAGAAAAAGGGCAGCTTTACCTCCCACCAGATCGTCTAGATCCAGGACTGGGTTAAAAGGGATTGTTGTGCACTTCTAAGGGTTCCTATGAAGTCACCCTTTCATCAAAGACAATTTTGAGTATAAGTACAGGGGCTCTGACCCCATTTTTCCAGACACTGCGTGGGACTTTTAACCAGACGCTGCTGGCTATACTTACTGCACCGGAGGACTGCTGTGCTGCAAGGAGGAACCATCATTAGGACTACCTGCTTGTTGTGCTGGGCTGCTGCCTGTTCAGTTGCTGGAGGCAGTTGCCTCTTTGCCAAGGACCTTGATGTGCTGGCCTGCCTGCCTGCCACTCCCTGGGTGCCCCCCAAGTATTCTCCAAGGAATCTCAGTGTGTGGCGAGCGCTATTTACTGCATTCCTTGTGTGTTATAGCCAGCGAGTGGTGAGCCCTGTTATTTGCCTCTCGGGAATTCAAAAAGCATGTGTTGAGCGCTTTTCTTTCCAGCTATTGTGTGGTTGGAATCGCTCTTTGCTTGCTCCAGTGTGTGTGAGTGCTTCCATGCTACCCCCAGGGACAGGCTTGTCTCTCTTGATTGGCTCTGCACCAACCTGTGAGGCCCGGTCCTGTTGTGGCGTGTGAGCACTTCCTCTCCATTCCTCAGTTCCCCTGTGCTGCCTCTCCATTGGGGGAGAGCGGCAGCGGACGCATAGGAAATCCCAGGAGGGGGTGAGATTGGAGCGGAAAACTCCGCTGACATCAGGTGGTGGGCGGGGGCCTGTCTGCCCAACAAAGACACCACTAGCCCTGTACTAAAACCCACTGCCGACTGTTCTGAGCCCCTCCTTGCTACGGACGACGCCGCGCCAGGGTCAGGAGAGACCTCGGTAGCACCTAGAAGGTACTGGGCTTGGCAGCCGCACTGAGTGTTTGCGGGCAGCTGTTGTTGTGAGTACAGCGCGGGGACCAAACAAGGTCTCAAGCGTGGCCCGAAGTGTGGCCCCCTTTGGCACATACTTGGGAGTGCTTGTTCCATGGGGCACTTATCCCATGACTCCACATTACGAGGAGACCTTGATGGAGGCCCCCGCTTCGATGCCTGTCTGAATTAAAGTATAACACATAGTAGGTGCCCAGGTGTCCATGAGTGCTACGTTAAAAAAAAAATACTCTTGTTTCCGATGATGTTCCCAAATTTACCATAATGCTGCTGCTAGGAGCGCAGAGGTGCTGGGCCCTATGATTTGTGATGACTTGTGGATTTCATTTTGTTGTCTCTGAACAAGACTGCATTACCTGCAAAGTATTTATGATTTTATGGTGAAATATGGTGATTTATGTGTTTTCTCTTTCCCTAACCTAGACTGGCATTGCATGCGCTGATGTCATGTATGTTGTTTTGATTCTTGCATTGTCAGTATAAAGAGCCTGATCAAGCTTTCTTAGATTAGGAGCCGAGGGACTATTTCAGTATTTGCATTATATGTACAGTATTTATGATTCATGTCAGTTTGGTCTATGTTATGTAAAATATACTATAAATATTTATATAACACTGTGTGGAGTCACTTTTGTGGTGTGTTCATTGTGTTTCTGTGGGAGTCTGTTACGCGAACGCTTTACACATTGCCTCTGATGATAAGCCTGCCTGCTCTGTGCCAGGCTACCAGAGAGTGAGCACAGGTACTAGAGTGGTGGGTTCTGCCTGGCTTAGTTGCATACCCTAGCTAACCAGAAACCCCATTTCTAACAGGCCCTATCTAGAAACTTAACATATCCTCCTGTTGAGAGACCCGCATGCACAATTCAATGTGTGATTGAAACAACCACAGGTAGCAAACTGCCTATAATGTAAACAGAAGTAAGCGTGATTTATAAAAGCTGCGCAAAATATGGACAAACATAACTGTGTACTATACACATTGAAGTATTTACTATGTTCTAAAGTTTAAATGCATTTTCAGTTTGTTACTCTTCCTTTTATGTAACAAGAAAAAAAAGCGAATAAACTATATCTGGAATGTAACAGGATGCTCGGAGACTGGTTTTAATATTAACCCTAATCTTCCTTGATTGTGCCAGCCAAAAACATTCTAACTATTGAGCGGCACGTTCATTTTAGTACTAATACGGCTGTCACTAATCCGCAACTCCTTGCGAAAGAAGCCCAACATTTGTATGTCAACTTCGCTGACGCTTCAGATTGACATCACATGCTCCAAGAGTCACATTATCCCAATTTTTGAGAAAGGTTTGTTCTGGGAAAACCAGAATCAACTAACACTTCTCTTTGGGTGTTCTCTATACGAACTGCGCAGAATGGTCTCTTTTTACAGTTTGAACACAAACTGCAATTTGAAATAGTTAATATTACATTTGAAAACAACATTTCGCATTCATCAAATTTCCTTTCACCAACTTCAACAGGACGGCATTAGTCGTTCTTCACATGCATAACTCCTGAATTTCTGGTCTTAAACACTTTTGCAAAGTCTGCAAACTTACCACACTTTCAACACTTCCATTTTAACATAAGACAAGTACTAGAGTTACCTAAATACGTTTGTGTTCCACAGTGATAACACGCCATCACCCTTTGTTTCACAGAATTTCTAACTTATTTATCTTTCTATCATCCATACACAGCACTAATACATGCACGTCTTACATGCAAATTCACTCCTTGCTACAACTTTTTTTTTTGTTGAGATCCATCAAAATTTCCAATTCATCTATAAAATACAATATCGTTTCTTAGTTATGCACCACTAATCAATAAATACAGCATACATATTCAGGAATATAAAACATTGGTTTAAGAATCATTGGAAAACAGATATAATTAAAGTGCTTAAAGTGCGTAAAGTACAAAATAGAAAAGGATGAGCGAATGTGCAAAATGTCAATCCTAATATATATATATAATGTATATATAATCATCATAATCATTATACTAACAACCCCTTGAAATAAACAATGTACATTTCTCTAAAATACAGAACAAATCATAATATGGAATTAAAATTAGCGGGATGGTATTAAGATCCTTTGATCTGACCTTAGTATTTAATCAAAATACTGTTACCACAGTTTTTTCAAATTTCCTGAACCCCCCATTTCGCATCGCATATAGCCTTTCACTATTTCTAACTTGCTTCATTTATTTCCCGAGCCCACTCACACTTTGTTGGAACCTGACATGATCGCAATTTTTGAAGCAGAAGGGACCTAGCCCCCGCCATTGCAATGTATATTAGTTTCACCCATTTATCAGATAGACATAGAGATGGATCATATGACAGGACTTTCAGCCAGCTATTGGATGCCAGTTTAATTGGGCACTCGATCTCCAAATATCGAAATATTTCATTCCAGAACCCCTGGACCAAAGGGTACTGAATGATTATTTGTGTCCAATTAGCTTCCAGTTGATTTAAACAGCGGAAGCAGTGACTGGACTGGTTAGGGTTAATCTGGGAAAGAAACTGGGGGGTTCTGTATAGTAGCCATTTACTAAAAAATACCATTCGGCGCCAATTAGCTCCACTTAACACGCTAAAATTAAGTTTATTAACCTTAGTCCAAATTCTATCTGTTAATTCCAACCCTTCATGTCTTTCCCATTTTGTCATTGCTTTCCGAGTAAAGTGTCCAGACCTCTTGTAGAGGCCAAAAGTTTTTTTCCATTCCCCGGGTCTCCTATCTACATCTGCTTCAAATAGCACGAGCACCATATTTTTACTCTCGTTTATTTGAGCCAGATCCAAATTAGAGTTTTATACAGCATTCTATAAGAGACAACAAGGAAATCGTTTTGGATTAAATAGTGGATTTCGAAAATATTAAGCCAGCTTTCCATCACAATAAAGTCAGAGATTTTCCTAAACCCAGCTTTTGCCCATTTTTGAATAGTTCAGATAAAACTTTAGGCCCTAATTCAGAAGCAAGTTTGGATAAAGCGGTTGCAATGTTGAAAACGGGGATTGCGTATCTTCTAAAAAAATCCTGGCGTTTGCGAAAAAACCACTGCATGCTCTTATAGCGTATTTTTTGGGGAGATTTAGCTATTTTTTGCGGATAACGTATCTGGTGCTCTGTGCAGATTAACAGCATAAAGTAGTTCTCAAATATTCCTGTATGCCATTCTAATTTGAACCTAGACATATATTGTCCAAAGTATGTAAAATAGTAATCTCAAAGATTAGGGAACGCTAGCCCACCTTTCTCCAAACCCTCATATAAAGTGCTTAGTGTAATTCAGGGAGGTATTTGTCCAAATAAAGGACGTAAACATGGACTCAACCTTTTTAAAAATAGATGCACTTAAGACACACGGAATCGCTGAAAATAAGAACTTGAATAGAGGGAGTACAGATTTCTTGATCAGCAAAACCCTCCCCATACTGGTTAATGGAAGAGAGTTCCAGTGTGATAATAAATCCTGTACTTTTAAAAGCAGCGGGGAGAAATTTAAATCATATAAATCCGTGGCAAAAAATGTATTCTTAAATATCTTTTTGGTTGAGAATTCGCACATGAGGCAATATCTATATGTAAAACATCTGGCTTACATCCACATAACATTATTTCTGTTTTCATTTTATTCATTTTAAACCCGCTGACACCTTCATAATGTGTGAAAATCTTAAAAACTTTCGCCTGAAGCCCCTTATCACAGTCGAGAATTGACATACTATCGTCTGAGTATTAATTGGAATTTCCCCATAGATGGCAAAGGGGGACAAATATCGACATTGTCTCGGATTACAATGGCCAGTGGCTCGATAAAGAAGGTAAATAAAATGGGGGACAGCGAGCATCCTTGTCTGGTCCCTCGCTTAACACCATTTTTCCCTACCTCAGCAGAATTGACAATAATGCTGGCTTCTGCATTGTGGTACATTCTTTGTATCAGCCCTGTAATCTGGGGGGGGTATGCCGAATCTAGACAAGATACGAAATAATGTCTCCCAGACCACAAGGTCAAATGCCTTCTCAGCGTCCAGTAAGAGCACCAGGGCCGGTATATTCTTAGTCTCAAAGTAATCAAGTGCTTCGGCAAAATAGCATGTATTCGTCCCTAGCTGTCTCCCTGCAAAAAAGCCATTTCGATCAGTGTCAATCAAATTTGGTGCTATTGTGTTGAATCTGTTAGCTAAAAGTTTTGCGATAACTTTATAATCCAAATTCAATAATGTGAATGGACGATATGAGTTGGGATCCTCACCATCCTTCCCCTTTTTTAAAAAGCTTACCACATTCAATAAAATATTCAAGTAAATCCCCTGAGAAAGATTAAAAATTTCTGCCAGTAAACCATCGGGTCCGCAGGCTTTGCCATTGGGGAGGTTCCTAATAACCTCCAACAATTCTTCTTTAGAAAAGGGGTGCATAATATTTACCCTCTCGATCTCAGATAGTGCCAGGATCTTCTGTTCCCAAAGGAACGTCTCAAGTGGCTCACTATTAATCGATTGTTTTTGTCCATAAACACATCTGTAAAGTTCCAGCATTATTTCACCAATGCGAACTGAGTCCTCAATCCACGTGCCAGTAACAGGGCATTTCAATGCATTTATACGATTACTCGCAGCTTGCTCCTGAACCTACTATGCAAGGAATCTGCCAGTAAAAATGCTTTCCTCATATACCTTTTGCATATAGGTGCGGTTTAAGGTTTCAGATTTTAGATAATATGCCTTACTTAATGCCCGTTTAGCCTGATCAAGCTTTCTTAGATTAGGAGCCGAGGGACTTCTTAATAAACTTTCATAGCACTGTTGCACACTCCCTTCTAAGGTTTGCTTTTGTACTTTATCTTTTTTTAAATTTTCCGTGACCCAACCCACGCCAACCCAACCCACGAATGTATGCCTTTAAGGAATCCCAGACAATATGAGGGGGAGCAGTCCCGTGATTGATTACCAGAAATTCCTTTATCACTGTTTTAAAATATAGCACCCAGTTTTCTTCCTGTAAAAACTATTTGTTAAGAGCCCAACGCCTAGGATGTACTAAAACTCTCCCTAACTCGACCACGAGAACAATCATTGCGTGCTCTGAAAATCCATTTGGTAAGATTCATTGATTGGTAAAAATCAGGGTCTTAGATACAAGGAAGAAATCTATACGGGAAGAAGTGCGAAATCTGCCCGAAAAACAGCTATACGCAATTTTAGTAGGGAAAGTTTCCCTCCAGGGATCACTTAACCCCAGGGTCTTACTATAATTTTGAATAATTTTAAAGGTCTTTGGTTTTAATTGCCTTTTGGTTTTAACTGAGTAATCAATTTTAGGATTTTGCAGGAAATTATAGTCTCCCCCTATAATTACTTTGCCGGGAATATGTATTAGTGATTGGAATAATTATACATATCGCTCAGCGTTATCTTCGACTGGGGCATAAATGCTAACAAATGTGAGACACCTTAACCCCAACCTACAGGTCACCCAACACCACCTCCCATTTTTATCATTCTCGAAATTTACCACGTCTGCTTCGAATTTCTTAACCAAGAAGATTGCAGTGCCCCGATGCCCTGCCTGGGAGGAGGAAAAAGCCCAGCATGTTGCCCAGGATCTAAACATGGAAAATTCCACTAACTTCCCCATCGGTATATGAGTCTCTTGGATTAAAACCACAGATGGACTTTCTGTTTTAATCCAGGTTTCAATGGCCCGCATTTTCTTTTTATTATTAAGGCCATTAACATTCAAGGAGACCACCTTGAGAGTGTTATTCATCTTATCTTATCTTATCTTATAACACAGTTTAAAATAAACATTTAAGTTGAGAAAACCCTCCAGCGTGCGGGGCGGACCCCCAAACTCTCTGCTGGTTAATAAGCACTCTGCACAACAATAATGCTTCCAATCAGAGAAACTTATGGTATTCGTTTATCAATTGTGAGGTTGGAACTCTTTTTACCCTCTGGAGACTTTGGTATTCATTTATCAATTGTGTGAGACTTTTAAGTCTCCTCCCATTATTCCTGATACATATACACAACTATACATGCAGTTCTGATCTTGATATTGAATATGTTTTGAGGTTGGATCTCTTTTTATCCCCTTGCTCCCAATTCACCCACACCATGCAATTAAGTTTGACAATTGATTGTGAAGATGGATCTCTTTTCCCCCCTTGCTCCCAATTCCCCCACATGGCCACCAAACCCCCCCCCATTGTCCCCCCACTCCTCCCTCCCAGAAGTTGTGGTGAGTGGTTCGCCATCCCACTCACACCTGACAGGCTTATCCCACCCCCAAAACTGGCACCTTGACCTTGTACCAGGAGCTATCGGCCTACCCCCCCAACTTCCCCCACCTCAGGACATGGACAGAGAATGAAAGACCCAAAAAAGAATTAGATGAGGAAAAAAAGAAAAAGGGGAAAAACAAAATGTACAGATAATCTTAGGGTCACACTGAAAATACTAGACGTAGGAATTAGGACTTATTAGATATTTGCTGCAGCAACTCTTGTGCTTCAGAGACATTACAGAAGATGTGAAATCTTCCTTTTACAAGCACTTTCAGTTTACTTTGCTGTGCAATCATTGCCTGTGCCCCCTGTTCCTTAAACAAATGTAGCATTTTAACAAACTCTTTCCATCTTTTGGCTGCTGAAGCGGACATATCTGGAAAGATACGGCATAGTGGATTTCCGGTGAAGCAAACTGTCGCTGCTTAACCGCCTTAGATAGAATTTGTTCTTTCACCCGGTAATCTCCAAAATTGACCAATATTGTCCAAGGAAATGTAGATTTTGGAGGTAAATGTGCCGGCTTGCGGTGGGCCCTCATAAGAGTCAGATCTCCCGTATACTCCGGGAGGACATTTTTTTAAATAAAGGAGTCAACCCATTGAAGTGTCTGCTGACCCTCAAGTCCCTCTGGAATGCCGAGTACACAAAGATTAGAGCACCTGGAATGATTCTCTACCTCCTCCAACTTAGGTTCCATAGCAGACTTTTGGCTCTGGAAAGCAGCTACCTTATCCTGCATTATGACAACCTGATCCTCCAACTGCAATATTCTCTCTTCCGCTTCATTTAATCTCTCTGGAATCCAAGCCATAGTGTCTTTGATTTTTGTAAGCCCGGCATGTATGGCTGCAATCTCCAAAGTTTGAGAGGCTTTAAGTTCCCGAATTTCCTCCAAAATTAGATTGAGCAGTCTCTTAGCATCTCATTGCAGAGTAAAAGTTGCGGCAGCTTGAGAGGAATCCTCTTGAAACGGATCAGGCCCAGATTTGGTTTGTGTTGCTGGTGCTTCTGCACTTCCTGTAGCTGCCTGCTCTATAACTCCTGGCTCAGATATTCCCAGCGACCTCTGTGAAAGTGACGCCAAAGGCTGCGACGAAGTGTTGCTGTCACCACTAGGAGACGTGTCCTCTGTTGAACCTAGAGGCTGTGAGACTGCCGGCTGGGCGTTCTCCAACCTATCTATACCAAAGGTCGAGCCATATTTAGCCTTGGAGAATAGGGGGTATTCTGTAAGTTCCTTAGATTTTACGGCCTCAGCTCCATGTACAGGGTTAACCTCCTCTATTTCTTCTACAAGTATCTGGTCCGAAGAGGATCCCCCCTGCTCAATCATTCGGGGCAGGACTAAGGATCATATCCAAATCCGCTGAAGCCCCCCCCTGACAGCTTTTCTGAGAGAGCTCTGGGGCTGCTGAACTATATTCTGGATTCTTTGTGGGCATTGCCAGAGCTTTCCGCAAAGAAGCAGCACGGTTTCCCGCACCATAGCCTGTCCTACTCGCTTTTTTTTTACCCTCTGAGCCAGGACAGGAGAGTCGAGATGGGTTGCACCAGTACCTTTAGAGAAGTTTCACATTTTTGAGACTTACTCAAGTGAATTTTACCTTCCGCCTTTCACTCTCCCCTCTTTTCCTCTCTTCCTATCCTCCTCTCCTCCATCTGCTTGAGGGTTGATCACTGACTCAAGATTTTATAGGGATTTATATACTGCTTGCCACAATTGTAGGAGTTCAGAAATGCAGAGAACTAGATATCATGTATTGCTGCGCTTGAGACCCCCGCCAGCGACCCTCAACCTGGTAGCGCCTCAGCACTTTGCTAGAGCCAGCAGCAGAGCACGTGCACTTACCCCCCGGTGAGAAACCTGGTGGTCTGCTGCAACAGAAAAACTCCACATATGCGTCGCTGGTCCGCTGCCGATCGTGGAGGGGGGTGTGGGCAGCACAGCCTGCCCAGACGTGTCTCAGCGTCCACAACCCAATGCCATATCACCTGTAGCCGCAGCCTCAGAAGTAGCGTGATCTGCAAGGCTCACTGTCCTGCCCTGCTACTACCGGCTGGTGAGTGAGTCCCCCCCAAAAAAAACACCAAGTACCAGAGAGTTCTCCACCGAGCCAGTCAAAAAGAAAACTAGAGTCCGTTGCAAAAATATTCGCCAGGAGCTATCTGCTCATTACCAAGGCTCCAAAGTGCATGTCCGTTCCGTTGCCCGTGGATCCTAGCAGTGTCCTGTTTGAGTCCAGCAATGGAGCAACAAAGCCGATGTGGCACAGACCTCTAAGGGCCCGTTACAGGGCACTGCATTTCCCCTAGCTGCGCGCCGTTCTCTGCCGTGGCCATTGCTGGCCGCACACACATCGTCCTGATGTGGCGGGAGGGAGTGGCTTCAGGCGAACTCAGCCGACAGCCCGCGTCCCTGGCTTCTTTCCGTGCTGCAACTTTCAACAAAAGAATAGATCTTTCTTTACCTTTAATTAAAGATTTAGGGCCCGATTACGAGTTTGGCGGTCTAGTCAGTCTGTCTGCCAGATTGCAAGTTGTAACCCTAGCTGCCGGTCCTGCGGCGGTGGTCCCACGGCGGTGCCTTTCTAAGGAACATAGGAGAGACTTAGAAAGGCACCATCGTAGGAGCGCCGCAGCCCATTCCTGCACAGACAGAAATGCACAGGCCCCTCGAAACAGCACTCCTCAAAATATTTGACAAAACCCTAAAAAAACAGCAGACAAAAGCAAGAATGGGTGTGCTGGGCAGAAGCAAACTGGGAATGACAGTTGAACAGACCAGTTGATGAAGAGGGCTGACCTAACGCCCCTCTATGTTTGCATTTTTATGTATTTATTATTTAGTATGTGAAATTGGTGAGAAAGCTAAAGCTGGCTCTAGGCTACATCTAAAAAGTAAGCATTCTGCAAATACAGGGATGAGGGTCTGTTTTCCCTTGCAAGCCTCTATCCTTGCATTTCCAGTCTCTTATTAAAGAGGCAGGTTCTACAAATCCTAATGAATGACCATTGTGTGCTGCGGCAGATTTGTACATCAGTGCAAAATAAAGAAGGGGTAGCAATATTCCCTTATTTAAATTATGTGTCTAATGTTAGTATAGTGGAGCAAGTTTATTTTATTTTTATATTTTTTTAATTTCATTGATTTTAACTAATATAACTAAACATTGACCTTATAATAGGGTGAGAGTTGCCTATAGTGTACCATACTCCTAGGATATTATACACAGGTTAAATGAACATGAACACAGTGGCCAATAGCAGTTTAATCCCTCACATGGGCCCTCACAGTCCCTTCACCCCCAAGATCTTATACATTCAATAATTTCTTGTGGAGCATTCAGGACTCATGTCTTTGTCCATTTCCAGAAGTGACTCTGGGGGCACTTTAACCTTTTTTAAATTTGAACACTAAATTGAAAGAGTTTCACTACTAGCAGACTTGGATATGTTTTACACACATGCACGCCACATAAATGCCCTGTGTGCAGGAGAATCAAAAGCTCTTTCTCATATCACGTTTTTGGATCCCTCTGAATTGTTTATTATTGCTGCCGATGGATCAGGTGTGTGGGATTGTGTTACACAATCTCCTTCAGTACAACCTTGGGGAAACTGCTGCTTAAGGTTTCTGTGTGAGACATAAATGGAACTACAGTGTTAGAAAGTCATCCTTTTGCCCTGTTCACCCCCATTTTTTTCAGAATTATACTGGTGGTAACTGACTCTGACTAGACCCTGGGCATGCTAATCAGGCCCAGGTCCAGAGCTATATGTTGAAAGGTACATATAATAGGGTACACTTACAATTGGCAATGCCAGACCCTATAAATACCTAGTAGATATTAGGGACAGGGGGTGCAATCTACCTATAAGTCCCTAGTATGTAATGGGGCATGGAGGTTTAGAGGCTCAGCAGATTTCATGCAATTGCATGTGTGTGGGCTGTCTTTAAAAGTAAATTCTCACAATTGGTATTGACCGACCCTATAAGTCCCTAGTATATAATAGGCTTAGGGGACTTAAATTATGTATCTGTCCCTAGTATGTAATGGGACATGGAAGCTTAGAGGTCAGCAGATTTCCTGCACTTGCATGTGTGCACTGCTGAGTGCCTGCTGTCTTTTTAAAGGCAGCCTGGACTTGCAGACTGTCAATTGTGTGCAAACTCGACTTTGGTGGTATGGGCACTTTAAAAGTGATAATCTACCTTATTTTTACATATAAGGTACTCCCAGAGACTCCCCTAGGTCTCCCAGGGCTGGGTGGTCATGTAACTATAAGCAGAGGTCTTATCAAATATGTTTTGAATGCCCTGATAAGAAAAAAGCTCTCCATATCTGTTTTTCCCCTTTGTAGATACTTAACTCCATAGGCTAGCATTGCAATATTTTATGTAGTTATAAATATTGCTAGTGATGAAGCATGATTCTTGCGAAATAATCTTGCTTGATCAAATCTGCTCATAACTGTGTTATTAACAAAACAATGACTAATGGTGTGACTTTTAACATTGTCGTACATCGAGATATTTGAAATTACGACTTGAAATTGTGCAAAGATGGCACAACATGTTTGAATAAAATAGTTTATTTCGCTGCAATACTTAACATGCTGAAAGATGAAAGCATGGAAAAAGCTTTATGAAATGTTATTACAAAATTAGACTTGAGTAAATATGCATTTAGAATTATGCACGTAGAAAATATGAAATAGCAAATATAGAAAAATGTTTAGTGAAAAGGTTATTCTGTCTTAATAACAAGAGAAAATAAATCTTATTAATAGCTTGATTGATTTGGAAAGTTAGATTATGCTTATAGATTTAATTAGAAATAATGAATCACTATTTTCTTTACGAGTTACAATCTTTCTGAAATATTAATGCGTGTGTTTTATTTCCAATATTTTCTCCAAGAAGGCCTCAAACCCTGCTAGATTTATTTTTCTTTCCTCACGTAGGCCGTAGAAGAATGTATTTTGTCCTTGATTATTTCTAAAACACTGATTTATTTGTTTAGCTGTGCGTAGCATATCACTAGGTTTCCCTTTCCCTTACGATTATTATATCTTGTGTCAACTAATATTGCAAGCTGATGTGGAAGTGTGCGCAAGGACATGGAAAAGGAATACAATTTTTCTTCCTGCTTCCGAAGGCGATGATGACATCTATTCTAACAAAGGACATTGACAACAAAATCCGGATGAACTAACTGAGACAATGATCACCTCATCTTTTGGACCAATAGAATTGCGTGAAATTTTTAAAATCGTAACTTTAGGCGGAGAGAACTTTTTAGCATTTGGGTATAATTATTACCATGAGAAAAGAACTTGGCAGTAGCTGTTTCTATGAGAAGAGAGCTTTGCTGCTGTACTCTCTATGCTACTCTGGCTAGCTATAATCCTTGCGAATCCTGTGCGAGACTATCTTGATCTACCTAGCACTTCATTGGCTGGTGTTGTTGCTTAATCTATACCTTTTCGGCCGAAGAGTTTGCTACCTCTGACTATTGCACGCTGTGCATTAGTGTTTCACTGTCTCTAGGTTCGTATGAAAAACCGAATTGCATACTGATATTTGTCTTTTGTCACTCTCTCTCTCCCCTCTCAATTCTGTTATTGATTATTTGATGTATTTGTAATGAACTGTATTTCTTACTGTGTACTTACCTGTAACAACAAAATAACACTGAATTTATGATTCTTATGTACGTGTGAATTTGACCATTCCTATTATGAAACAATAGATAAAAGTGACTTGATAAGTATTCAGAGTTTGTCTTTATTAGTGAGTATTTGGATATAATGTATATTGTGATTACTGTTGTTGGACAGGCTATTCCTTCATTATAGGTCCTCATGAGGGAAAACAGCATCTGTCTCTTATTATCGAGTCCTTCTTAGCTCTACCAAACATCTATCGGAGGACCTGATATATGTAAGAAGTTATTGAGATTATATGGGCCCGAATATTTAGTTATAGAGGAAAATCCTACTAGCAATATAGTAGGGTTAATGTGTATGATTATAAAAATTACACTGTTTCCGCTGCAGCACTAGTGAAGGAGTAAACATCGTTCAAGGACTTAAAGGATTGGTATTGATAAATCCAACAACTTGCCACTGTTGAATTCATCATAACTAGTTCAGAAGAGTAGTTATGGAACTTTCTCATTGCTAAGCCAAAATCCAGCTTTCTAGAGGTCTCTGCTGATTTGTTCAGCCTTAACAGGCTTAGTCAGGCTGGTTTGATAACGTGATACGTTGCCTAGCAGGAGCAGAGGTTATCTAATGGAGAGAGCTCTGCAGCTGAGGAGGATGGGTCCTGCAGATGGGGCTGGGTAAATTAAACTGAGCTCAAAAAGAGAGCAGATCAGTAAGGAATTATGGGCCAACCTATCCCCACATTCTGTGCCCCAGCCAGATGGCAGGTTTAGAACAGGGATTTGCAGAGGCCAGTGGGAGGAGAGCTAATGGAAATGAGCCACACTGTGGCTTGAATTAGCTAGCTTTTACTCCTCTGGAGAGAAATCATCGATGTTGGATTTTGGAAGTGAGGTGCTTGGTAGGACAAGAAGATGCCACTCTTTGGAGGAAGTTGTCATGCTTTTGGGTGGCACTCAGCATCTCATTGGACAGAGGTGCCCCTGCTTGTCGCCACAGAACACTGAATAAATATCTGAGAGCTGCATAGTCTCTCAGATCTTCTGTCTGAAGCTACAAGGAAAAGAAGGACTGCCCTGCTGGAGTCTTGATTAGCACCCAACGGCCTGCACTCTGAATGACTGCGCTTGCTGCACAATCTGGCACTACAGCCCTGGGGACTGTTTCTTGTTTCAAGAAGAATTAAGGAGTGGACTCCCTGCAAGCTACAGGTTAACAGAGTCCACCTGCATCATCAAGAGTCCCCATCCTGGAGTGCGTCCAGTAGACTTTTAAGTTTTTGGCCATGTGCATTGTGGGTATTGTCGTCCAGACATCCCAGAGACCATCTAAGAGATTCCAGACCTTTGGATTGGTGATTTGGACACTTTGAACTTATAAGGAGACCTTCAGGAAGCACCTCCAGAAGTTTGAGAACTTTGGAGAACTTTTGGGAAAAAACTCCATAGGGTGAACGACCCGACCTCGAGTGTCAAACTGACTACCTTCAGCCGCAACCCGGCCAGGATTTCAGGTTCGTCCCGCTGAAAGCTCTGGTGCTCTGGACTTCCAGGATTTGACTGGGCCTCAAGGAAAGTCGAGTCGGCAAACCCTCTCTGAATCCAGCCGGCTGTGGAGGTTCAAGTGCCATCAGAAGAAAAACCTCCAGAAAAGCTTCTGAGTGTGAAGGTAAAATTTTGACCGGGGCCTCCCACTTTGTGTATCCGGCCAGGGCTCCATTGCGGTCAGCCTCAAACTTTTACTTTGTCCCGGTCCAGCATGACCAGATGTCCCAGAGTGGCGCTACATGTTTTTAAGCACTATAAAGTGCTTAATCTTTAAACATGCATATCTAGTCTGCTTACATTGGATTTTTGTCGTTTTGGTGTCTATTTGATTATAAAAGTATTTACTATTTTTATAAATTAGTGTGGAATTTTTATTGTGTGTTCTGTCTTACTTATTTGATGTATTGGTGTTTTTAAATGCTTTACACTCCTGTTTCCTAAGTAAGGCCTGACTGCTCGTTGTCAGCTACCAAGATTCGAGCAAGGGGCAAATTTACTGAGACCTTTACCTGACCTTTTACTGTGTTAGTGGCCTTATTACTAGTGGTAGGTGCATACTTACCACTACCTATAACCTGCCTTCCAACATACAGGAGTATAGCACCCCACTGCATCACTGGTTGTGTATGTATCAGTGAAACCGCCCCCTGAGACACAAGACCTAGCCAGCTGCCTTGCATCCTCGAATTGTCTGTAATGCCAGGCATTTGGGAAAATATAATTCAGGTCATGAGATGAAGTGACAGAGCACAAATAAGAAGTAAATGAAACATAGAATTTTAAAAGTTAATCACAAAAAACAACCCTAATTAGTCCTATCAAAGTGCCCTATCATCAAATATTTTCATAATGTGAAGTCCTTGGAACAGAATTTACAGTCTCCAACAGCTCCATAGAAGCACACTTTAACCTGCCTGTACTTAATTCTGTAATATTAAATTGAAGTATGCACCGAAATATTTATAATGAAATCTGTTGAGTGATTGTTGTGAATTTGCCAATATAAGCAATAATTTAAGAATGTAATGCAGGAGGATGACGTAATTCAGTTGAATACAACTTTCCAAACACGGATAAAAGGATAAATGTCTGAAAAACGCAACACGTGACTTCATGTAATACGAAAATAACTTGTTAGTGGCATTATGTTTATATAATGCAATGATCTTTAGAGTTCTGGAGTTAATTACAAACAACTCGGCTTTTGGCTTTGTGTGTTAAGATGGACCTTAATAAAGCATTACGGCCTACTTTCAAGGGCTATAACAGTTGCAAGCCGTGGGGCTATAAAAAGGGAGAGGGCCTTTAACAAGCCACAAAGCCCAAGGCACAAGGGCTATAATGCTAACAGAACGTTCCTCACACTGCGAGTAAATGTTTACGTAAAGAGGGAGAAACAGAAAGATATGCATTGGAATGTTGGAACTGATGGTCCTACCAGTCCTTATTGGCCCTGAGGACTTTTTTTTCATCAATGGAACTGTCAAAATCGAATGTTCTATACACTTTTAGTCATTATGAATTCCTTATATATGTTGAAGTGCTTACGATTGTTAGCAGTAATTTCTAAATAAATAATTCACTGAAATTATGTCGTAGTTGTCGATTATTATAGTAAGGTGGTAAGAATTCTCCTCAGAAGTGTTGTGCATCATTTGAAATAAATTCAATCGTAGTGTACAAATGTGCTTGAGTTAAAGATTTGTTACTGGTAGTGAGACATCAAAAAAACCTTACAATCCTGACGCAGGTGCTACTAATTACATACCTAGATGACGCAAACAATTCATTTAAGTGCTAGGTCTATGAACCGCTAGAGTGCGCTTTAAGAATTAGTTGGACCTTAGAACAGGAGAGGGTAAGGAGGGTGTTTCATAGTTGTGGTCTGGGATGTTGGAAGCATCACAAACTGGAAGCAATTTAAGCCTGAACAGCTAGAAGGTGGAAATAGTTTGCTTGTACAGATTAAGCAGGTGTCAGTGTGTCTGTGTGTCAGGTGTAAGGGGAGGTAAAATGGAACTGTGCTGTAAATGGCTTTGTGGCTAGGAGGAGTTACTTGTACAGTAAAGGCCTAGGCAGATGAAAGACGGTCTTTATGGTGAAACTGATAATGTTGCTATAGGGAACAAATACATAATTGAGCAGTCCAAGCATTACACTATTGCCATAGTCTAATTTGCTGAAGGTTAGTGAGTTTATCTGGGATGTGGTCATGTCAAATGAGAAATGCTGGAGAACGTTTTGTACACTAAGGAGCTGAAAGCAGGTGATTGTGGTATTCAAGGTGTTGAACATGTCAAATTTTAAGCTGTAGTTAAATTGCACCCTAACTTTTTTTGTGCCGTGTCATAGTGTCAGGTTGGCAGGGGGAAGCATGCTCGGAGACACAGTTGTGGCAGGGATTCGGAGGAGCTCTGTGTTTGAGAAGTTCAGTGTTTGAGATCGGAGCACCATCCATTTCTGAAGACTGTTAGTTAGTCAGTAACTTTGAAATTGTGTACTGAAACTGGGTTATGAAATGAGGGAACATGAGGGATATGTGAGCATATCAATGGTAAGAGAAGTCATTGAAGATACAACATCCCCAAGAAAGAAATGAAAAAATAGTATAAAGGGAGCACATGTTCTGGTCCCATACCAGAACCTTGGGGCGCGTTTACTGGAGGGAGAATGGAAAACATTACTTGACTGAAAACAAGCACCTTAAATTTAGGCTAGGATCAATTCAAGTCCTTTATTGGAGTACCAAGAGAGGAGGAAAAATTCAAAAGCAAGGTAAAATGGTCGGTTGTGTCGAAAACACTGACATCAGAAGCATTTCAATGATAAGAGAAGTCATACGAGGACACAAAATCCCAAAGAGAAAAATGATAAAATAGCGTAAAAAGAGAACAGTACTGGTCCAATAGCAGAGTCCCGGGCATGTTTAATGGCAGGAGAGTGAAACACATTGCTGGACTGAAATCGAGCATCTCAAATTTAAGGTGAGATCCATTCAAGTCCTTTAATGGAGTACCAAGAGAGGAAAAGTTCAAAAGCAAGGTAAAATGGTTGCTTGTGTGAAAAACACTGGCAAGGTCAAGTGAATAAGGATCACAGAGACACGCATGAGGGCAATTTCTATGGAATGAAATTTCATATTTCACATTTCTGAGTGGGTCCATTTTTTGAATACTAGCCATTCAAGGGTTTTAACGAAACGAAGATACAGGGAAGAGTCCGTTACAAAATGGGATAGGCGCACCACAGTTTCGATGCAGTCAGGATGGGTTTCAGAGACGATGGACTGATTGAGTGAGATGAGACAAACCTAAAAGCTGAACATTGCAAGTCACTTGGTTTAGTTGGGGTGAATAGGTGAGAAAGGGTTTTTTGCATGGGCAGGAGTGCAGATAATGGGGGCAAGCCCACTTATCCTGATGTAGATTGATAAAACACAGAAGACTCTTTGCTCTGATGCATTATTAATCCTCTCAGTCTGTCTGTCTGTTTGAAGTGATTCAACCTTCAAGCTTATTCGACAGTCCATTGCTAAACAAGCGCACCAAGTATGGGGGTGAATTGCGATTCTCAATCACTCATTGAAACTGAACACGTGTGTCACTGATCCTTCTAAACCAAAGTCACCTGTTAATGGATGGTTCTCCAGGTGATTGAAAAGACGTTGGTGGTGGAGTGACAGCTGCCTACATACTAATGGTACCAAATTGTACTTGTACACTACAAAGTAAAAGTTTACCCCCTTCGTTTTTCGTAAAAGAGCACAAAATAGTAAACTAATTAAGTTATTCTCCATAGCTATGCAGTGTTTGCAAAAAAACAAGTTTTAGTGTGTGTATATATCAGTCTGTACATGCAAAAGCTGTCAGTTTAACTTTATAATCTTCTTAATACTGTAACAAGCCCTTACCTAGCAGTACTGTCCTTTGTGCAGTACTTGCCATCCAAGAGTGTCATTTCATAGAATACGATTTGCAATTCTAAATGTTTATTGATCCTGTTGTTTTTTAAATCCTAAAAAAACGTAAGATGGCGTGCATAGAAACAAAGCTTGAGATGCATGCTTAACATTCAGGAAGGCTCAGTTTCAAGAGATGCATATTTAAGCAACCTGCCCGCCTGCAGTCATAATGTTCACTGATGTGACTCACTGACACCCACAAGAAAACAGCTAATAGCTGCACTTTACTTCTACTCTCTCGTACACCTGTGGCACCAAACAAAACACACTTAGGTCACAAAAGAAAGTCTGAACTGCTCAATGCACAAACTTTCCAGGTGGGTCACAGTAACTTCCATCACAACATTGAAGCTTTGGAGGATGTTGTAAAATATGCAGGATCATTTATTGAAGAGACGCGCCAGTTCCAAGCTGCACAGCAAGAGTTCAGAATCCACCTGCCAAAACTAGAACCTTAATCCACCTAGTATTCCTTACTTGTATCACAGTGATGCTTTACAGCGAGTAAATTCACAATTTCATGTTTCCAGTGTGAGTGATAGGCCCCAGAGAGGCTGCAAGGGATCATAAAGTGCCTGCCCCAGCTTGTTCCTGACATCCTGGAGGGACAGAGACAATCATTTGGTGGTAACAGATGACACAGAATACAGGTAAACATTGAAAAATATATCTAATAGTGCAGAGCCTCTGCACCTCTAACTTCAGTTACAATCTTGGCTGGAACCCAGCTTGACTAACGTCAAATGAAAATGTTCACAAGGCAATATATATAATAGAAAGCAAAGCACAAGACCCAAAGGAGTGAAGTCTGGGTGACCCGAGGATTCCTGCATTGTGTATTGAAACTGAAGGGCCTTTGACTGTGCAGCACTTACAAGAATCACCTATGTGCTCTGTGGGCTTTCCGCTAAGAAAGAAGAGAGGAGTAAGTGATGTGCCAGGAAGGGGTGCCAATATATAGCTGCCTGTCCACAGACAAGAAAAAGAAGCTAGAGACGATCGCAAGGGGCAGCATGAACAAGATGCTGTTTATCTGTTACCGCATCCACATAATGATCATAAAAGCAACAGCACCTTCAGTGTAATTTTGTGACCATGCAATGATGATAACCTTCTGTGTCTGTGGGCATTCTGACACATTCTCCGAGGTAAAGGGACAAATTCCTTGTTATTTTTCCTCGCCAAGGGGTTGCTCTCACAATCACCGGATTAGTTAGTGGCATCTTTATATAGCTTCCTAACAGGCACCCGGTTCTAAGTCCTGAGGAGATGCTCAATGTAGTTAGGATTGAAACGCGTTAACATTTACCTCGAGGATAAAAACAACAGGTCTTTCAACTCTGAATCAGGGATGCAAGCAAACTTGAATACGAGAAAACTATCTTGAATCTTTGGTGCTCCTTCTGAATAGTGTGGTCAATAACCCTAATTGCGGACTTGTATTATAAGGTTGGATGGTTTCATATGAACTAAAACAAATTTTATCAGACTTTGTTATAGAAACCAGTTTCCCCATGCCCCCTTATTTTCCCCTTTTCACATGAACAATTGTTAAACTGGCCTATGATAACGTGAATCCAGATATTTTTTAAATTGCACAGATTGGTTTACGGGTGACGGGTCACATGCACAACATAAATGCATTCAATCTTATGTTTTTTTCTGTGTGTGGACATAATGAGGTATCTATGTGAAATTAACCAAAGAATCAATCAATGAATGCTTGTACCGATAAACTGATTGAGTATTCCTTTGATCGGAGGTGTCTTAACAAAGTACCAATAATTTTCATGCAAGGTCATTTGTTTTGTTGTGTCAGGGTAGGAGGCAACACCTATTGGAGAAGTTATCAATTGAAGCCGTACCATCACTGCTACAACTCAGGCTGGATTCCACCTTTGGGTGGTGGGCTTGTATATGGGCTCAAGGTAGGTCTTTACAGATGTCAGGGGGCGGTTCAGGTTAAGGCATCACTGAGGAAAGTGATACAGGCTATCAGAGCCAATGAGTGCAGACTTTCACTAGACTGTTCCCCACAGTGTCCACTAGATTGTTTTCTAGAATTTCTCTAAGACCGTGTTCTCCTCTCATCTGTAGGGTACTCATGTCCCTGGCCTAAGGATCGTTCCCATAGGTAGGTTAGATTTTGCTTAGACTCTGAAACTCGAGTTAGCACTCCAGAAAGCTAAGGAAGGTTTGGAGGAAAAGGCCAGACAGTTCAAGAGGGGAAAAAGTCCGGTTGTTCCACTAGGAAGAACATAAAGGTGAGATGATAGACAGGAAGAATGGCCCTGGGAAGCCAGAAAGAGGGAAAAGGAATGGCAGAAAAAAGTGAGAAATAGGAAATTGGAGAAGGAGCAGAGAGCCCCAGAAAAAGAGACGACCAGATTATCCATAGAACAGTGATTCCACCTACAGGTCCAAAACAAACCTACCACTAAGGTACCAAAAGAAAGAATACACATGCAAGTGCCAGGCACTGACATTTTAGGATGATTTCATAGGTTTGAGATTACTTGTAACTAAAAAATATTGAATGATAAGTCCAATTCAGAGCCTCTATTAAGTCTTCTCCCTTTTGAAGGGACTATAGACGTTGGAAGGATGCCTGAGAATGACAATCAGACAGAGGAGCCCATGGAGGAAGATTCTTTTTAGATAGTTTGTGCTGAAGTCAGTCGAGTACATACAGAGGTTCTGAGAGAACAAGATGGGGTTCAATTTGAGATCTGGATCTATGACATGGGGCATGATTGGGATAAGTCAGTGAGAAGAATGGACGCAAAGGTTTACCTTTCCTTTAACCCCTTCGCTGCTAGGCCTTTTCCCCCCCTGTGCTAAGCCTTTTTTTGGCTATTTGGGGTAATTCGCGCTTAGGCCCCTGTAACTTTTTGACCACATAAGGTATCCACGCCAAATTGGCGTCCTTCTTTTCAAACATCATGGGGATTCTAAAGGTACCCAGGGTTTGTGGATTCCCCTGGAGGGGACCCAGAAATTAGCCCAAATACAGCAAAAAAAAAATGTTTTTTGAATAAAGGGCTACAGATGAAAGCGTCTGGTATTTTCCCTACAAATGGTATCAAAAAAGGGGTTGTGGTGCTGAAATCACCATCTTCCCAGCTTTCAGGGACAAACAGACTTTTGTCAGAAAACCAAAATTCTTTACACAGTTTTA
Organism: Calotriton arnoldi; assembly: GCA_963921515.1. Taxonomy (NCBI): domain Eukaryota; kingdom Metazoa; phylum Chordata; class Amphibia; order Caudata; family Salamandridae; genus Calotriton; species Calotriton arnoldi. The sequence goes on from CAWUFW010012822.1 coordinate 222,167, forward strand.
GCATTTTTCTGGGACATAGCCTATTTTTGCTATTTTTTGTGCTTTCAACCTCCTTCCAGTTAATGGTAGAAATGGGTATGAAATCAATAATGGATCCTGGAAAGCTATACATTTTTAACAAGTAGACAAAATTCTGAATTCAGCAAGGGGTCATTTGTGTAGATCCTTCAAGGTTTCTTTATAGAAACTAACAGTTAAATATAGGAAAAATTGAAAATTAGTTGAAAAAAACAGCCATTTGTGTCAACGTTTTCACCTGTAACTTCTTCTAATTATGACAGCTGTTTGAAAGCAATATACCGTTACATCCGCTGGACCCTTCTGGTTGTGGGGATATATAGTACTTGTAGGTTCACCAAGAACCCAACGAACCCAGAGCCAATAACTGAGCAGCGACTTGCAATGCTTTTTTATTATGTACCGGGTATATAGTAATTATTCTGGGAAAATGTATACATGGAAAAACCGGTATGAAAGACACCTATGTATTTCTGAAATGGGAACAAAATATAGAGTTTAGAAACAGTAGATATTTGCACATTTCCGAAATTGGGAATACCCATACAAGCATGAGAATTATAGGTCATTTTTCAAAATGACTTCTTTTTTACACATTGTCTTTCATTTGGAAGGCAGAAATGCATCGAACGTCAATAGGTAATAACAGTTGCTCTACAATTCTGTGTTACCCTAAATCTCCCAATAAAAGTGGTACCTCACTAGTGTGGGTACGTCTAGTGCCCACGACAGGAAACGGCTCAAAACGCAACATGGACACACCACATTTTCACAATGAAAAATTACCCCTTTTTTGCAAAGTGCCTAGCTGTAGTTTTTGAACCCTAGCTCTGCTGGCACCTAGGGAAACCTAGCAAACCTATACATTTTTCAAAACTAGACACCCAGGGGAATCCAGGATGGGGTGACTGGACTGGCTCTCACCAGGTTCTGTTACCCAGAATCCCTTGCAAACCTAAAATATTGTCAAAAAAAACACATTTTCCTCACATTTCTGTAGTGGAAAGTTCTGGAATCTGCATGGATCCACAAAATTCTACCCACCCAGCGTTCCCCAAAGTCTTCCGAGAAAAATGGTACCTCACTTGTGTGGGTAGGCCTAGTGCCCGCGAGAGGAAACGGCACAAAACGCAACGTGGACACACCACATTTTCACAGTGAAAAATGACCCTTTTTTGCAAAGTGCCTAGCTGTAGTTTTTGAACCCTAGCTCTGCCGGCACCTAGGGAAACCTAGCAAACCTATACATTTTTTAAACCTAGACACCCAGGGGAATCCAGGATGGGGTGACTTGACTGGCTCTCACCAGGTTCTGTTACCCAGAATCCCTTGCAAACCTAAAAAATTGTCCAAACAAACACATTTTCCTCACATTTCTGTGGTGGAAAGTTCTGGAATCTGAGTGGATCCACAAAATTCCACCCACCACGCGTTCCCCAAAGTCTTCCGAGAAACATGGTACCTCACTTGTGTGGGTAGGCCTAGTGCCCGCGACAGGAAACGGCGCAAAACGCAACGTGGACACAACACATTTTCACATTGAAAAATGACCCTTTTTTTTGCAAAGTGCCTAGCTGTAGTTTTTTAACCCTAGCTCTGCCGGCACCTAGGGAAACCTAGCAAACCTATACTTTTTTGAAAACTAGACACCCAGAGCAATCCAGGATGGGGTGACTTGACTGGCTCTCACCAGGTTCTGTTACCCAGAATCCTTTGCAAACCTAAAAAATTGTCAAAAAACACACATTTTCCTCACATTTCTGTGGTGGAAAGTTCTGGAATCTGTGTGGATCCACAAAATTCCACCCAATCCGCGTTCCCCAAAGTCTTCCGAGAAAAATGGTACCTCACTTGTGTGGGTAGGCCTAGTGCCCGCAAGAGGAAACGGCGCAAAACACAACGTGGACACACCACATTTTCACAGTGAAAAATGACCCTTTTTTTGCAAAGTGCCTAGCTGTAGTTTTTTAACCCTAGCTCTGGCGGCACCAAGGGAAGCCTAGCAAACCTATACATTTTTGAAAACTAGACACCCAGGGGAATCCAGGATGGGGTGACTTGACTGGCTCTCACCAGGTTCTGTTACCCAGAATCCCTTGCAAACCTAAACAATTGTAAAAAAAAACAACATTTTCCTCACATTTCTGTGGTGGAAAGTTCTGGAATCTGCGTGGATCCACAAAATTCCACCCACCCCGCGTTCCCCAAAGTCTTTTGAGAAAAATGGTACCTCACTTGTGTGGGTAGGCCTAGTGCCCGCGACAGTAAACGGCGCAAAACGCAACGTGGACACACCACATTTTCACAGTGAAAAATGACCCTTTTTTGCAAAGTGCCTAGCTGTAGTTTTTGAACCCTAGCTCTGCCGGCACCTAGGGAAACCTAGCAAACCTATACATTTTTGAAAACTAGACACCCAGGGAGTCCAGGATGGGGTGACTTGACTGGCTCTCACCAGGTTCTGTTACCCAGAATCCCTTGCAAACCTAAAACATTGTCAAGAAAACCACATTTTCCTCACATTTCTGTGGTGGAAAGTTCTGGAATCTGCGTGGATCCACAAAATTCCACCCACCCCGCGTTCCCCAAAGTCTTTTGAGAAAAATGGTACCTCACTTGTGTGGGTAGGCCTAGTGCCCGCGACAGTAAATGGCGCAGAATGCAACGTGGACACACCACATTTTCACAGTGAAAAATGACCCTTTTTTTGCAAAGTGCCTAACTGTAGTTTTTTAACCCTAGCTCTGCCGGCACCTAGGGAAACCTAGCAAACCTATACATTTTTTAAAACTAGGCACCCAGGGGAATCCAGGATGGGGTGACTTGACTGGCTCTCACCAGGTTCTGTTACCCAGAATCCCTTGCAAACCTAAAAAATTGTCCAAAAAAACACATTTTCCTCACATTTCTGTGGTGGAAAGTTCTGGAATCTGAGTGGATCCACAAAATTCCACCCACCACGCGTTCCCCAAAGTCTTCCGAGAAACATGGTACCTCACTTGTGTGGGTAGGCCTAGTGCCCGCGACAGGAAACGGCGCAAAACGCAACGTGGACACAACACATTTTCACAGTGAAAAATGACCCTTTTTTGCAAAGTGCCTAGCTGTAGTTTTTTAACCCTAGCTCTGCCGGCACCTAGGGAAACCTAGCAAACCTATACATTTTTGAAATCTAGACACCCAGGGGAATCCAGGATGGGGTGACTTGACTGGCTCTCACCAGGTTCTGTTACCCAGAATCCCTTGCAAACCTAAAACATTGTCAAGAAAACCACATTTTCCTCACATTTCTGTGGTGGAAAGTTCTGGAATCTGCGTGGATCCACAAAACTCCACCCACCCCGCGTTCCCCAAAGTCTTCCGAGAAAAATGGTACCTCACTTGTGTGGGTAGGCCTAGTGCCCGCGACAGGAAACGGCGCAAAACGCAACGTGGACACACCACATTTTCACAGTGAAAAATGACCCTTTTTTTGCAAAGTGCCTAGCTGTAGTTTTTAACCCTAGCTCTGGCGGCACCAAGGGAAGCCTAGCAAACCTATACATTTTTGAAAACTAGACACCCAGGGGAATCCAGGATGGGGTGACTTGACTGGCTCTCACCAGGTTCTGTTACCCAGAATCCCTTGCAAACCTAAACAATTGTCAAAAAAAACAACATTTTCCTCACATTTCTGTGGTGGAAAGTTCTGGAATCTGCGTGGATCCACAAAATTCCACCCACCCCGCGTTCCCCAAAGTCTTTTGAGAAAAATGGTACCTCACTTGTGTGGGTAGGCCTAGTGCCCGCGACAGTAAACGGCGCAAAACGCAACGTGGACACACCACATTTTCACAGTGAAAAATGACCCTTTTTTTGCAAAGTGCCTAGCTGTAGTTTTTGAACCCTAGCTCTGCCGGCACCTAGGGAAACCTAGCAAACCTATACATTTTTGAAAACTAGACACCCAGGGGAGTCCAGGATGGGGTGACTTGACTGGCTCTCACCAGGTTCTGTTACCCAGAATCCCTTGCAAACCTAAAACATTGTCAAGAAAACCACATTTTCCTCACATTTCTGTGGTGGAAAGTTCTGGAATCTGCGTGGATCCACAAAATTCCACCCACCCCGCGTTCCCCAAAGTCTTTTGAGAAAAATGGTACCTCACTTGTGTGGGTAGGCCTAGTGCCCGCGACAGTAAATGGCGCAGAATGCAACGTGGACACACCACATTTTCACAGTGAAAAATGACCCTTTTTTTGCAAAGTGCCTAACTGTAGTTTTTTAACCCTAGCTCTGCCGGCACCTAGGGAAACCTAGCAAACCTATACATTTTTTAAAACTAGGCACCCAGGGGAATCCAGGATGGGGTGACTTGACTGGCTCTCACCAGGTTCTGTTACCCAGAATCCCTTGCAAACCTAAAAATTGTCCAAAAAACACATTTTCCTCACATTTCTGTGGTGGAAAGTTCTGGAATCTGAGTGGATCCACAAAATTCCACCCACCACGCGTTCCCCAAAGTCTTCCGAGAAACATGGTACCTCACTTGTGTGGGTAGGCCTAGTGCCCGCGACAGGAAACGGCGCAAAACGCAACGTGGACACAACACATTTTCACAGTGAAAAATGACCCTTTTTTTGCAAAGTGCCTAGCTGTAGTTTTTTAACCCTAGCTCTGCCGGCACCTAGGGAAACCTAGCAAACCTATACATTTTTGAAAACTAGACACCCAGGGGAATCCAGGATGGGGTGACTTGACTGGCTCTCACCAGGTTCTGTTACCCAGAATCCCTTGCAAACCTAAAACATTGTCAAGAAAACCACATTTTCCTCACATTTCTGTGGTGGAAAGTTCTGGAATCTGCGTGGATCCACAAAACTCCACCCACCCCGCGTTCCCCAAAGTCTTCCGAGAAAAATGGTACCTCACTTGTGTGGGTAGGCCTAGTGCCCGCGACAGGAAACGGCGCAAAACGCAACGTGGACACACCACATTTTCACAGTGAAAAATGACCCTTTTTTTGCAAAGTGCCTAGCTGTAGTTTTTTAACCTTAGCTCTGGCGGCACCAAGGGAAGCCTAGCAAACCTATACATTTTTGAAAAATAGACACCCAGGGGAATCCAGGATGGGGTGACTTGACTGGCTCTCACCAGGTTCTGTTACCCAGAATCCCTTGCAAACCTAAACAATTGTCAAAAAAAAAAACATTGTCCTCACATTTCTGTGGTGGAAAGTTCTGGAATCTGCGTGGATCCACAAAATTCCACCCACCCCGCGTTCCCCAAAGTCTTTTGAGAAAAATGGTACCTCACTTGTGTGGGTAGGCCTAGTGCCCGCGACAGTAAACGGCGCAAAACGCAACGTGGACACACCACATTTTCAAAGTGAAAAATGACCCTTTTTGTGCAAAGTGCCTAGCTGTAGTTTTTGAACCCTAGCTCTGCCGGCACCTAGGGAAACCTAGCAAACCTATACATTTTTTAAAACTAGATACCCAGGGGAATCCAGGATGGGGTGACTTGACTGGCGGCTCTCACCAGGTTCTGTTACCCAGAATCCCTTGCAAACCTAAAAAATTGTCAAAAAAAACACATTTTCCTCACATTACTGTGGTGGACAGTTCTGTAATCTGCGTGGATCCACAAAATTCCACCCACCACGCATTCCCCAAAGTCTTCCGAGAAAAATGGTACCTCACTTGTGTGGGTAGGCCTAGTGCCCGCGACAGGAAACGGCCCAAAACGCTACGTGGAGACACCACATTTTCACAGTAAAAAATGACCCTTTTTTTGCAAAGTGCCTAGCTGTTGCTTTTTAACCCTAGCTCTGCCGGCACCTAGGGAAACCTAGCAAACCTATACATTTTTGAAAACTAGACACCCAGGGGAATCCAGGATGGGGTGAATTGACTGGCTGTCACCAGGTTCTATTACCCAGAATCCCTTGCAAACCTAAAACATTGTCAAGAAAACCACATTTTCCTCACATTTCTGTGGTGGAAAGTTCTGGAATCTGAGTGGATCCACAAAATTCCACCCACCCTGCGTTCCCCAAAGTCTTCCGAGAAAAATGGTACCTCACTTGTGTGGGTAGGTCTAGTGCCCGCGACAGGAAACGGCGCAAAACGCAACGTGGACACACCACATTTTCACAGTGAAAAATGACCCTTTTTTTGCAAAGTGCCTAGCTGTCATTTTTGAACCCTAGCTCTGGCGGCACCTAGGGAAGCCTAGCAAACCTATACATTTTTGAAAACTAGACACCCTGGGGAATCCAGGATGGGGTGACTTGACTGGCTCTCACCAGGTTCTGTTACCCAGAATCCCTTGCAAACCTAAAAAAGTGTCAAAAAAACCACATTTTCCTCACATTTCTGTTGTGGAAAGGTCTAGAATCTGCGTGGATCCACAAAATTCCACTCACCCCGCGTTCCCCAAAGTCTTTTGAGAAAAATGGTACCTCACTTGTGTGGGTAGGCCTAGTGCCCGCGACAGTAAACGGCGCAAAACGCAACGTGGACACACCACATTTTCACAGTGAAAAATGACCCTTTTTTGCAAAGTTCCTAGCTGTAGTTTTTGAACCTCAGCTCTGCCGGCACCTAGGGAAACCTAGCAAACTTATACACCCAGGGAAATCCAGGATGGGGTGACTTGACTGGCTCTCACCAGGTTCTGTTACCCAGAATCCCTTGCAAACCTAGAAAATTGTCAAAAAAAACACATTTTCCTCACATTTCTGTGGTGGAAAGTTCTGGAATCTGCGTGGATCCACAAAATTCCACCCACCCCGCGTTCCCCAAAGTCTTCCAAGAAAAATGGTACCTCAGTTGTGTGGGTAGGCCTAGTTCCCGTGACAGGAAACGGCGCAAAACGCGACGTGGACACAACACATTTTCACAGTGAAAAATTACCCTTTTTTTGCAAAGTGCCTAGCTGTAGTTTTTGAACCCTAGCTCTGCCGGCACCTAGGGAAACCTAGCAAACCTATACATTTTTGAAAACTAGACACCCAGAGGAATCCAGGATGGGGTGACTTGACTGGCTCTCACCAGGTTCTGTTACCCAGAATCCCTTGCAAACCTAAAACATTGTCAAAGAACACACATTTTCCTCACATTTCTGTGGTGGAAAGATCTGAAATCTGCGTGGATCCACAAAATTCCACCCAATCCGCGTTCCCTAAAGTCTTCCGAGAAAAATGGTACCTCACTTGTGTGGGTAGGCCTAGTGCCCGCGACAGGAAACGGCGCAAAACACAACGTGGACACAGCACATTTTCACAGTCAAAAATTACCCTTTTTTTGCAAAGTGCCTAGCTGTAGTTTGTGAACTCTAGCTCTGCCGGCACCTAGGGAAACCTAGCAAACCTATACATTTTTGAAAACTAGACACGCAGGGGAATCCAGGATGGGGTGACTTGACTGGCTCTCACCAGGTTCTGTTACCCAGAATCCCTTGCAAACCTAAAACATTGTCAAGAAAACCACATTTTCCTCACATTTCTGTGGTGGAAAGTTCTGGAATCCACGTGGATCCACAAAATTCCACCCACCCCGCGTTCCCCAAAGTCTTCCGCGAACAATGGTACCTCACTTGTGTGGGTAGGCCTAGTGCCCGTGACAGGAAACGGCGCAAAACGCAACGTGGACACACCACATTTTCACAGTGAAAAATGACCCTTTTTTTGCAAAGTGCCTAGCTGTAGTTTTTGAACCCTAGCTCTGGCGGCACCTAGGGAAGCCTAGCAAACCTATACATTTTTTAAAACTAGACACCCAGGGGAATCCAGGATGGGGTAACTTGACTGGCTCTCACTAGGTTCTGTTACCCAGAATCCCTTGCAAACCTAAAAAATTGTCAAAAAAAACAGATTTTCCTCACATTTCAGTGGTGGAAAGTTCTGGAATCTGCGTGGATCCACAAAATTCCACCCACCCCGCGTTCCCCAAAGTCTTTTGAGAAAAATGGTACCTCACTTGTGTGGGTAGGCCTAGTTCCCGTGACAGTAAACGGCGCAAAACGCAACGTGGACACACCACATTTTCACAGTGAAAAATGACCCTTTTTTTGCAAAGTGCCTAGCTGTAGTTTTTTAACCCTAGCTCCTACGGCACCTAGGGAAACCTAGAAAACCTATACATTTTTGAAACCTATACACCCAGGGGAATCCAGGATGGGGTGAGTTGACTGGGTCTCACCAGGTTCTGTTACCCAGAATCCCTTGCAAACCTAAAACATTGTCAAAAAAACCACATTTTCCTCACATTTCTGTGGTGGAAAGTTCTGGAATCTGCGTGGATCCACAAAATTCCACCCACCCCGCGTTTCCCAAAGTCTTCCAAGAAAAATGGTACTTCACTTGTGTGGGTATGCCTAGTGCCCGCGACAGGAAACGGCGCAAAACACAACGTGGACACAACACATTTTCACAGTGAAAAATGACCCTTTTTTTGCAAAGTGCCTAGCTGTAGTTTTTGAACCTTAGCTCTGCCGGCACCTAGGGAAACCTAGCAAACCTATACATTTTTGAAAACTACCCACCCAGAGGAATCCAGGATGGGGTGACTTGACTGGCTCTCACCAGGTTCTGTTACCCAGAACCCCTTGCAAACCTAAAAAAACTGTTAAAGAACACACATTTTCCTCACATTTCTGTGGTGGAAAGTTCTGGAATCTGCGTGGATCCACAAAATTCTACCCAATCCGCGTTCCCCAAAGTGTTCCGAGAAAAATGGTACCTCACTTGTGTGGGTAGGCCTAGTGCCCGCGACAGGAAACGGCCCAAAACGCAACGTGGACACACCACATTTTCACAGTAAAAAATGACCCTTTTTTTGCAAAGTGCCTAGCTGTTGTTTTTTAACCCTAGCTCTGCCGGCACCTAGGGAAACCTAGCAAACCTATGCATTTTTGAAAACTATACACCCAGGGGAATCCAGGATGGGATGACTTGATTGGCTCTCACCAGGTTCTGTTACCCAGAATCCCTTGCAAACCTAAAGTTTTTTTTAAAAAAGCACATTTTCCTCACATTTCTGTGGTGGAAAGTTCTTGAATCTGCGTGGATCCACAAAATTCCACCCACCCGCGTTTCCCAAAGTCTTCCGAGAAAAATGGTACCTCACTTGTGTGGGTAGGCCTAGTGCCCGCGACAGGAAACGGCCCAAAACGCAACGTGGACACACACCACATTTTCACAGTGAAAAATGACCCTTTTTTTGCAAAGTGCCTAGCTGTAATTTTTTAACCCTAGCTCTGCCGGCACCTAGGGCAACCCACACATTTCTGGAAACTAGACACCCAGGGGAGTCCAGCGAGGTATGGCTTGCGAGGGTCCCCCAACATTCTCCTACCCAGAATCCCCTGCAAATCTCAAATTTCGCTGAAAAAAATCACTTTTTTCTCAAATTTCTGTGTGGGAAAGTTCTGGAATCTGCGTGGATCCACAAATTTCCTCCCACCCAGCGTTCCCCCAGGTCTCCCGATAAAAATGGTACCTCACTCGCGTGGGTGGGTCAAGGACCCACGACAGGCAAGGGCCCAAAACCTATCGAGGAGACATCAAAATTACCTACCACAAACCAACCTGGTTTTACAAGGGGGGTCCCATGAGTTTTTGGCCTGGGGCTCAGCGGCCATCTAAGGAAACCTACCAAATTCACACATTTCTGGAAACTACACACCCGGGGGAGTCCAGCGAGGTATGGCTTGCGTGGGTCCCCCAACATTCTCCTACCAGAATCCCCTGCAAACCTCAGATTTCGCTGAAAAAATCACTTTTTTCTCAAATTTCTATGTGGGAAAGTTCTGGAATCTGCGTGGATCCACAAATTTCCTCCCACCCAGCGTTCCCCCAGGTCTCCCGATAAAAATGGTACCTCACTTGTGTGAGTAGGCATAGTGGCTGCAACAGGAAATGGCCCAAATCGTACTGTGGAGACTTCAAAATTACCTATCACAAAACAACCTGGTTTGGGGGGGGGGCACCTGGGGTTTTGGCCCCAGATGCGGCGGCCATCTTGGGAAAGTACCAAACCCAAACATTTCTGAAAACTAGACACCCGGGGGAGTCCAATGAGGTATGGCTTGTGTGGATCCCCCAACTTTTTCCTACCCAGAATGCCATGCAAACCTCAAATTTAGCTGAAAAAGCCACATTTTCCACATCATTTTGTGTGAAATCACCGTGCCGGCACAAATGTCCTACCCCACAGCGTTCCCCTGAGTCTCCAGAGTAAAATGATACCTCACTTGTGTGGGTGGGGCAAGGGCCTGTGACTGGGAAGAGCCCAAAACATAGGGAATAAGGGTATAGCACCGAGAATTCTAAGCGCTACATTTTTTCTTAAATTCTTTTTTAGCCAATTCTACATTGGACAGCCACACAAGTGAGGTATCATTTTACTCGGGACACTAAGGAGAACGCTGTGGGGTAGGACATTTGTGCCGGCATGGTGATTTCACACACAAATATGTGGAAAATGTGTTTTTTTCAGCTAAATTTGAGGTTTGCAGGGGATTCTGGGTAGGGAAACATTGGGGGATCCACGCAAGGCATACCTCATTGGACTCCCCAGGGTGTCTAGTTTTCAGAAATGTGTGGGTTTGGTAGGTTTCCCTAGATGGCGGCGAGCCCGGAGCCAAAGAACCAGGTGCCCCCCTCCAAAACCAGGTAGTTTTGTTATAGGTAATTTTGAAGTCTCCACAGTACGATTTGGGCCATTTCCTGTTGCAGCCACTATGCCTACCCACACAAGTGAGGTACCATTTTTATCAGGAGACCTGGGGGAATGCTGGGTGGTAGGAAATTTGTGTCAGCCCGGTTATCCTACAACTTCCCCACACAGGAATGTGAGAAAAAATTGATTCTTTCAACAAAATTTGAGGTTTGCAGGGGATTCTGGGTAGGGAAATGTTGGGGGATCCACGCAAGCCATACCTCGCTGGACTCCCCCGGGTGCCTAGTTTTCAGAAACGTGTGGGTTTGGTAGTTTCCCAAGATGGACGCCGAGCCCGGGGCCAAAAACCCAGGTGACCCCCACTTGCAAAACCAGGTTGTTTTGTGATAGGTCATTTTGATGTCTCCTCAATACGTTTTGGGCCCTTGCCTGTCGCCGGTACTTGACCCACCCACACAAGTGAGGTACCATTTTTCTCGAAAGACTTTGGGGAATGCGGGGTGGGTGGAATTCTGTGGATCCACACACATTCCAGAACTTTCCAACACAGAAATGCGAGGAAAATTTGTTTTTTTTGACAAATTTTGAGGTTTGCAAGGGATTCTGGGTAACAGAACCTGGTGAGAGCCAGACAAGTCACCCCATCCTGGATTCCCCTGGGTGTCTAGTTTTTAAAAATGTATAGTTTTGCTAGGTTTCCCTAGGTGCCGACAGAGCTAGGGTTCAAAATCTACAGCTAGGCACTTTGCAAAAAAAGGGTCAGTTTTCACTGTGAAAGTGTGGTGTGTCCACGTTGAGTTTTGGGCCGTTTCCTGTCGCGGGCACTTGGCCTACCCACACAAGTGAGGTACCATTTTTCTCGGAAGACTTTGGGAAATGCGGGGTGGGTGGAATTTTGTGGATCCACACAGATTCCAGAGCTTTCCACCACAGAAATGTGCCCCGGGGGGGGCAGAAAGACTGATTTTGTGGCCGGGGGGTGGGGGCATTAGCATGCCCATATTGGGCAGCCCCCACCCCTAATGAATATGTAAACAAAAATCCCTGGTATTTAGTGGGCTTTCTGCTCTCCCAGGGGGGCAGATTGGGGGCTACTGCCCCATCTGCCCCCCAGGGGGGGCAGAAAGACTATATTTGCCCATTTTCATATGGGGGAGCAAAGGCCCTTGCCCAAGGGGCCGCTCCCCCCTCCCTGGTGGCTAGTGGGTGGATCCCTGCTTGGGGATCGCCCTCCTGGGGCGATCCCCAAGCAGGGATCCACTGGGGAGTGGTACCATTGGAAAGGGGAGATTCTCCCCTTTCCAACGATACCTCTCCCGTCTTTCTACGTGCTCAGAGGGATTCCCAGTGCCATGGCGTCGGACGTGCGGGAGCCGTCCGACGCACATGAGCACTGATGATGCGCGGGAGCCATCCGACGCATCGAAGGGGTTAACCAACTCATATTAAGAGAGTGACTCAGGGAGATCTACCTCACTCAGGTGGTACTTATCTGTTCTTACAGAAAGGATCGAGGGAAGCTTGATGTTTTGGCTGGTAAGTGGTTTGCTAACTGGGTGAAGAAGTGCTGGAGCAGCATAATTCCAAACCTAACGGACAGACAAGTTCCCCACCCACCAGTTCCAAACTGGAGGTGAAGGGCCAAAATGGTTTCAAAGGGTCGATGCTGCGATGGAAACCTAAGGGGATCTGGTTTCCTTCTCAGAATCTAAAAAAGAAGGAACAGAAGGATACCTCCTCTCAGCCCAAGGTGTTTAGGTGCCACTGTGAAGCTCATTAAAAAAGGACTGTTCATTCAAGTGCCCAATGTCAGCTGCACTCTTGATAGGCATATTGTTGTTGGTTGGGATCCAGATGCTTATAAACACATTCATGGAAACCCCTTGGGGCTTGTCAGTGAGGTGGATATCAATTGCAAAAAGGTTCCTGCCCTAAAGAATACTGGCACTTATTATAGGACTACAAATGAGTGAAAGGATAGAAAACCTGAAGATGTAGTCCCTGGCATCATTGGCAATGGCCTAGTAGCCAGTGTGGATGACATGGAGTGCCCTCGTGCTAGAGTGAAGGTAGAAGTCAACAGCAAGATAGCCCTGATCTATAAAGGTATGCGAGGAAAAAGGGGTGATAGGTGCCTGCTTTGCAATGACCTGGCAATGTCAGCTGTGCTTACCAGGGCACAGGCTGCATATCAGCTTTAGGAAGAGGCTGTGATCAGCCCTGGAGAGGAAGGATAAGGAGAGGGACATGTATAGTGGACCAGGGCAGACTCTTCCAATGAAGAGGAGGATGAGGCCTCAGAAGCAGGCCATGTGTCACTGCCAGAGTTGCAGGACATGTTAGCTGCGTGAGGACCAACCCAGGAACAGTTCTGTCAGGCACAAGAAACATGTCCTACTCTGGTGGGCCTACGCAAGGTGGCCAAGAAACAACTTACAACCAGAGGGACAAACAGACACAGTGTGGTGTGGGAGGAAGGGCTGCTGTATTGGGAGCCACCAAGAGGCTGGTAATTATTCAAGCACACAGAAATGTTTGGTTGTCACTAACATATGAGCTACCCCTAGGTGGGCACCTGAGCATCAAGAAGATCAAGGATAGATAAGAAATTATAGTCTACTTGCCAGATATGGGCCAAAATGTACTGAGGTTTTACCGAACCTGCCCAACTTTTCAAGTGAATGGCATGTCTGAAGGGCAAATCAATGCACCGTTGGTGCTACTACCTGTAGTTGCTATGCCTTTTGAGAAAGTAGGCATTAGATATTGTTGGTCCATTTGATCCCCACATCTGTTTCAGTCAACAAATACATTTTGGTCATGGTAGACCATGCTAACAGCTACCCTGATGCATCACCCATGAGGAGCACAACCGCCAAGGTAGTGGTGAGGGCCCTCCTTGTGATTTTCTGCAGGGTTGGATATCCCAGGACAACAGTATCTGACAGAAGCGTGAATTTCATCTCATCATGCAAGAGAGTGATGAGGAAGCAAGTTGGAGGGACTTACCAATTCTCGAAGCATGAGACTGAGCAACTGTCCATAGGTGAAATGGACACATTTACGGGGTGGCATGATTCATCAACTCATTAAACTCCAAATGTCTGAACTAGTTGAAAGCAGATTGTCAGACACACAAAAGGTGATGAGAGGAATGCTTGCAATTTGGGGTGACCGCGCCTGCACAGGTGAGAGGCCAGTGGATGACATACTGCCAGGTCGCCGAAACAACATTTCAGTGCATGATGACTAGCCGAAAACTGCTGTGGACAGCTTCCACTACTGAGTGGGACTCGCGGGCGATTGGCTAGGCTTGTACATGGTCCATGGAGTGGGCTGAATTCTGGTCCTGACACAACCACTGAGTAGCGAGGACACCCCTCATTTGAGTGTTACACCTCTGCCTATATACTCTATCCTGCCTACGCTCTCCACGACTTGGGAGACTATGAGAAATCCAAAGGCTAGTCAAAAGAACAAGCAGGTGGGTGCACCTGACCAGTTGAAGATGGCGGAAGGAGGAAGCGAGAGCCCAGACACTATTCCACCCCCTATGCAACTACAGTTTCACAGAATCCTTGCTGCCATAGCAGATTCCAAAAGCACGCAACAACAGGTAATTGGTGCAGTCTTGGTGGGGCTTGGATTGCTGCAAGCAGATCATAATAACTTGTCGGACAAGGTAACAGAGATTAGTTCAGGATTTGAGGAGCTTCGCCATACCCACCCCAAAGTGGCAGGGCGCAGGTTGCAATGCTAACAGATAAGGTGCACACCCTGGAGCGTCGGGCTGAGGATGCAGAGGGCCGAAATAGGGCCGAAATAGAAGGAGTAATGTCCGAGTGGTGGGGCTCCCGTAAGACACAGAGGGAGGCAAAATGGTGGTCTATCTTGAGATCTGTAATCGCACCGAACCATCTGGCTCCCTTCTTTGTCTGAAGAGGGCACACAGATTTCCGGCGAGACCTCCGGCTCCAGGTAGGCGGCCAAACTCCACTTTTAGATCGTGACATTATCCTACAGAATGCCAGGAGCCAAGGCCCCTATGAAGTTGAGAATGGAAAGGTTACTCTATTTCCCGACAACACCCTTGATGTGCAATCCAAGGGGGCATCCTATATGGAAGTGAACAAGGCACTGAGGTAGGAGGGTATACAGTACTCTCTTATCTTCCCGGCCAATCTGAAAATCATGTTGGATGGATCCACACACTTTTAAGAGGAATCTCAGGAAGTGTGGGATTGGCTGGAATCCTATAAGGCAGAACACCCCAGGAGACCCGACCTTGAGACCCCAGGATGATGTGCCTTAGTGCAGCTGGCGGAACAGGGGACCTAGGAGCAGAAGCACGCTGCGGAAACCCACAAAAGAACAGACGGAGCAGGAACGGGCTGAAGCATTACAGCTGGCAGTAATAATCGCCTCCCACTCGAGAGGGCAGGCTACAGACTAGGAGCCTGGGAGCTCGCGTGTGGATGGAGAAGGTCTTCCTGTGGTCACCCGTCAGACCATTGACGAGCTGGTTTAACCTACAAATGTGCTGAATGCCAGAATGCAAACACCCTGGGTCAGGTTGCTACATTGTGCCCCCGAAGAATAGGGGGGGCCCTATCTCTGGCCCTTGTTGATGCTGAATCTATGAACACTCGCTGCTGTTGGCAGGGTGGCGACATGACCGGAGAAGGACTGTACTCATAGCCCGGGGGCAACCAGTGAGGGCCTGGTGGATGAGTCATGGGGCTGGCCATGGCCAATAGGCTGGCCCCCTGTGAATCTGAAGATGCTCCTGGATGCAGACATGTGGAGACTGTCGGAGATGGCCTGGGCTCCGGTTATTTTGGAGCTTATTACGTACTGGACTCCCGTGGAAGGAGCTTGGGCACCCCCCTCCATTCCGCCTGGACTCACTTTTGTTGTGGTGGAGTGGTTGGAACGGACTGGCTTAGACTGATCTTGCCTGCCCCTATCACCCGATGCCCTTTTGGAGTCTGGTGGAGCTTTGCTAATATTGTTTCCAGGTTGTAAGGTGTTTGGATGGACAGCCGTTGCTGATCTGCCCTGGGGATGGGGAGTTCATTGTTGGAGAATATGTTGTTATTCTTTTTTTGCTCGTCTCTACTGCGGGAGCCGGGTGGAGAAATGGGCTTTGGGACAATGTACATGTGCTAGGTGGCCGTCTGTGACTGAACTATGGTCCTGGCCACTACTACTCAAGAATTTAAATGTCGGACATGGAATGTCTGGGGATGGGTTCCACAGCCAAGTGGCACAATATACACCATTACCTTGGACGCAGGGGAGTACATATAGCAATGCTCCAGGAGACACATCTTTCAAGGGTGGAAGTGGAGTGCACTGCAGATGGCAAGGCCAATTGTACGCCACATCATTCTCAGGGTATGCGAGAGGCACACTGATATGACTTAGAGTCGGGACCCCTTTTGAGTGTTTACAATCCCTTATCGACAAAGAGGGCAGCTATGTATTAGTGAGGGGTAGACTACTAGGGAAGGCGATCACATTGGGAAGCATACATGCCCGTAATGAAGAGAAGGTGGCTTTCTTTCACTAGCTCCCAGTTCCTTTGGGATGCACAATGTGGGGGGATCTGTTGTTGGGAGGGGATTTTAATTCTGTGGCGGACGTAGCCCTGGACCGTTCCACAACCCCCTTGCTAGGGGCCACTGCTCATAAGATAATGGCAGGCTTCAGGGACTGGACACAGCATTGGGGGCTGACAGATCTTTGGCGCACCCAACACGGCCACGCATGTGAGTACTTCTACTTCTCACTCATTTACACACTACAAACGCGGCTTGACATGTTCCTTTACTCAGAGAGATTGAGGAGCTCCGCCACCCTTACTGAATACCTCTGTCCACTGCCCGCTCTTGCTGGGCTTTAAGCCCTTGGAGAACAGACATACTATCCCGATGTGGCGACTCCAGCTGACGGCACTTTAGGACACCTGTTACAGGAACTACCTCCACACACACATCACTGACTACTTTGAACATTATCAGGGTTCGGCATTGTCCTCCTTGACCAATGGGGGGCATTCAAGGTGTTGATTCGGGGGTATTGCAAGAGTCAGCTGGTTGGGGTCACTAAGGAACTAAGTGCAGAACTTGCTACCCTGGATGCTATGCTCCATACAGTGGAGGGCACCCATGGAACGGATCCGGAGGCCAAACAAAATCTGACACACACGAAAGAAAGATACAATGGTACTCTGGAATGCCTTTGGTGCTACAACAGATATATATGTGTGATATATAATCTGACATTTTTGTGTGACATACAATCTGACATTTCTGTGATTGATTACTGTCTGGAAAAATAAGGTGTGTCTCTATTTGTGTATCAAGATTAGAGAGTAACTAGCATTATTAATGTTTCCTCCTTGTATCAGTGATTAACAAGTATGTGTATAACATATAAAGATTGAGAAACTCGTTCTACTCAGACACAACCAGACATGATATTGCTTTTAATATTTTTTTTAATACACTATGATGATATAACAAGTATGTATAATGTTTTAAGAGAATTGTGAAATGAAAGTGTGGATTTTTCTGTATCGTTGTACAAAATATACTTTTATGAACTGAATTTTTATTGCTTTCTGATAATAAAGGGAGGCATTTTTAGATCAATTGGATTCAGTGTATATATAATGGTATGGTTGAGACTGTATGAATGTTTCCCTACAATTAGACTAATAGATTGTTGGACAAATAAGAGTGTTCTCACAAAAGGGATCGTTTTTTATTGTTGCTGTATTCCAAACCCTGTCCTTTTTTTTAGAAGAGTATCTCTCTCATAATTGTTGTGTTGATGACTATAAAACCTACATGGCTAGGGAACTCGGAGGAGGGTAAATCTGGGAAACTGTTGGCATGGCTAATCTGCCCAGAAACTAGGAGCACACCTATTACTCACCTCATTTCCCTTACCAGGATGCACATATATGCACCTGGAGATATTAACGATGAGTTTCACAGGTACTATGAATCATTATACTGTAGCCCTGAGGTACTTCTTGAGGGTGCTCAAGGCGGATTCTTAGACCGAATCGCCCTCCGGTTGCTGCCTCTTGAGGCTGGAGAGGCCATGGGGGACCCTATGATGATTCAGGAAGTACGTGCAGCGATAAAGGACATGGCCACGGGTAAGACTCTGGGTCCTAATGGGCTCCCAGCTGAGTTTTATTCAACCTTTGTGGGCTTGCTGGCCCCCAGGCTGGTCACACTTTATGCTGATTCCTTTCAGGTGGGCCAACTTCCGGAGTCCACCCGCACCGCCACCATAATCCCCTTACCGAAGACTGACGTGATGGGCGTGCCACCAACAGCGTTTTGCCCTCTGTCCATGCTGAATATGGATTTTAAAATCCTTATCAAAAATTTGGTAAATAGATTACTCCCACACATGCAAACTCTAGTGCACAGAGACCAGAACAGTTTCATCCCCAGTCATAGCACATCACTTAACCTCCAGAGGCTATATCACATACTTTATCATCCTGAGGTACAAGCTGATCGGGAAGCCTTTATTATGTCAATAGACCTCGAGAAGGCTTTTGGCGCTATCAGATGGGACTTTTTTTTCATGGAAGTTATGAATAGGATAGGATTAAGGGAAAAGTGGGCTAGATGGGTCTCCCTCCTTTACACAGACCCGACGGCCCGAGTGAAGACCGGTTGCACTTTCGCTGCCACATACGGGGTATGTAGTGGTACCAGGCAGGGCTGCCCGCTGTCTCCTCTCCTTTTTGCCTTGGCAATAGAGCCACTGGCGGAATTGTTCCAGACAGAGGGCAGGGGATCTGGAATATTGATAGATGGCCTTGAGCATATAATCTCTCTTTACGCTGATGATCTCCTTTTATATTTACGGGGCGGTACAGTTGGGGTACGGAGGGCTTCTCAGCTCTTGAAGGACTTTGGAATTCTATCAGGCCTGAAGGTCAACCAAACCAAGACCTGTATATTCCCTTGCGCAATAGGGACCCCTCTCAACCTCTGGATTTATCGCCTGACTTCGTTTGGTCTCCCACATCCTTTAAATATTTAGGGGTGAGAGTATACTATGAACTGGAGTACATACAAGAGGGGAACCTGGGTAGGGCAATCTAGTCTCTTCGGACTTGTGTGACCTTTTTGAGATCATTGCATCTCCCAATTATGGCATGGTTGTCAATTGCCAAGATGGTGATGCTCTTCCGCCTCTTGTATTTTATTTATGAATCTACCGGTTAAGATACGCACAACATGTTTCAGACAGCTTGATACCCTTCTCCGTGACCTAATATGGGACGGCGGCCATCATAGGGTATCCCTGGTGATCATGAGACACCGCTGGATGCTGGGGGACTGGGAGTGCCAAATTTCGAACTGTACTATCTGGCTGTGCAATAGCAATGGGTGGCTAGATGCATCTCGTATCATTGGCCCCGTATCAGGGACTACTGTTGGCTCGCTTGCTCAGCCCAGGGATATTAATTGCACAGCCCTGTGTACTGCTCGGTGTGGCATTGCAGTGCTGGCGTCGCTGCCTTGTGCGGACCCAGAGAGCCCCCTTATATGCACCAGCTTTGCCGCTGGTGGGCCTCCCCAATGGAGACCCGGCCACTTGTTTCACCACTGCCCAGCTCTCTGAGTGGACGGAAGCCAGGCTTAAACAGTAGGGGACTGCTTCCTGCAGGGAGTCCTTGTCCCCTTAGAGGGTTTGGCTGAAACATATGCCCTGCCCAGGGATCAATTTCTAACATAATGGCCTTGGTGCTGACCTTTGCAGACCTGTGGGCAAAGGGTCAGGAGGAACCCCCCACTGCACACAGTCCTCCAGCTTCTTCTTTCTATTAGCTCTGCACGCCACTTAGTGACATGGCTTTACTGGGCATTGAATGAGATGGGGAGGAGACCACTGATGACCCTGAAGGCCCAATGGGGAACTATTCTGGGGCATGACATCCCAGACAAAGAATGGGGAGGGTATTGGCATACCCCAAGAAGGTCTATCGCAACACTAGACTGAAATATATACAATTTAATCATTTACATATGACATACCTCATCCAGCATAGATTACAGATCATATATGGGGGGGGAACCTCAGAGTTCTACGTGCTGTCAAGTACTTGACGCAGACTACTGTCATATGACCTGGGGATGCCACATGCTTCAAATTTTCTGGGCTGCAGTACTGCAGCGGCTTTGGACCACACTGGGGTGCACCCTTCCCTGTACAATATAGGTTTGTCTCTTGGGGAGCTTCCCAAGGCCCAAGGCACGGAGAGTGGGCTCTAGGTTTCTTGACCTGGCCCTAGCCCTGGTGCGTCGCAGGATAGCAATGGCGTGGAAATCTGACAGGGGGATGTTACGATCATGTCGGAGGCGGTGGGACAGACCATTGAGAGGGAAGATGCCCAGGGACTGCGCAGGCTCCCACTAGCTGAGCTATGGAAGGATATTTTGACCAGTTGGGAACACCAGAGGAAAGACAAAGACTCAGAACTGGAGGACACTGATAGTGGGAAGGAGGGTTCCTGGGGGACCCGGCACAGGCCGACGTATAACATGAGAGAGCAATGCGGGACGGGCGGTGCCTGAGGGCTGGATCTCTTGCTGCCCCACATTCACGATAATGGGACCCATGGTGTAGACCCTACTGGCTGTGGCCCACCACCTCAGACACAGACTGGCCAGACATTAGTAACACCCAACCTGAGCTACCTGTAGTCTGCTGATTTAGGCAGTCGCACATACGTATGCCTCTATGATCAACCAATGCCGACTCCGCTACCCTCGATGACATAATAGAAGACGCCATATTGGTTATATATTTTGTTTAGTTATGATTTTCTCTCCGTTCCACCCTCCCAACATTGGCCTACACTTGCAATGTCTGAAACATACAATACATGGTGACACCGTGTGCCCCTTAGCTATTACATCTGGATTCTCTGGATATAAGGCGCAAGGTAGTCATTTATTAGTTACGTAATGTGGATGACCTGACTTGCTGGGAATGCTAAACTTGTACTCTTGTGATGCATAACTATGTTATTCAATGCTGTATTACTTCTTACATACCGCCTTGAGGCTATACGCCTTTCCAGTGGGCTGCACGCAGTGGCCTGAATGTTGAAACTATACTATTGATGGAATACATGATATAACTGTAATGTATTAGATGATAACCTTAAACGCCCATAAATATATCTTGTTTTTTAAAAAGTTGTCTCAAACACTTCTGGACTTATGTTTCAGAAGTGCCTGAAAGGGATGGGGGAGTGATTGCTGACAAAGGTTTATAGGGATGGATTTGTTTGTAAGATCAGGTTGGTAGAACCGAAAAAAAGTGATATTTCAAACTTACGTACAATATATGATCTAGTATGTGGCCAGCTGTATACGTTGTTCGGTTCACCATCTGTTGGAAGCCAATGGCCTGCATATTCTGGTGGGTTCCATCACTGACATTGCGCCTGGCCTGTCAATCCACAAATAAAAGTCCTGGAAATGGGCGGAGGTAAAACCCCTACTCAAGACACCAACGGCCGACCCAACAGACCTGAAAAACTACCGGCCCACCTCTCTCCTCCCCTTTGCGGCCAAAGTCACCGAGAGACTCGTAAATGCCCAGCTGACCGCCTTCATCGAAGAGAACTCCATCCTGGACGCCTCCCAGTCTGGATTCCGCAGCAACCACAGCACCGAGACCGCCCTCCTCGCCGCCACTGATGACATCCGCATGCTACTGGATCAGGGGCACACTGCGGCCCTCATCCTCCTAGACCTCTCCACAGCTTTCGACACCATTTCACATCGCACGCTCCCAGCCAGACTTCACGACGCGGGAATACAAGGAGCCGCCCTCGACTGGATCCAATCCTTCCTCTCTGGCAGAACCCAGAGGATTCGACTCCCTCCCTTCCTCTCCAAACCCACGGAAATCAACTGCGGAGTACCCCAGGGATCATCACTCAGCACCACGCTCTTCAACATCTACATGGCCCCCCTCGCCGCCATCGTCAGACAGCATGGGCTCAGCATCGTATCCTACGCCGACGCCACCCAGCTCATCCTCTCACTCATGAAGAACCCCGAAGACACCAGACTCTGCTTCCAGGAAGGAATGAAGAACGTGGCAGCCTGAATGAAAGACAGCTGCCTGAAGCTAAATTCAGAGAAGACCGAGGCCCTCATCCTCGGACCCTGCACCTCCACCTGGGACAACACCTGGTGGCCCTCCGCCCTCGGGAGCCCACCCACCCCTACAGACCACGCTCGGAACCTCGGCATCATCCTTGACTCCTCCCTCTCCATGAACCGCCAGATCAACGCCGTCGCCTCCACTAGTTTCAACTGCCTTCGCATCCTCCGTAAGACCTTCAAATGGATCCCCCCTGACTGCAGAAGGACCGTCACCCACGCAATCATAACCAGCAGACTGGACTACGGCAACGCCCTCTATGCCGGAATCAGCAAAAATCTTCTACACAAACTCCAAACCATCCAGAACGCCGCAGCCAGGCTCGTCCTCAGGACACCGTGCCACGAGCACATGACCCAACACCTACGAGGCCTCCACTGGCTCCCCGTCGAGAAGAGGGTCACCTTCAAACTCCTCACCCACGCCTACAAATCCCTCAACAACATCGGACCCAAATACCTCAACGAGAGAGTATCCTTCCACGTACCCAAGAGGAACCTCTGCTCCGCCGACCTCGCCCTGGCAGAGGTCCCCCGCATCCGCAGAAACAGAACCGGCGGGAGAGCTTTCTCCTACATTACAGCCAAAACCTGGAACGAGCTCCCTGTGAACATCAGACGCTCCCCGACCCTGCACACGTTCAGGAAGGACCTCAAGATCTGGCCCCCCCCAAGCGCCTTGAGACCCTCACGGGTGAGTAGGGCGCTTTATAAACTCCTGATTGATTGATTGATTGTGTGATCTAAGTTTTGTTGGCTTCGGACAGTAACCATATTGTCACTTTAAGGAACTTCTACAGAAAGGTTGGGTTGAGTCCAGGGAGCGTGGTATATCACAGGTGGTATGAAAGAACTGTTGTGAATGATAGAGTATTAGGCAGCTATGCACTTTTATGAAGAGTATGTGATAATGTGGATGTTTATGTAGGTCAGTTCAATAGCATAGAGTTAAAGACCCCCCCCCTAATTCTGTGTTCTTAAGGATGATTCATGGCCCATGGAAAGGAGGTCATCCAGAAAAAATAGAGTTGCCTCTAATCCATGTATCAGTAAACATGTGACCGGCACTAGGACGCTGTTACGAAGGGTTGCGGGGAGTACTCTCCGTCTGTGATCTTGAATTTACACGGTATATGTTAGAATCAGCTAATACCTTCAATGTGACAGCATAGACATCAGGATGTTAATGACCTGTGCTGTATTGTTTTGGATGAATTTGGTTTATAAGAATGAGACCTTGAGAAAGTCAGTGGTGGAACCCCTACCACGACAAAACATGTGTTAGCTATTGGCTACTACTATGAAATTTGTATCGTCGGGTTGGCATAGTATCAAGAATAAGAGAAAAAACTTGATGTTGAATGCAGCTGTCAAGATTGAATACTGTCAAAGAAAAAAGAAAAAAAGAAGAAAAGACCTTTGTTTTGTCGACATCTATGAGATTGGGCATTTATTTGAACACCAGTGCTCAGGAAAATGTATATATTTTATAGGGAAGTAATTCCTGATTAGAAGGTTTTGTTGGCTGCCTTCATTCCTTGGAAGCACTGATCAGATTTGTTTTCTTATGAGATACAGGGCACAATACATTTCTTGTGCATTGACACAACCGTGCCGCCTATCTGTTTGGTGAAAGTCTTTCAGTGTGGGTGTCGAGGTGGGAAAGGATGGTAATGGAATACTAACGGGAGGGCATTAACTCAGGTTTAAGGATTTGCCATTGGCTAACTGAGGAAAATGGGGTTTGAGGGAAACGGGTGTGAGGAACTGATGGCCTTGTTTTGATGCTTTATCAAGGTGTGTAAAGAGAGTGAGTGGTAGAGGGACTGGTGAGTGTCTTTGGTTTTGTGGTGTTGTAGTAGAGAGTAAGTATGTTTTAGAGTCAAGGAAGATCTCTACGAAAGCAGGATATTGTTATCACTAGCTTGAACAATGATGTTTTCATTACTCTGGATGATAATAGTGAATTTTCTTGCAATTGTATTGGAGATGGAAACATCGAGCCAATGGCCACTTTTGATTTCAGTTATCTTTTTAAGATGTTTTTTGCATGGACTATAAGCTGACAAACATCCAGAATATTTATGAAGAAAAGGAGGTTGACCTCAGTGCAGGCATCTGCTCTGAGAGTTTCCTAGTATAATCTCATGGTGACATTTTTAATATCCTTTTAGCACTTTTCAATATTGTAGTAGTCGAATACAAGCTGGAGAAACTCCCTGTACCCGCCAAATGTACCTGGCGGCCTCACATCATTTACTTCAATTGGGAGTCTTAATGGTGAGTCTGGACCGGAAAGCTACCTTTTTCTTTCAGCATGGGGATTTGCTTGGTACTCAGAATGATTTATGGTGATCCAAAGAGCTTACCTTACAGTTAATTCTATAAGTGCGCTAAGTACTGTAAAATGATGTAGCATCATTGTGTGCACTCGTTGTAGAATTTAGTGAGTTGTAGATCTGGACAAGGCAATCAATTAGAATTCTATAAAATATCGATGTATGGCCGGTAGAAGGTGTTTACATGAATTCTTATAGTTAGCTTGTACAAAGGTTGATAGGATGCATCCTGTTTTGTTTCTTCAATGGTGAGGTTTTATGTATCGCCTTTAATTTTTTTTTACTGGTACTAACCCGTGGAGTTGTAGGACAAATTGATGTATTACCGAGAAATGATCCATCTAATGCCTGTTATGACAGCAGTGTTTTCTTCATTCCCATCAGTGTCTCTGGTCACATTAGAAACTTATGTGTTACGTTGAGTATTTCCAGCATATGGATTTAATTTTAGATGCATAACCTTAGCGGGGTTTAATGATCCACAAACTGAATATTTGGACAAAATATCAATTTGATGCATACATGCATGTCTAATACTATGCTTGAGGATTTCTAGATAATGATCCCTTTTTAATACAAAGTGCCTCACAAATATAAGGCTTGAGTTTAAAGTAATTATGGAACTGAGTGACTTTACATAGGAGTTCCACCATGGTGATTTGTACCTGCTAGCATCTGTGGTCACATTACAAACTTCAGTATAACATTGCTACATGATACTTTAGTTATATTACAAACATCTATCAACATAAAATACTGATATTATTCTACTACTACCCAAATAATACTACTAAAACGTGCTCTGAACGTATTATTATAACATGTTTTATGTACATACAAGTAACTACTGTCTTCAATTAAGTGAGAGTAGAACGTTGTTATTACGTTTAAAACTTTTTACGTAAGTACTATCTTTTATATAAGTATTTGTTAAAAGTGTGATTATTAACTCTTCTTTTAATGTCCATTTAAGGACAGGACAGTACTATACTTAACATAGATCCTCTGTTCTTGTCAAAGTTAGTTAAGAAATATATATTTTAGGGTTACTTAAATTAGTAACTTGCATTAATTAGGATATAATGTCAATCCAAATTAGTGAAAGAGGATGCAACCAAATCTGTGTACATGTATTGGTATGGTTCTCACATTTAAAAAAAAATGTGCACAACCTACTTACATTGTTGCATGGCTTATTTATTTATTTTGGAATTCTATGTATATTGTCTGTTTTTAATGTTACATTATACACTCAGACCTTTTTTATTGATTTACTTACAGCCCTGAAGATGTTCTGTATATGGAATGAAACGCATTGGCTGCTGGATTCTGAGATAGTATTAAAAGATGATTTAATAAATAAAATTATTCTTGCTGAATTTCAATAAAATTAATGTAGGTGGCAATAGTGAATAAATATTCTTCGTTGGAATCAGACAATTTGTTTGGACATTCAACATTTTGTGAACTCTTCAAATTGAGCCTGTTGACCTGGACATATTTGATAAAGAGTGCCACTCTAATTGTGTAAAGAATGTTGAAGGTTTCACACAATTGTGAACACCCGGACGAGCCTTGGAGGCAGGAAACTTATTGAGGTGGGTCCCTCCAAAAATAGTGTCAATTTTGGTGAAAAAAATTGGGCCTGGATGCAGATCTCAAACCACAGCTGCCATAACTAAATGTGTAGATAAATTCCCTAATGAGGCCGCCCGGTGCTCACTTTCAAGCTGCCTCATTAATATGCAAGCACATACATTTAAAAGTTGCTCTAGGTCCATCCAAGGATAAAGCTAGTTAACGGGGCTACGGGAGGGGCTGAGGGCAGCTATTTCTGTCCACAGGTCCTCCCTAGCCGATGAAAGTCACTTTTTTCTGTTGGTAGGAGGGAAGGAGGTAGAATAGACAGTGGGAGGAGCTGCCTAGCTTCCACCACTTTCCCTCCAACCACCCCTCTCACGTCACCAACAGAAGAAACAGAGAGGTAGATGAGGATTGTAAGGAGATGAACTATTGTTGTTTCTAGTCCCAGCCTTACAGATTCCACTGTCTGATTCAGTTTCATACATCTCCTTCATCTCCAAATGTTCTCTGTACAAGAGAAGCACTGAGGCAGGAAGGAGCTATGTGTCTGTGTCCCAGCAATGACCCAGACACTGGTTGGAGTTTCTTTAGCCTAAGCAAAAATCCAAATAGCGTCTGACTCCTTGATGGGGGATATAGACACAGTTCTGTGCCACGATGAAGAGCCAGATGCCCTTTGGATTTTTTCTTCAAAAAAAATCCCCTTAGGGTCCAGCTCCTTCCTGGGTGGAGACCTACAGTTCTGTTCCCCAGCGAGAATCAGACACAGGGGCATATTTACAAGCCCCATGTGCCGCCGGTGCGTCTCTTTTTGTGGCACACCGGCGGCGCTACCTGCTGCCCCATATTTACAACGACACGTAAAGCCACTCTGCGAGGCTTCTCAAGCAACACTTTGCGTGAAAGAGGCGTGACATGGGTGTTGCTGTGGGTAGTCCCACGCAACACCCATGTATTCTGCCGCTTTTCCAAATTTATGAGAAATCGTAAACCTGGAAATGCGTCAGAATGCTACGCCACCCCAGGGGAGGCGTAGCGGGGCGCAACGAGGAGAAATGTTAACATTTCTCCTCGTTTTTACTCTTTCTATGCGTGCTGCATTCTGCAGCACACATAGGGAAGAGTTAAACACCTCTTGTGATTGTTTTTGTGCAGGAAAGTGACCCTTCCTGCACAAAAACAATCTCCCCGGGGTGCCTGCATGGTGAATGGCAGCCGATTGTGCACCAACATAGGGGAATGCACAGGGATGCATCATATTGTTTAAATATGACGCATCCCTGTGCTTTGAAGTACTGCAGCATGGTGCAGCCAAAGGGCTTGCCGTGCCATGATGCAGCACTTTCTAAATAAGGCTTACAGTTTACATTGTTTATTAGCCTCCAAAAAAATCCTAACAGCGTTTGGCACATTGCTGGGGTGCAAACATATACCCCTGCACCCCAGTAAGGAGTCTAGATACTGTTTGCATTCTTTTTTTTGCCTCAGAAGAAATTCAAAGAACGTGAGGAAAACAGTCATTTGTGTTGCTGCTAGAACTCTTAGGCAATTCAAAGATTTGAATTAATTTTTGAAGTCTGTCACAAAGTTGAATTGAAGAATTTCCAAGCTGGTCATACATTTTGTCATAGCAAAGTAACCAGTAAGTCAGCGCCAGTGGAGGGATTTTTAAAGCCCCAGGCAAAATGATATTTTATCAGTCTGATGCTCTTTTCACCCTCATAACGAGGCAATATATTGCATTATAAAATGTAAATCCGTATTTGTAAAGCGCAAACTACTCACCCTTACGGGTCTCAAGGTGCTGGGGGCCGTCGTGGAAATTAAGTGAGCTATTGCCCAGAGTCACATAGGGGCAGATTTACAAGCCCCTTACGCCACTTTTGCGCCGCCGTTGCGTCACTTTTGTGACGCAGCGGCGGCGCAAATCATGCGCCATGCTGCGGGGGATTTACAACGTGACGCATCTAGGGAGATGCGTCACGTTGTAAAGCCCTGCGCCACATGAAACCTGCGTCAGGTTTCATGTGGGCGTGCCGGCGCAGGGGGGGGGCGTTCCTGCGCAAGGAAGCTCCGTAAAAGTGACGCAGTGAAATCTACAAGATTTCACGGAGTCACTTTTACGTCCCTGCTGCGTCAAATCCTTACGCCTGCTTCAAGCAGGCGTAAGGAGTGACGCAGCATGTTAGGTATAGGGCACCCCTGAGCAGTACTGGAGTTACGTCGCACTTGCGACACGACTCCAGTACTGCGCCACCCTTCCGCCGACAGATGCGTCACGCATCTGTTTATCCTTGCGCCATGATGCGCCGCATTGTAAATGCGGCGCATCTGTGGTGGCGCAAGGGTAAACTTGAGTCACGCATCTTCCTGGCGCATCCCTGCTGATTTGCAGGGATGCGTCAGGGAACGTAAATCTGCCCCATAGTGCTGAGCTGAGCTGCCGCCGGAGCCGGGGATCGAACCATGAGCTCCGAAGTCAGCTGCCCAGGCCCCTGCACCACACCGCTCTACCATTATGATACTGTCATGTGGTCAATTGTGCCTCTTCTGCCCTTAAAGTAGCATTGTCTCTGTCTAAAGTTTATTACATCTCAGACTTTCCTAGCCTGCCCCTTGCCAAAGACATGAATAACATGACTGTACTCTAAATTTGCAGAAATACCTTCTTTTAAGAACACTAGAGGTTCTGATCATTATCCCTGGGACATTACTGGGCTAAATGCACGTCTTTATCAAATTCAGGACTGGCAAAGTAATTTCTCGGTTTCAACAGTCTCCAGGGTGGAATTGTTAGGACAAGATTTGGAATATGTTTTCAATCTTTTAATGGAAATATAATGACAAACGTTTTGGTTAGTGTCTATTTCTAGCAGGATAGTAACAAAGGAAGAAATCCTCCAGCATCGATTCAGCTCCACCTGAGAAGGCTTGGCAGCACATTAGGAAAGATGATCTTTCCCGTATTTCTCCTGCTAAGGGCTTGAATCTTGTCACTGTAGACTAAGGATGAACTAGGAGGCCGTGCTAATGGAGAGAGGCCTGTTCTGACAGTCTTTCCAGGGACTCTTTGACTACAAATACATTCACTTCACGTGAGTTATGCTGCATTCTGTGCATCCATTAAGTAGGTGCTTGCATACTTCTACTGAACCAGAGTTTAAAAAAAAAAACACTATGAAGCCATTCAGACATATAACGCCCTTTGCTTTAATGTGCATGCTGCCAAACTATATTTTTGGAGCATAACAAGTCGGTAAGAGAAGATCTCGCCCCTCCCCAGAACCTTCTTGACCCAGATGACTGGCCACAAGAGCTTGTGAAATGGGTGTTTGAGAAAAAAATGACTTCTCAAAACTTACATGGAATCATATCAGTGAGAAAGATTCTAAAAGTAGTTGTGGTGGAATCATCGTAGACAAGAGGGGGATCAGGCCTGACAACCGTGCCCTGCCTCTCGTGCCTCATCCCTCAAATGTTTCCAAACCCCATGCCCCTCCCACTGCTAGAGGTTGTCATATGCTGCTGTAGGCCCAAGCACTGTGCAATGATCTGTACTAGAGCAACCACATATAGTCTTGAAAGCTCTTAGTGGTTACTGATGAACATGATGTTGCATAGAAATGACTTCCTTAATTTTGGCGCCCAAAAAAATTAAAGGGCCGCCACCTAGGTGAGAACATCTGTACGGCAAATCTGTCAACAGATGTTTTTCGTCTTAACAAAGAGAAAGCATTAGCAGGTAATGGATGCATCTGCCCCCAAGAAAGAAAGGTCAGTAAGATAGTGACAGTGATGAACAAGGCAGTGTCTTCCACGAAATGCGTTAGAATAAAGGAGACCAATGAAGTTGTCTCCGTGTCGGTGATGGGGTTCAGCTTTTTTTTAAATGACAGACTAGACTTAATGTGAGTTTTTGACTCTTTCAAGGCTGGATCAGTGGGAAGCCCCAATGGAGGTTATTGGCCTAGTCTGCTCAGGAGAAAATAAACGCATTGGCTAAAGTGTGATGTTGGGTTGGGGCAAGGTCAGGATACATATTTTTTTAGGAGTTACAGTCATGGAAACAGGAGAATAAAACCCAGTTGACAAATGTAATGCCCAAAGTGTTTACCACTTCAACTGGAGTAGGGAAGAGGTCTATTGAAGATGGCAAAAAAAAGAGTCCCAGGTAAGTTTTCCAATCCCCACCACAAGGAGATTTGTCCAAATGAGTTGAGTACATGAAAAATTATAGCACATCTACCACTGAAGAGTGATCTGGTAGTTCCAAAACGAGAAGTGGAGGAGTTATGATCCTGATGAATAATGGTCTGGAGGTCATTAGTATAGCAATAAAACCCAAATATGAAATCACAGATGAGAATGGTTAGCAGTTCAACAAAGACATTGGCAAAGAATCCACCCATGAGGAACGGCACATGCGACGTTGGAAGATTGACTTCTGAACAGATGCACTGAATAAATGTGGGAGCGAAGAGTAAAGAGCAATACATCCAATTAAAGCGGAGGCAAGGTGGATAATCAGAGAGGACTGGGGACCGCATTGAAGGTTGTGGATAGGTCACGAAAGACCAGAGCCCTAGCATCACTTGTCCTAGATAAGTCTCAAATCACCTCAGGTGGCCACAAGCACCAATCCTGTGCCTCAAGAGGATTTGAAGTCGGCTTGTTGGGTTCTAAAACATTGTTTTTTTGTAGGAAGTCAGTCAGTCTGTTTGACACCACCTTCTCAGTAAGCTGGCCAAGGAAGGCACAAATTATAGGAGTCTAAATGAGCAATCATTTACATCCAGGTGAGGTATTTTTAGCACGGTTAGTGCAGCGACCTTCTAAAGCTCCGGGGACATGACCCGTACAAACGGAAGAATTGGATATAACAATGATGGAAGTGGTCCCTGTCAATGCTAGGTCTTTAAGAGTGAATATCAAGTAGCAGTCATCTAGACAGCACAACTTCAACAAGGAGAAGGGCGAACGTATCTTAGTTTCAGAAACTTCAATATAATCAGGTACAATTCGGAAACTTTGGAGCACAGGTATAAGGTAACTGCTAACATTATTAAGAAGGTGTAAGGTAGAATAAATGCTGCAACTTTTGCAATAAGGGCAAAGGGAATGTTTTCACAACATTGCTGAGAAAGTTCCATTAGAGTTGCAAGAGGATTCAAGAAACAAGTTGACCACTGCAAAATGTTCGCTGGCAGAGTCAGTCACTGCAATAATATGTGCACTGACAGTTTCACATTTGTTTTGAGGGCTTGAAATCTGTAGTGCAGTCTCATACACAGTGCTCAGTTCAAAAACATGTGTGCAATATTTACAATGAAGGATAATATTGCGTTGAATAAAGTATCTTATGAGGGTCCAGTTCAAGTTTGCAATGGAAAGTAATGTAAATGTTCGATTAAATCATGTTATTAAATCGGCTCAGTAAAGAGAGGTTATGTTTGAAGTCCAGGGTATTCAAGACCTGGCAGGATTTAACACTGTGTCTCGATATCCCTCATACTGGACTAGAGCTCTCAAATTTAGAGGATGTCGCTATGCCGGTGGCCTTCTTTCCCCCGAAGTGGAGCCCTCTGGTGAAAAAACATTGTGATGACGCCCGCTATACATTTGTGACATACTAATGTCCCTGGCATGCTGGAGTTTTACTAGCAGGTGGGAGACATCTGTGCACTGATAGGCCGTCCTAAATAAGTGAGCCAATCTGATGCCATTGTTAGTGGTGTTTGGTTTTCTGAAAGGCAGAGTGGGTCGTTGCTCCAGGTCAGAAAACCTACCATTCAATTCAATTCAATTATTGGCATTTAAAGAGCGCACAGCTACCTCCAAGGAGGTGTCCTGGCGCTAGCCTAAAGCTCGCATGAGTAAAGGAGGAACAGATGATTACATAGCCACAAGAGAGGTATCAATCACTCTAAATGAGGTGCAGCGCACCTTTAAGGCCTCAATGATGTGTGCTCCACAGTGCGTTATTTTATTTATTGCACCTGTAAAAAACGTATACCCGGTTCGGAATGGAACAGGTGTAATAAATAGCACCTACCTCAAAAGGCGGACATTACACGCACGTTAGTGCTTTCTTCAGCAACATCTGCAGGTCCCAGTATTTATTGCACCTTTTCCCCTGTTAAATATCAGCAGGTTAGAAATGCCAACATTTATTGGATGAAAAATCCCAAGATACGGTCAATCGCACCAGTTAATTGCTGTCAGAGAGAACTAACCTGGTACTCTGGATCCAGTGGATAAAATGTCCTCTTCCACTCCTCACTGCATCCATCAGCAGCCCCACACTGGGAGAATATGTAGGATTATAGTGGAGAAGGGTAGTGGGATAGGAGAGAAAGCCGAGATACTGAATGTCATCACTCTGACATCACTCTGCTGGGCACTGACATCTGCAGGCCAAGGTGACTATCTAAAGACAAATAGCTTCGCTATAACAGCTGTTATTAAAGCAGACCAGCCCTCCCAAACAGCTGATATACCTTAAGCTTATATATCTCTTAGAAACCGCGGACACCTGCACTTCGACACTGTCAAAAACAGTACAGCATGAAGCGCTATTAAGACCACTTCTTAAAATTAACTGTGATGATGATTGATATGTCGTCTTTTGTTTTATGTTCGATTAAATTGATGCATTATTGGTTTGGTTTTCCTCTTTGCAGGTGGGTTTCATTTCACAGCATGGGTTGTTGCACGTTTAACAGCACATGGGCCATACGCGTTGTTTTGTTTATTGCATAATAAATACATACATCTTGAAAAGATCTCTACAAGGCCATGGTTCGCTACTAGTTGACCCATTCGGGTAGGAAGCACCCCTCCTCCACTTGACCTGAGTAGTTCAAATTGTTGTTTCTCGTTTTTCATTGTTTGCTTGTTTTTTCCTTCGCCTTCTGTGCCTTGCTGACGGTCCAAACGCTATTTATACATCAGAGGAAGAAAGAAGCGCGTTTCCCAGGCCAAGAGCGCCCCTTCCTTTTTTGGACTGCCTGTTTTTCAGGAAGTTGGGATTGGATTTGTTTTTGATAGGCGCATGGGAAAGAACTACCCTTAAAGGTGCACTTTCTCATGGTGTTTATTTGACACGGCTTCCTGCCAGCTCGTGTTTCACTCACACGAAGCTGCAGTGACGTTGCTGTCCTTGGTGAATGTTCTTTTCAGCACTCAAGCTACGGTTCTAATATGGTGCCGGAGTCTCCCTGGCAGGTGGACCGGTTCCAGGTGTGCTGAGGCCTGACGTGTACTGAAAAACATGAGCCCTCCTATTGGATGAACAATGTTTACTTGCATGTAGGGCAGACTCTCTTATGAGGAGACAATCACTGCAGCTTCATCTGCTATAGTAAACATAACTCTGAGGAGACAAGCTTTAAATCACCTGCCTGTGGGGGCCGTAGGATAACCTTAGGAGCAGCGACCAAACCCAGTCCTTGCCCATATTGAGCTCATCCCAGTCATGAGGGAAACAACACACCGACCTCCACCAACAGGCACTGTAAGATCCGACCTCATGGGGTTCTAAAGTACCGCCTAGGCTCTAACACAAGTTGGTCTATGTACATAAAGGCTGAAGATTGGTTGAGGGATGTGAGATGATTGGTTTCCTGCCAATAGGGCATTGGGTGTTGCGTGGTTCATTGTGATTGGTTGGTGTGTGAAGTAAATGGCCAGCAGATTTTTGAATGTCAAATGTGTTGTGATTCTTGATTGTTTGGACTATGAGGCGCATGACGTCCAGTTTATCAAGCATGCAATGCTCTGTGCTAGTGATTTGTTGGTTTGTTCGGTGATTTTTCAGCAAACGATCAGATATCTGTTTTGACGGGAGAGCATTGGGATATAAGAATGTTCTTGTTGAATGTCAGATTATTTTACCCTGGGCAAAGTTCCAGGTGTGAGCACAGGATATTTCCCCGAGAGAGAGAGAGAGAGAGTCATTCTCTGAGTATTTTGATCATACTACGACAGATATCGACCCTATGACGGGACGGGCACAGGGGGCCTGGTTGGTGTTTAGAGTGAGTTTCTGGGCAGTGTTAGTTCAGCTAACTAAAGCTAGCTATCGCCTGAGTTGACTGTGAGAGGCCCTGGAGGTGTTAAAAAGTCAGTGAAACTATACCTGTGGTCATGGAGTCTGCACTCCTGTGTATGCTTGCCACCCTACATACAGACCGGGAGATGGATGTTTCAGAGTATGTATGATTCAGGATTTTAGGACAGGGACTTATGCTCTCAGTGGAGCTGCGGTCTGAGAGAAGGGGGTGATGTGTGTGAATGGAGACATCCTAGCAATTCTCCTTTATGGCAGCCTGCTTGGGTTACTGCAATAGAATTTACCTTTAATGTGCCATAGATTCTTCCACCTACTTCAGGTAGGCTAACACAGCAGCCACATGAGGCTTATCACAGGGCTCAGACAATCATATCTGTGCCCAAGAGCTAGAGTCACCTGGAAGAGGGTAGACAGATCATATCCAACTGGGCACCTCATACCTTTTTGCACTGTATTGTGACTGAGGACATTTTTCATATACTATAATAAACCTAATAGGTCCCATAACTGTCAGAGAATACCCAAACACTTCCCTAAAGGATAACATTGACTATACGGTTAAGTACTATTCGAAAATGTAGGAATTGGAAGCTATAAATACTTTTTGGGTCGTAGCTTGGCCACAGAAGGTGCTAGTAGCATTATCTATTGTTGTGCAGTTATATTATTAACCGCCCTGTTTGCTGATAAAATATTATTATCCTTTTATGTTTTAGCACTGACAGCAATTGATTTGATTGTCTTCTGCAATGACTTGCTGTATTTAACTTTCAAACCCTTACCCCTTTCTAGAGTAAGCCATGGATGCTCTTCTTCACTGCCACTGGAAAGAGCAGTAGCATTGGTGGCCGAAAGCAGTAGTCGTAATTGACTTACTTTGGACATTGCCCAGTTAGCACCAACAGTCCCATGACCACAGGTAAAGCCCTTACAATGTTTCATTCCCTTCCATAGGCTTGGCCTATCTGTATGGAGGTTTCTAAGATTAAGTCTTAGGAGGAGGGGTTTCACCACTAACCTGGCTTTTGAAAAAACAAGGATAAAAACTATAATCCATCAGGTACTATCAGTGTATGTAATCCTTTTAAAAAAAAATACTTTATTAAGACTCAACATAGAAAGTACAAGCATATATAAACAGAACGAGAGATCATGCGATAATAAGGTTCCGCATTCCAACCAGGGAGTGTGAGCATTGTACATCATACAGGTTCGCATTTACATGTCAGTTCAAAACCATAGCTCATAACGTGAGGGGGGCAACATAGCAGTGCATATAGATCATAGAAATAAAAAAGAAACTCATAGTGGTCGAAGATGTTTAATTACAATGTAAATACAACAATGTACAAATCAAAGCCAATCCATAACCATGTGTGAAAGGAGAAGCTATGCAGTTATGTCCTCGGCAGGCCTCTCAAAACTATCCGGATCCCTACATAGAAGGTAAGTCCTATCGGGTCCTCAAATGTCCCTAAGTCTGAAAGTGAATAGTTGTATCAAAGCTTAGGTTTCTATGTGATAATTACATGTCTCCATATCTCACAGCCAATCTAGACATGTGGGTAATCTAGTCCTCCCCTGTTAGACCTGTCAGCCTTAGGGTGGTCTTTCCTCAAACCTTTTGCTGACTTACCTACATTTTTGTGCTGAAATTCGTTTTTGTTGGCCTCAGGACACTGTACACTGCTAACCAGTGCTAAAGTGCTTGTGCTCACTCCCCAAGACATGGTTTAATTGGCTTACACCAGAATTGCAAATTTAATTTACTTATAAGTCCCTTGTAGAGTGGTATACCATATGCCGAGGGCCAATAATTAAGTGCTATAACTAGTCCTGCAGCACCTATTGCGTCACCCACTTAAGTAGCACTCTAAAATCTCTCCCAGGCCTGTCGTTGCAGCCTGAATGCAGTTTAAAACTGCCAATTCAACTTGGCAATATAAACCCCTTACCAAGCCTGAACCACTCCTTTTATTGCATATAAGTCACCCCTAAAATAGGCCCTAGGTAGCCCATAGGGCAGGGTGCTTTGTAATTAAAAGGTTGGACATGTACTTTGAAGTTGTACATGTCCTGGTAGTGAAAAACTACTAAATTCGTTGTTCACTACTATGGCTTACCTGTCCCATAGGATTACACTGGGTTGCCTTATTACATCTAACAAGTGCTAACTTTTGATTGAGACCAGGTAGCCAGTTCATGTTTGTATCTATGAAATTGTAATGAAATGCCTCTTTAATGATAAGGTCGGATTTTCAATTACACTTTTCGAAATAACACTTTTAGAAAGTGGGCATTTTCCTTCCCTTAGCCCTTTTGTGCCTGCATCCTGTTGTGGGTCACATGACTGGGCATAACTGGCAGTTAGACTTTGTGAATTCCACCCAAACAGTCACACCATAGAGGGATTAAGTGCGCCTGAATAGGCCATCTGCTGGCAGGATGGAAGGTGGAAGTGAGGGCAGCCCCACTTGCAACTGAATAGGGTGTGCTCTGCCTTCCCACAAAGGACCTATCACCTCCAAATTGTCACTGCAGCCAGTTTGGAGCCAGGGCAGGGGAGTCAGGAAATTCCATGTACTTCAAAGAACCTTTCTAGAAGCTTCTCCCACCTTCCAGAGGAAGGGCATCAGGGTATAAAAATAGGACCTTCAGACCCACTGTCCAGTTCACTTTCTGGACCTGCAGAAGGACTCTCAGAGGACTGCCTGCTGCTGTGACTGGCTGTGCAGTCTGCAAGACAGCTTTGCTGTACCTGGAAGGACTGCTTTGCTGCCCGGAACTTGCTGTGAACCCTCAGAGGCCAGCCATGCTGATGAGCCCTTTATCGTCACCTGTACCCAGGATTTACCAGAGTGACTCCAAGGGCTAGTTTGCTGGTCTCCTGTTCAGAGCCACAGGGACACAAATGGCTTCCACCATCTTTAACCTGCACCTGGACCTAGCCTGAGTGAGTCCTAAAACCCTAAGTCCTGGACCTTTGGTAGTGGTGCTAAGGGTGCCTAAATGGCCAAAACCCAAAACTGAGGACTTAGAAACGCTGACTGGGCACAATTCACTTCTTGTATCCGAACCGCGCTCTATCACAGTCAGCCATAATTTTCGACTCTGACCCGGTCTCGCATGACTAAATGTTCGTGGTTGGCGCTTTGATCTTTTAGGCACTAGTTTTTACTAAAAACTTTACAAATTCATAACTCAGGTTCTACTGATTGGCTTTTTGCCATCTTGGTGCTAAATAATGTATTAAAATGACCACTATTTGTCTAAATTGCTGAGGGATTTTTCTTCTGTTGTGATTTCACTTTATCACTATTTGTGTGTTGCATAAATACTTTACACATTGCCTCTAAATTAAGTCTGACTGCTTTTTGTTCCAAGCTGCCTAGGGTTAAGCACAGGTTAATTTAGTGACTTTTTGTGGTTACCCTGCAAGAGATTGTGCCAGTTGCTTGACCAGGGCTCACACTCCATCATTAACAACCCAATTTCTCACCTCCCACAATTCAAAGCCACTTTACGCTTAGCTAACAAGAGTGACATCGCCGTTAGACATTGCACTCCCAGTGGAGTGCCCTTCACAATGCCCAATAGCATAATGTGTGGGTCAGGTTCTGTTGTACAGCTTACACTTTCCCAAGTAAAACTGTGTGTTTGTTAGACAACATAACCATCAGTACTGTGAGAGACTGATTCCGAGTACACCGTCCGAGTATGTTGGCCGAAGTCCTGCTAGCTCACAGTGCGCAATCTGTACGCCTAACCTTGCAAGGTAACAAACGGATGTGCAACCTCAGAACATGACAACCCTGACTCCCCATTGAAATTGTGGTAAAAGATCTACAACCCTTTTGCTTAGTTACTTATGCATACCCAAAGAGATACACAAGAAATACACAGTAAAGCATTTCAATATTTATTGAAGTATTGTGATTCCTGAGTAAAATACTTGCGCTGCAATAATCAATAGAAGGAAACAGAATAATGTGACTAGCATCACTAGAATGGTGAAAAAGGTAAACAGTTCAACCATTTTGCTGATTACAGAGAATATATGCTTGCATACAAGTACTGTAATATATTGTACTCCTACTTGCGCATCTTAACCTATCATGTCTAGGGTGAGTGAATCAGCCAGATCCCAGTAGGGTGATCTAACTCCCCATTACCTGTGGGCAAGTATCAACAAGCTGCCCTTGCTGCTGGAGAGCTGGGCAGCATCTCTCACCTGAGGTAAACAGGAATCAGATGGGTTGGAATTCCGGCATGGGTTGACCTCTCAGTGCCAGCAAAATGCTCCTCTGTCTAAACAAAGGATCGATGTCATACATATAATAACATCATCTATGTTACCATGCCGAAGTCCCAATCAGGCCGCCATTGTTTATTCTTTTGTGATAGCTCTGTCGCCTAGCAGCAAAAATAAATAACAACATCTTGCGTGATGAACTTAGCCCTAGTACAAAATGTTCAAGGTGTTTTGATAGGATGCCTACGAAGTGGCAGTGTGAGAAAACTTAGAAGAATATTATGCTGTATGTGCACGCAAATGTATGTGTGTCAAATGTTATCGTGTTTAGGGAGAGAAGGAAACTTAAGAACGTGAGCATGTAAAATGGCGTTTCTTCCCGGGCCTTATGTAACTAAGTAACACCCACTCCTTGGATGTAACACAACTTAAAAGCTATCTGAAAACAATGCTAAACATATATGTAAAAGTATAAAACTCTAAAAGTATAAAAAGGCGATATGCTAGTTTGAAGGTAAAAGCATTCAGAAAGCCAAATTTAAAAGTATAAAAACTAATTTAAAAAGCAAAAATAAAAGTGGTGCAATTTTTTTAAAAACAATTGGGGATGTTAAAAACATGTCCGAATTAAAATGTCCCCACAACTCGAAACTGTCAGACTGATTATGTGCTCCGAGAAGTAGACAAAACATTGATGTTTCCAGCAAACACAGACGATGTTCCCAGGGGCACCCAGCGCAACAGGTCTTTAGAACAGATGTGGCCTAGTCCATACCCCTCAGCATCTGACAAGGGAGGAACAGTCAGTGCTGAATCCGCAGAAGTCGAGCCAGGATCCAAATCACCAGGAGCCGAGGCATACAAGGAACACTCATAATATGCATTTAGAAGCAATGGCAAGTGCGAAGGACAATGGTACAAGTGCACCATTAAGGGACTCACCAGTAGGTCAATCTCTGGAGATTGAACCAGTTGCGTTCCCTAGTATATTTCCAGGGCAATTTCAACATTGCAAAGCAGACGGTGGAAAATAGGTGACACTCAGTGTAGCCAGATAAGCCAAAAGAACAAAAACCAGTGATCATTAAGTTCCTGAAGCAAGGGTGCGCCAAAGCACTGTATCATGCGTTCATGACACAGTAGCACATGTGGTAGTGCTATCCCCATTTGGACTCGTGATGGGACATCCATTGCGGAGCAGAAAAATTAAAAGCACAGTCCTGACAACTTTGAACAGGACAATCGGTAATCTTCCAAAAATGCTTCCAAGTGAGGGGCGTGGCTTGAGAGCCGAACGAAATGGCGGCATCCTAGCGGAGCTCCAGCTCTCAGGTCTGTAGTACCCCAATATTCGGCCATCCAGCCGAACCTGCAGCAACGGTGTAGGAGAGTAGGATCTGCTTCACATGGGTACCCCCACTTTTTGCTGATGCTTCACTGTTTTTCGACCTTAGTCTGGCTGGGGCCCTGCTAATCAGAACCCCAGCCTAGCTGCTTCCTCTCTAAAATGGTTTCCATGTGCCTTAGGCACATCTCTGATTGGAATCTGGAGTGCCCTTATAAGTCCCTAGTATATGGTATACTATGTACCAAGGGCATAGGTAGCTCAGAGGCCTACCAGGGGCTGCAGCATGTATTATGCCACCCCTGGAAGGCCATCCAAACTGACACCACAGGTCTGCTACTGCAGCCTGGGTAAGGTGGTGCATGCACTCCTTACTGTGATATAGGTTACCTATATCACTAAATACATACACACATATAAACCTATAAGTCACTCCTATGGCAGGCCTTATCAATCCTGAAGGCAGAGTGCGTGGTTCCTATGTGAGAGGGTGCCCCTGCATGAGCAGGGCCCCTCTGCAGCGTTCGGAGACCCTTCTCTGATGCTGTTTGTAGTGCAGCCTGACCATATACTCTTAAGCGCATTATAACCTCGCGTTAAATGCTAACTTTGGGATGGCTGCACCGAAACATGTCGTGTTTGGTGTCAAACATCTTGGAATACTACCCCCCGCCAATTCTGGCGGCGGGGGTAGCATTCCACCCTTCTAGAGGGAGAGACATGTTAACCCTGGCCTGGCCGGTAACTTCTTTCTAAAGCCCTGGCATCACAAAATGGATGCTGCTGCCACAGACACAAGTCTGGCCTCCTGCTGCTGGACGAAACTCCGGCAGGGGAGGCCTGAACAATAGGTTTCCTGTCCCAGGGAGGTGTGACCACCTCCCCAGACAGGATAGTGTGTATTGGGGCTGGGCGGGAGCACTTTCGGGTGCTTTGAAGTCCTGCACTGGGGGCACACTTGGTGTCCCTAGTGCATACCCCAGTTCAAACCGGATCAGGGGCTTGCAGCCCCTGCTTTGGCGCGAACTGGACGAAGGGAAAGGGTGTAGCCACCCCTCTGCCCTGACCCACCCATAGGTGGGGCCACAGAGTAGTCCAACCCCTAAACTTGGTATAAGTATAGGAACCCAGTCCTTAGGACTTTAGATTATCCCTGGACGAAACTCTGACACTGAATCCTGGACCTTCGACGCTCTACTCAAGACTAGAGGACAGAAGAATCTCCCTTGGGGTCAAGGAGTGACTCCCCTGCTTGGCAGGCACCAAAGAAGCAATTGTCCGGTCTGCATCGCCTAAGCTCCCGTCGGACGCCGAAGTCTTTGCATCACCAGAGGTGGATTTCCAGACTTCCGCGAGACTGCCCTGAGTCCCCAGCAAAGCTGAGGCCCGTAGCTGTCGTGGGTAACGTGGAACCGTGACCCCTGGACACCGCACGCATTTGCTAGTGCATCCTTTTTTGGGTCTCCCACGAAGTCGTGCTTTGGGCTTCGAGTAGCCCTAGCCTCCAGCACCAACTGCACCGAAGATCACTGGCCTCCACTCCACGAGTGTCCTGTGAGCCAGCTCCACATGCACCGTCTTGAGGCTCCTTCACGGTCGCTAGCCCGTTGGCTAGTAGCCCTTCACGAAGGCCAATCCTTTTCTTCTTGGGCTCCCTGGTTGCTCCAGGCTTGCCCTCACTTACCCTTGCTGGGTGAGTTCCTCAGACCTTGCTGGTCTGCATCATTGTCATTCTTCATCTACATTGATACTTGCCGTTGCCAAGGCTTGTTGGGTCCAATCCGGTCGCCGACACCTCAGTACTCGACAAACATTGTGTACCAGCCCGAATCCTGCTCCTGGTCACCAACAACGCCTCCTGAACCTCGTGGCTGAAGAGT
This sequence comes from Calotriton arnoldi, assembly GCA_963921515.1. Classification (NCBI taxonomy): domain Eukaryota; kingdom Metazoa; phylum Chordata; class Amphibia; order Caudata; family Salamandridae; genus Calotriton; species Calotriton arnoldi. The sequence goes on from CAWUFW010012822.1 coordinate 263,539, forward strand.
CAAGACGACCGCCAACCTACCTGAAGCACTCGACATCGGTGGGCATCCGCTCATCGCCTTCCTGGTCACTGGCTAGTGACCCAGACTCTGTCCCCTCTGCTTTTAGGTTCTTCAGATCTCCGATCCACTCTTGGATCCACCCGGACACTTTCCACTTGGTCGCCAGCAGCACTTTGCAGCAGATCGCTATTCAAATCGACGACTAAACCCGACCCCGGAAGGCACCTATGCACCCGGCTTCCCTGGGTGAGGTAACAAGAGTACTCCGGTGCTCCCGTGGGTAGAGACTCTAGAACGACCTAGTTCTCAAAGGGTTTGCTCCAAGTCCTCCTTTAAGTGTCCCTTTTCTTTAATTTCCTGATCGCGACTTTCTCCATAGAAGTTAACGGCGTCTCGCGGTTGTGTATTTACACTGCACGCGTCCCCCGTGGGTCCCCTGTGTCACTACCTTGGGTGGTTCCTTGTGGTCCAAGCACTTCTAGAGGCTCTAGGCCTAGTGTCTAGCTCAGTCGTGGTTCTTATTCCTCTTTATTGGTATATGGTTTGGTACGCCCCTAGGGCCCAAACGTGTATTTGTGCTATTACTGTGTTTAAATAACTTATAACTTATGTACTTCGAACTCTAGCCTCATAAAGAGACTAGAGGGGTGTGTTTAGCAATAAATACATATATTTTGAATATATACCTGGTGTGGTGCTCTTTCATTTGATCACTCAAGAGATTATAGACTGGTAAAACAAGCTGCTTTACATTCCTTCAAGACTTAGCCTGAAGGCTGCTCTCCATAGCTACCACTAGGATAGCTTTCAATAAGGTTGTCTTTAACCTATCTCCAATAAGGGGTTGTTTGGACTGGTGCAAGGTGCCCACTATAATTAGTGGACAGCATATGCCAGGCCAACTTCTCACATTGGTGTGCAGCGTGTGGGATTCCAGCTTGCTATTGTTTTACCAGATAATCTCAATTGAATTGATCAACTGAAAACCACTAAAGGTACCTAAGGTACATATAATTTAAGCTTAGAATACAGTAAGTTCTACTGAACTTAGAGTTGTGTGTTAAGGGATAGCACACCCTTTCTACAACTCAAGAGAGTTTAGTAGGCCACACTAGAGTAGGTAGTGCATACACCACACCTCACTAGTGATGTCTTCAAAGCCAGGACCCAGTGAGTCCTTGCCAGAAGCCCCTGGGCTTCTTCCCTCCAAGTACGATACCCTCCCATTCTTGGAATTGAGAGCATTATGTAACTTGAGGAAACTGAAGACAGGACAAAGTCCCACCACCCAACATCTTAGAGAGATGTTGGAGGCTTATGATCTCAGCAGGCCCTTAGGGACTGAAGGGGTAGGAGCAGAGGGTGGGGCAGAAGATGAGGGTGGGGCCAGGGGTAGCAATACCCCCAGCCCCCCCTCTGGAACTGACCAGGAGGGTGACAATGACCCTGACCTGGATAACCCAATCCCTCCTGTGGAAGATGAAGAGGAAGATCAGAATGATCCCCACTTTGTCCCCCCAGGAAAGATTATGAGTGTGCCCAGAAGGTCTAGGTCTCCTTCTCAGGAGTCTAACCACTCTGGCACCTCAATAGGGACCTCTGTCTCCTCTCATAGGAGGTAATCCTCTCATGAGAGAAGAAAGAGGCTGGTTCAATATGAGGAAGCTCAGCTTGAACTCAGAAAACAGCAACTGGCTATAGACGGGGAGTCCCTAGATCTCTACAAAGAGAGAAGAAAGTTGGGACTAGAGTCCCATGGTGGCAGCCATGTCCCTAGAGATAGGGAAAGGTATTATGACCATAGAAACCTGAGCAAGATTGTCCCTCCCTACCAGAGTGGGGATGACATCCACAAATGGATAACTGCTCTAGAGAGGGCCTGTAAAGTACAGAAGGTCCCTCAGGAGCAGTGGGCAGCAATCTTGTGGCTCTCCTTTGCAGACAAAGGTAGAGACAAGCTCCTCACTGTAAGAGAGGAGGATGCTGATAAATACAAGGTCTTGAAGAGTGCTCTTATTGATGGGTTTGGCCTAACAACTGAACAATACAGGTTGAAGTTCAGAGATAACCAAAAAGCACAGACTCAAGACTGGGTAGACTATGTGGATTGTTCTGCTAAGGCTCTGGAAGGCTGGTTGATGGGCAGTAAGGTGTGTGACTTCACAGGATTGTACAATCTGATAATGAGGGAGCAGATTCTTAATAACTGTCAAAATCAGCTGTTGCATCAGTACCTGGTGGACTCTGATCTGACCTCTCCCCAAGAATTGGGAAAGAAGGCAGACAAATGGGTCAGAACCAGGGTGAGGCAGAAGGTACAGAACCAAGGTGGTGACCCTAAGAAGCAAGATTCTAAGAACTCTGAAAAGGGTGGGGAGAAGGGTAAAGATCAAAAGTCTTCACAAGGCCCCCAAAAATCTTCTTCAGGTGGGGATTCACAGTCTACAAAAGGGAAAGGCCAAAGAAAACCATGGTGCAAGGTCTGTAAGCAAAAGACCCACTGGACCAGTGATTGCACCAAGTCCAAAGACTCAAGTCCAGCCCCCACCAATGCCCCTAAGGCACCTGTTCCCCCTAGTACAGTTACAGTTGGTGGGAGTGCTCCAGCCAAGGGTTTAGTAGGGTTGACCCTGGGTACTGAGTTGGGCTCTGACCTAGTCAGAGAACTCACTCAGGCTGTGTTAGTCTGTGATGGAGGCATGGATGTGACCTCCTCTGTGAGTCCCAGTAATCTGGGCAAGTACAGACAACAGACTTTAATCAATGGACGAGAGGCTTTGGCATTTAGGGACACAGGGGCAAGTGTCACCATGGTGACACAAGACCTTGTGAATCCTGGGCAAGTTATACTTGGTGAGATGTACCAAGTAACCAATGCTAGCAACGTCAGAACAGACCATACTCTGGCAGTTGTTAACTTCTCCTGGGGAGGGGTAACTGGCCTTAAGAAGGTTGTGGTGAGTGCAAACCTACCAGTCGAATGCTTGCTTGGCAATGACTTAGAAACTTCAGCTTGGGCAGAAGTGGAGCTCAGGACCCATGCAGAAATGCTGGGGATCCCTGCAGATGTGTTTGCTGTGACCAGGTCACAAGCCAAAATGTCTAGCACTGAACAGGCCTTGGATTCTGGAATAATGGACCAAGTGCCTTCCAAGAGGAGGAGTAGTAGGGTAAAGGCAGTGCCTTCCCCTTGGCTCAGAAGGAAGATCAGTCCCTTGAGGGGGATGATCTCAGTCCTGAGGAAGGAACTATCCCAGAGGAGCTTGAACCTGACCAGGTTGAGTTCTTGGGGACAGGGGGACCTTCCAGGGCAGATCTGAGCCAGGAGCAGCAGAGCTGCCCCTCTTTTGAACCCCTCAGACAGCAAGCTGCTGCTGAGGCTGCTGGGAAAGCTAGTGGTCCCCATACAATGTATTGGGATGATGGACTCCTGTACTCAGAGTGTAGAGACCCCAAGCCTGGTGCTACCAGGAGGTTGGTTATACCTCTGAAGTTCAGGGGCTTCCTATTGACCCTAGCCCATGATATTCCCTTGGCAGGTCACCTGGGCCAGAACAAGACTTGGGACAGAATTGTCCCTCACTTTCACTGGCCCCACATGTCTGAAGACACCAAGGAGTTTTGTCGCTCCTGTGTAACCTGCCAGGCCAGTGGCAAGGCAGGTGGCACTACAAAGGCCCCCTGATACCACTACCTGTGGTGGGGGTGCCCTTTGAAAGGGTGGGGATTGACATTGTTGGTCCCATGGATCCCCAAACAGCATCTGGGCACAGGTTTATCCTGGTGGTAGTGGATCATGCCACCAGGTACCCAGAGGCTATTCCCCTTAGGACCACTACAGCACCTGTGGTGGCAAGGGCCCTCCTGGGAATTTTCTCAAGAGTGGGCTTTCCTAAGGAGGTAGTATCAGACAGGGGTGCAAACTTTATGTCTGGATACTTAAAAGCAATGTGGAAGGAGTGTGGAGTGACTTACAAGTTCACCACACCCTATCACCCACAATGCAATGGTTTAGTTGAGAGATTCAACAAAACCTTGAAGGGCATGATTAAAGGGCTCCCAGAAAAGCTTAGGCGAAGATGGGACATACTCTTGCCCTGCCTTTTATTTGCATATAGGGAGGTGCCTCAGAAGGGGTTGGTTACAGCCCTTTTGAACTTTTGTTTGGCCACCCTGTCAGGGGTCCACTGTGCTTGGTGAAGGAAGGATGGGAGTTACCTCTCAAGCCCCCAAAGCAAGACATAGTGGACTATGTACTTGCTCTCCGCTCCCGGATGGCTGAGTATATGAAAAAGGCAACCAAAAACCTTGAGGCTAGCCAGGAACTTCAAAAGGCCTGGCATGACCAAAAGGCTGTTCTGACTGTTTACCAGCCAGGACAGAAGGTGTGGGTGTTGGAGCCAGTGGCCCCAGCAGCTTTCCAAGACAAATGGAGTGGACCCCACACTATTGTTGCGCAGAAGGGTGAGGTTACCTACTTAGTAGACCTAGGAACACCCAGGAGTCCCCACAGGGTTCTCCATGTCAACAGGTTAAAACCATATGTGGACAGGGCAGACATGGGCTTGCTCATGGCTAGTGATGAAGGGCAGGAGGAAGAGAGTGACCCACTCCCTGACCTGCTCTCACAGAACCCTGACGATGGGTCAGTAGATGGTGTAGCCTTGGCAGGCAGCCTGACTACCCAGCAACAAACTGATTGTAGACAGGTGCTCAATCAGTTTAGACACATGTTTTCACTGACACCCAGTCAGACCACCTGGTGCACTCATGAAGTGGACACTGGGGACAGTCTGCCTATTAAAAATAAGATTTATAGGCAACCTGACCATGTCAGAGACTGTATCAGGACTGAAGTCCAGAAAATGTTAGAGTTGGGAGTTATTGAACCCTCAGATAGCCCTTGGGCTAGTCCAGTGGTCCTTGTGCCAAAACCTCACACCAGTGGTGGAAAAAGAGAGATGAGGTTTTGTGTGGACTACAGGGGTCTCAATGCAGTCACTAGGACTGATGCCCATCCAATACCAAGGGCAGATGAGCTAATAGATACTTTGGCCTCAGCCAAATATCTCAGCACATTTGACTTGACAGCTGGCTACTGGCAGATCAGACTAGCTGATACTGCAAAGCCCAAAACAGCATTCTCAACCCCTAGTGGGCATTATCAATTTGTGGTGATGCCCTTTGGTCTGAAGAATGCACCTGCCACTTTCCAGAGGTTGGTGAATACAGTTCTCACAGGTCTGGAAGCCTATAGTGCAGCATATCTAGATGATATTGCTGTCTTTAGCTCCACCTGGGAGGATCACCTGGTCCACCTCAGGAATGTTTTACAGGCCCTGCAAAAGGCAGGCCTGACTATCAAGGCCACCAAGTGCCATATAGGGCAGAGTCAGGTTGTGTACCTGGGCCACCTTGTGGGTGGAGGCCAGGTTCAACCTTTGCAGAGCAAGATCCAGACTATCATGGACTGGACTGCTCCAACTACCCAGACTCAGGTGAGAGCCTTCTTAGGCCTGACTGGGTACTATAGGAGATTTGTCAAGGGGTATGGATCAATAGTGACACCCCTGAATGACTTAACTTCTAAGAAAATGCCCAAAAAGGTTCAGTGGACAGTTAGCTGTCAAAAGGCATTTGATGACCTGAAGCAGGCCATGTGCACTGCTCCCATTCTACAGAGTCCTGATTACTCCAAGAAGTTCATTGTTCAAACTGATGCATCTGAATTGGGGGTAGGGGCTGTACTGTCACAATTGAATGAAGAAGGTCAGGATCAGCCAGTAGCTTTCATTAGCAGAAGGCTGACCCCTAGAGAGAAACGTTGGCCAGCCATTGAGAGGGAGGCCTTTGCTGTGGTCTGGGCTCTGAAGAAGTTGAGGCCATACTTGTTTGGTACTCACTTCCTTGTTCAAACAGACCATAAGCCCCTCTTATGGCTAAAACAAATGAAGGGTGAAAACCCCAAACTGCTTAGGTGGTCCATTTCCCTACAGGGGATGGACTTCACAGTGGAACATAGACCTGGGAGTAACCATGCCAATGCAGATGGACTCTCTAGGTACTTCCACTTAGAACATGAAGACTTAACTGGGCAAGGTTAGTTTAATGTCCCTACGTTTGGGGGGTTGTGTAGGAGAGTAGGATCTGCTTCACATGGGTACCCCCACTTTTTGCTGATGCTTCACTGTTTTTCGACCTTAGTCTGGCTGGGGCCCTGCTAATCAGAACCCCAGCCTAGCTGCTTCCTCTCTAAAATGGTTTCCATGTGCCTTAGGCACATCTCTGATTGGAATCTGGAGTGCCCTTATAAGTCCCTAGTATATGGTATACTATGTACCAAGGGCATAGGTACCTCAGAGGCCTACCAGGGGCTGCAGCATGTATTATGCCACCCCTGGAAGGCCATCCAAACTGACACCACAGGTCTGCTACTGCAGCCTGGGTAAGGTGGTGCATGCACCTCTTACTGTGATATAGGTTACCTATATCACTAAATACATACACACATATAAACCTATAAGTCACTCCTATGGCAGGCCTTATCAATCCTGAAGGCAGAGTGCATGGTTCCTATGTGAGAGGGTGCCCCTGCATGAGAAGGGCCCCTCTGCAGCGTTCGGAGACCCTTCTCTGAAGCTGTTTGTAGTGCAGCCTGACCATATACTCTTAAGCGCATTATAACCTCGCGTTAAATGCTAACTTTGGGATGGCTGCACCGAAACATGTCGTGTTTGGTGTCAAACATCTTGGAATACTACCCCTCTTCCAATTCTGGCGGCGGGGGTAGCATTCCACCCTTCTAGAGGGAGAGACATGTTAACCCTGGCCTGGCCGGTAACTTCTTTCTAAAGCCCGGGCATCACAAAATGGATGCTGCTGCCACAGACACAAGTCTGGCCTCCTGCTGCTGGACGAAACTCCGGCAGGGGAGGCCTGGACAATAGGTTTCCTGTCCCAGGGAGGTGTGACCACCTCCCCAGACAGGATAGTGTGTATTGGGGCTGGGCGGGAGCACTTTCGGGTGCTTTGAAGTCCTGCACTGGGGGCACACTTGGTGTCCCTGTGCATACCCCAGTTCAAACCGGATCAGGGGCTTGCAGCCCCTGCTTTGGCGCGAACTGGACAAAGGGAAAGGGGTGTAGCCACCCCTCTGCCCTGACCCACCCATAGGTGGGGCCACAGAGTAGTCCAACCCCTAAACTTGGTATAAGTATAGGAACCCAGTCCTTAGGACTTTAGATTATCCCTGGATGAAACTCTGACACTGAATCCTGGACCTTCGACGCTCTACTCAAGACTAGAGGACAGAAGAATCTCCCTTGGGGTCAAGGAGTGACTCCCCTGCTTGGCAGGCACCAAAGAAGCAATTGTCCGGTCTGCATCGCCTAAGCTCCCGTCGGACGCCGAAGTCTTTGCATCACCAGAGGTGGATTTCCAGACTTCCCCGAGGCTGCCCTGAGTCCCCAGCAAAGCTGAGGCCCGTAGCTGTCGTGGGTAACGTGGAACCATGACCCCTGGACACCGCACGCATTTGCTAGTGCATCCTCTTCTGGGTCTCCCACGAAGTCGTGCTTTGGGCTCTGAGTAGCTCTAGCCTCCAGCACCAACTGCACCGAAGATCACTGGCCTCCACTCCACGAGTGTCCTGTGAGCCAGCTCTACGTGCACCGTCTCGAGGCTCCTTCGCGGTCGCTAGCCCATTGGCTAGTAGCCCTTCACGAAGGCCAATCCTTTTCTTCTTGGGCTCCCTGGTTGCTCCAGGCTTGCCCTCACTTACCCTTGCTGGGTGAGTTCCTCAGACCTTGCTGGTCTGCATCATCGTCATTCTTCATCTACATCGAGACTTGCCGTTGCCAAGGCTTGTTGGGTCCAATCCGGTCGCCAACACCTCAGTACTCGACAGACATTGTGTACCAGCCCGAATCCTGCTCCTGGTTGCCGACAACACCTCCTGGACCTCGTGGCTGAAGAGTCAAAACGACCGTCAACCTACCTGAAGCACTCGACATCGGTGGGCATCCGCTCATCGCCTTCCTGGTCACTGGCTAGTGACCCAGACTCTGTACCCTCTGCTTTTAGGTTCTTCAGATCTCCGATCCACTCTTGGATCCACCCGGACACTTTCCACTTGGTCGCCAGCAGCACTTTGCAGCAGATCGCCATTCAAATCGACGACGAAACCCGACCCCGAAAGGCACCTATGCACCCGGCTTCCCTGAAGGAGGTAACAAGAGTACTCCGGTGCTCCCGTGGGTAGAGACTCTAGAACGACCTAGTTCTCAAAGGGTTTGCTCCAAGTCCTCCTTTAAGTGTCCCTTTTCTTTAATTTCCTGATCGCGACTTTCTCCATAGAAGTTAACGGCGTCTCGCGGTTGTGTATTTACACTGCACGCGTCCCCCGTGGGTCCCCTGTGTCACTACCTTGGGTGGTTCCTTGTGGTCCAAGCACTTCTAGAGGCTCTAGGCCTAGTGTCTAGCTCAGTCGTGGTTCTTATACCACTTTATTGGTATATGGTTTGGTACGCCCCTAGGGCCCAAACGTGTATTTGTGCTATTACTGTGTTTAAATAACTTATAACTTATGTACTTCGAACTCTAGCCTCATAAAGAGACTAGAGGGGTGTGTTTAGCAATAAATACATATATTTTGAATATATACCTGGTGTGGTGCTCTTTCATTTGATCACTCAAGAGATTATAGACTGGTAAAACAAGCTGCTTTACATTCCTTCAAGACTTAGCCTGAAGGCTGCTCTCCATAGCTACCACTAGGATAGCTTTCAATAAGGTTGTCTTTAACCTATCTCCAATAAGGGGTTGTTTGGACTGGTGCAAGGTGCCCACTATAATTAGTGGACAGCATATGCCAGGCCAACTTCTCACAAACGGAAACAACACAAATGTGCGGCGGAATACCGAGGGACAACGACGGACACGGTGTTGAAAAGGGCCGTGGCATGTGAGGTGTTCTTTCGCCATCCGGTCGTAGTGAGGCCTGCACGACGGCGGCGCGCACGTCAGGCAAAGACAGAGAGTCGCGAGAGGAGAAATCCATGGAGTATCGCTGCGGCGTCGAGCACCACCCAGAGGTCGAGGCACGGTGACTGGCGGTCATTTACTGAGGGCGGCACCGGAGCACCGTAAGTTCGTGCCGGGCTGGGCGGATGGGAAGCTCCATAAGAGAGGGTGCGGCCTCGATCCCCCGCCCTCCTGCATAATACCGCCGGGAAGGACACCACAACTGGATCGGGGGCCTGACAAACCTTGAGCCTGTGTTTCCAGGGAAACCTTGAGCAGCCACAACCCTTATCCGCTGCACGAGTGCCGGCTACAGCGCGCCGCGACGTGCACGGCCATACTGAAACAGAGCGGGCCCGCTGGGGGCGAAGAAGAGTGCGTACGGCTGGGGCCTGCCCCGGGAGATAAGGGAGCCAGAAAAACACCTGCACAGCCCACACCGAAACAAGGGGCAGCCGCCGCATGCTGGGGGCAGATTGAAAGGAATAATTACATGGTGGCAGTGGGTCCTGGGCAGTACAGAGCCTGGAGGAAAACTGGCGCAGAACAGATAAAGGGTGAGCTGTGAAGAGGCATGGGAGGCAGTTGGGACCAAGACCTTGGCAGAAGGGACGGAGAGGAGATCCGCCCACACAGAGTACATTGGGAGCGACGGAGTGCAGCAAGGCAGCAGGGGCAAACATACCCACGGTGGATGAAAGAGACGGAAGATTTGGTTATGGATAAGAGGGGCCCTTCCCTTTCCCCCCCCTCGGTTTAACATACAGGGACCACGGCACCTTAGGTGAGGATTGACTCCGAGGGACAGATAACGCACCCGGTAGGGGAGAGGGAGTGAACCACGACACAAGTCGGCAGACAAGCACGATCCCGAGTGTCGTACTTAAGCTTACGTGGCCCTAAAGGGGAAAGATCGAAGACATCCACTGAGGAGAATACATTAGAGGGCCGGAACCTTACCAGTAATTTAAAGTGCAACCGACTGCTATATAGTGTACGCGAATGAAGCCACAGGGACACGCCGGGGCGCAGACCAATAAGATGGATAAGTGCGCGGTCCCAAAACAAACGGCGGCAGCCCAGGACCAGCAACCGGAAGAGTCGGCGGAACCCTCACTGAGAGCAAGAATGGCGTCCATTGCGGATCTGAAGGGCACGATAGACCCTAAAATTGAAGCAGTGACTGTGGATGTAAATCTCTTAAGAGCGAATCTCCACAAAATTGCAGACAAGGACCCTGCAACGGAGACAGAGGTGGCGCAAATATGCAGACCAGTACGAAAAGCCTTGAGGAACAAGTTCAAGCCCTCATAAAACAACAAGAGGTAATGGCGGCCAAACTGGAAGATCAAGAAGGGCGGGCACGAAGGAACAACATAAGGATAGTGGGGGTTCCGGAGAGCATGGAGAGACCCAGTGTCGATTTGTTTTTGGAGGACTTAATCTTAAACCACTTGAAGCCAAAACGACTCTCCAACTACTTTACAATAGAGCGGGCACACAGGGCGCCCATCCCCAAGCCTAAGCCAGGTGCCCCGCCCAGGACAATTATTGCGCGGATCCTCAATTACCGCGGCAGGGACACCATTCTGCAGACAGCACGATCGCATGGGGATTTGCATCATGAGAACGCGGTGATCCGGTTCTTTCCGGACTTTACAACGCAAGTCCAACGACAGCAACGAGCCTTCGAGGGAGTAAAGAGAGAACTGCGAGCCAAAGAAATCAAGTACTCCATGATGTTTCCTGCAAAATTGAGAGTAATCGCCGAAGGGAAAACATGGTAATTCAATTCCGCAGAGGAAACAAGGGAATGGTTGGAGGGGTAACGCACTGTGGGCCACAACTCCCAACGTGGAAGACGATGAGACCAGCAAAAAGACGATCAAGGAGAACAGTGAGTGAGGGTGTGCTTGTCCAGGTACCAGGCACAATGGAAGGTGGGTCTGGAAAATGAAGACACCGCGGAAGACCTGTGGTGATGACTGCGAGGAGCAGGTCGTATGCCACGGTTCAAGAGGGAGGGGGTGGGGGGACTATGAGAATGGACTCCCACCCATAGAGACAATTTTGGCGGCTAAAAGACAGCTAAGTTGCTGGCAGGACTAAAACAAACATCAAAGGATTTGGGGGGGAAAGGGACTCAGAGGTGGCGTTTTAATAGTTCGGCACCTGCCAACCCCCATATAGTTATTAGTTTCAGGGCGACAGGCACTCTGCGAGTTGGGGAGGTGGGTGGTTGTCACACCCCCCAACAGGGTAGCATGGAGGGGGGAAGTTATAGTTGGGGTACGATGTGTTTATTTTGCTCCTATTTTGGTAATGTTTCTCATTTATTATTGAGACGTCGGTTTCTGATATTAGTACAGTATACTGAAATTGTAGTAGTGGGACCGGCACAGACATGGCATCTGCAGAGGTTGTGGTATCCCAGGGGACGGGTTAGAATGTGAACGGGCGGCACCAAGGAGAGTACCGAAGGAATACTAGTCTTAGAGTCATGTCATGGAATGTGAATGGTCTTGGAAACAGTATTAAGCGCACAATAGTTCTACAGTATCTGCACCGACACTCCCCGGATGTGGGGCTGCTTCAAGAAACACACCTGAAGGGTAACAAATATAGAGCACTCGACAGGTATGGGTACAAATTAGCTGCCCATGCTGGCTACACAACTGGATCGAGAGGAGTGGGAATACTTGTAAAGACAGGCCTCCCACTTGTGGTGGGGAAGATTTGGCATGACCCCCTAGGACGATCTGTAGCTCTCACGGGGAGGTGGGAGGGACAGACTATCAATATTGTCTCAAGTTACATACCGCCGGCCATACAATCAGAGGCGTTCTCCGCGTTGGAGACCCTCTTGGTAGATCTCCCGCCAGGAATATTGATGCTAGGGGGCGACATAAACTCCACTATTGACCCAGGGCGAGATAGGGAAACTATGACAACTAGAGGGAGAGGGGTTGAGCCACTTCGAGCATTTATCGAGGCCATGGGCCTGGTGGATCTATGGCGCCTTCACAACCCCCAAACCCGGCAGTACACCTTCAACTCAGCAGCACATGGCAGTTTCTCTAGCCTAGATCACGTCTTAACACACAGGGGCAGCGAGGCGTGGTTCTGCAATGCCCGAATTGGACCACAAGGTATCTTGGACCACTCCCCGGTGGAGGTGGCCTTGCGGGGGCCGACACGAACCAATACACTACCACCCAGAATAAATTCCTGGTGCTTTAAAAATAAGGAAGTAACTGAAAAAGTTAAAGAGAGAGCGCAACTCTACTTCCAGGAGAACAAGGGTACAGTAGACTCGGCGTGCACCCTTTGGGAAGCATTTAAGCCAGTCATAAGGGGGCATATTCAGGCTTGCATTGGTGGAAGTAATAAAGAAAAAAGGCTACAATGGGATACACTGGAGAAGGAAGTGGTAGAAATGGAGGCCAAATTAATAGAGGGGGGGAAGAGCCGGTCCAACACTCACACATCACCTAGACATCAAGAGACAGGAAATGAGGGATATGGCAAATAAAGCCACGAGATCAGCGGCATTAGCCACACAAAGAAGAATATACGACTTGGGGGACAAGGCCAACAGAATGATTGCTTGGTTGGAGAAGCGGGATAGGGAAAGAAACTGGGTGGCGGAAATCTGCAACCTACAGGGGGACAGGCACAGTACCGGGGAGGAGATAGTGTGAGTTTTTTCAGACTATTACGAAGAGATTTACACATCCACCCCTGTCAAGTCAGAAATGGACTGTAGGGTACTACTAGCTGAAATGAGGTTCCCAGTGCTATCCGATGACGATAGGGAGGACATTGAGAAGGACATAACAACCGAGGAAATAACGGGCGCCATACAGGATTTATAGGCGGGGAAGACCCCGAGACCAAATGGGTTGCCCGTTGAGCTATTCAAAGGCACGGCGAGTGTGTTAGCGCCGTACCTCCTGGAAATGTTCAATGAGGCGAGGGAAAAGGGTGGTTCGCCACTAGATCAACGAACGGCAACCATTGTAATAATCCCCAAGGCGGGCAAACCGACCGACCTATGTGGCTCGTACAGGCCTATATCCTTGTTGAATATGGAAGTCAAAATACTGGCTAAGGTCCTGGTGAATCGCCTTTTGAGGCCAATCATGACATTGATACATCCAGATCAGTCTGGTTTCATACCTCACCGGAGCACCAGGCTCAATCTCAGGCACCTCTACGGGGTAATGCACCTGATAAGGTCCCGTCCTGGGGAGGAGGCGGCGCTACTGTCATTGGACGCACGTATGGCATTCGACAGTATCGAATGGCACTACCTGTTCGCAGTTTTGGAAAGATTTGGGTTCGGTCCCCGGTTTCAATCCTGGATCAAATTGTTGTATAAAAACCCTCTGGCCAGGGTACTAGTGAACGGCTCTGTATACCGCTCCTTTGCCCTTCACAAGGGGACGAGACAGGGGTGCCCTCTTTCCCCTGTTCTATTTGCACTGGCGTTGAAGCCACTCGCGGCATGGGTGAGAGGGGACCCAGTGATTGCCGGAATTACAGGGGGCGGACAATGGGAAGAACGAATATCACTGTATTCGTATGACGTCCTCCTGTACGCGACAAGACCCCGCTTTACAATAAACCAGTTACTACAGATTTTTAAGTTATTTGGAGGGTACTCAGGATATCAGATTAATTGGGACAAGCACCTTCTGTTCATGCTATCGGATGGTCCCCCGCCTGTGCTTAGTGGGGAGATAAAGCTCCAAGTCAAAGATAGCTTTAAATACTTGGGTATACTCATTGCCAAGACAGAAGCGTGATTTATGGAAGGAAATCTGCAGCCCCAAATGGAACGTCTGAAACGAGATGTCGCCCACTGGAGGACTCTACTGATCTCCCTGATGGGGAGAGCAGTCCTATATGCTGCGAATGTTGTATATCCTTCAAAACACCCCATATCCAATACCCGAAATATTCTTCAAGTAAGCTGATAGCAAGCTACGGAAATTACTGTGGGATGGGGGTGGGGCAAGAATTGCGTTAGCTAAACTTCAGAGAGGGGAGTACGAGGGTGGTCTGGCTATACCTGATCTCCAGAAATACTATTGGGCGTCACAATTAATGACGATTAACGACTGGATATTTGAGGACAGGAATGACCCCGCATACCAAGTAGATCATTGGGTGATGAGGTCTAGAGGATACCCAGGAGCATTATACCGGAGAGCAGGGAAAGAAAGTATGCCACCACACATGAAGACTGTGCTGGAGATGTGGACAAGGGCTAACAAATTCCTAGGGTGGGACAATAGACTGACCGAACGAACCCCGTTGTGGGACAGTGATATGTTAAGAGAGGTGGGCAAATTACAGGGTTTTAGCAAATGGAAATTACTAGATATAGTGCACCTCGGCGATGTATGGAGGGGTCAGGCGATAATCTCGTTTGAAGATCTACAAAAAGAATACCAGTTAGCCGAGACAGAAAGATATCGCTATTTACAATTGGGACATGCACTGCGTAGACATGTCAGAGAAGGGGAACAACTCCCTGAATGCAGCCCACTAGCGTACCGGCTCATGCTGGTCCCAATCCCAGAGAAGGCATTATCCTGTACATACAAAAAGATTATCAATAACTCCCCTGACTTACTAAGGACTTTGCGGGAGGCCTGGGAGACAGATATTGGTTTACTAGAGGATGACGACTGGGAGGAGGCCTTACAGAGCCCAAGAGGAGTAGCAATCAGGGCGAGATTCAGACTCGTACAGTTAAGAATTCACCATAGGTCATATTCCACCAGCACGCTCATGCACAAATTAGGGCGCATTCCCACGGACCGTTGTCTGCGGGGCTGCAATCAGAAGGGCACCTTTTTCCACATAGTTTGGGAATGTTCTGCTATACAACAATTTTGGGGGAGGGTGGTACGGGTAATATCGGAAGTGATTGGACAGACTGTCCCTATGGAGCCCAGATGGCACATACTGTGTGTATCAGGGAATCAGACTTGGCTGAAATATCAGAAAATCTGGCTACTGGTGGTGGCAATGGTGGCCAAGAGGAACATTGCCAGGGCATGGGGAGTTGCCCAACCCCCAACGATAGGTCAATGGAAGATGGACCTGGGCTGGTGTTGCGCAGCTGACAAGACAATATATGAGAGTAGGGGCTGCCCCAAAAAGTGAGAAAAAGTGTGAAATCAATGGGAGACATACAGGAATCCTTGAGGGAGGCGAGAGAGGGAGGGAGGTTAGGTCACTAAGACGGGAGGGGGTTAGCAGTCCTGGGATGCTAGGAGGAATGACTTTTGATCCGCTGGGATTGCCGTAAAAAGATTGCAGACTATGATGTAAGGGGGGATGCATATGTATTTTCTGGCATTTGTGTAAGTAATACTGTACATTATCACTGATGTATGTTTAATAAAAAAGACTTGTTAAAAAAAAAATGCTTCCAAGTACGGAGTGTATGAATGATGGAATATCTCAGAAGACTGTATGTAAGGTGCTAACCAACCCAGAGCCAATTGTCTTAAAAAAGTGTGCTACCCCCACAGTACTAAGCATGTTAAAAATGCGGTACACAAGCTTCCCAAAATGGTGAACACGTCACAACCGCAGAGGCCGTTACCAGATAGGCAATGCCTGGTCTCAACCCACAGCAGCCTTGATCATTCTGCAACATTTAACTCCCATTAGAGAGTACTCTGAACAGCCGGAGAACCCTTCAAATAACATGGCAAGTTCGCCTTAGATGCATTACATGCTCCATCAAGCGAAACTTCCCTACAAACGAAGGAATGTCCCAAGGTACTCTCGCAGTCAGACCTGCTAGGAAAAACCTCAGTCTCCCTATTCCGACATCAGAATTTAAAAGGCACGATCAATGACTCCTGTACATACCCCTCCCCTATTGCCTCATATTTGCCCACTTGATGGTGTTGTAATAGGTATGGGAAGTGAAATGTCGAAATTGGCATAGAAATAAATCTGTGGATCATTCAATCCGCAGAAGGTATTTCCAAAACAGTGGATGGTAATTTCTCTAGCTTCTCCATATGTAACATGATGTGTGTTGCGTCCTTCTTTGCCATGATGGTCTGTTGTTTCGTGAGATTGTATGGTAGAAACAAACTAGTGGTATTAAGGTGTTTCCATGGAACGTGACCAGCATGAAGTGTATGTAGAGTCCAACACAGTAACATGATAGCCCTAAGCTGCAACTATCCGTGCTTTAAAGAAGACATGTCAGTTGCAGATCAGACTATGTTACCCAAAGAGTAAATCCTGGTTGATAGAGTGGTCATACCCTTATCTACTACTGCAAGAGCCCTTTCTAGATTTGCCCGGATAATTTTGCGCAATCTCTCAGCAGCTTCCTGTTGTAAAACTTCGACACTTCATTGGATATTGCATACAGAAAGCGCTTTTGACGTGATCTGCAAGGACCTAGTGAAAAGTCCTGTAATTCTATTTCATCGGGAGGAAGGGACAATTGTTATTTCACCTGAGATGATGTTGAGCGTCTTGGCCAATCTAAGCATAACTTCCCTACACTGTATGTTTTACCACCCGAGTGTTGTGTCTGCACATAACATGGGTCTGGCTTATTGATGCTAAACCGTATGGTGTTATCAAGAAAACATGCCTGATATCCGTTAGCATCTAACAGCCACACTAACCATCCCTATTGATTGGTTTTTGAAGAATTGTATGGTCTGTTGCAAAGCATACTGTCTAATGTTTCCTCTGTGTAATTTGTTAATTGTTGCCAGTTCACAAACCATGCAAATGTGGGAATATTTGGTGCATTTAAATCTTTTCTGTTGGCCAGCCCGAGACAGGGTGTTGCTGCACAGTCTTGCTGAGGAAAATCATTTGTTGAGGTATAAGACATGCTCTAAATAAAGCCTGATTCCCCTGAACCTGCCAATCCTTAGTTCCCCAAATGGATTTCAAATCAACATTCTCTTTCCAAAAGTCAAACCCCTGTACAGGCAGCTGGAAATGAAAGCTGTAGAATAAATCAGCTTGGTGTCAGTGAGCATAGTTTTCTTAGCCCACAAAGGACTATTTCATCATAATTAGCCGTGCCATCATATATTTCATTTCCATTAAAAACAGTTTAATGCTGCAGACAGATCATCTAGCATTTCATGCACTGTATCAATGTCACAATCATCAGAGATAGGAGTGATAAAGTCATGCAAAGAAATTTTGAATGCATACGGAATTTGAATTACTTATGTAGGGCTAACTATATCATAGGATACCTTATCCCAAACAATTCCATCACGAACCGGAAAAGCAGACATGTTCACCAGGGAAAGGTCTCTTTGCATTTTGTGTGATGAAGAATGGGGTGTTAATACCAAGTTCACCAGCTCAACAGCAGAGCGTTCTGGGAGATAGTGTCCATTCAGAATCAAGAAGACTGTCATAAAACCAATCCAAATGAACAGGAAAAGTGATGCAATTGCAATCCAAATGTATATCCATGGAGAGATAAATTATGTCTTTTTCAGCCAAATGTAAAATACACGCAGCCTACCTCGGGACGGTAGTCATCAAAGTTGTCGAAGTAGCCAGAGGCTGTTTTATCTATTTTAGGCAGCTCTGGAGGCTGTGTAGAACTGGGAGTTGACAGGGGCGTAGCTTGGTCAGTAAGATTGGGGGGGGGGATACTTCAGATTTTCCAACAATCAGGCTGGCATATAATATTTAAATACATTATACAACAAGCAGGGTGCTTCAAAGGGGCCTAAGGGGCAGTGGAAAGGAAGAGGGATGCAGATTGGTAGGAGTACTCAGGAAAAAAATACAATATTTTGCAAAGTGACTAATATTTTTGAGGACCTTCAAAACAAAGAGTGACAGAGTGTGTGTGTGTGTTTTTGTCTGTGTATATGTAAAAATTCCTGCTGAAATCTGACTGATTTTGCACAATACCCGACTGAAAGCACCTGTACCCAAATACTTTTCTGAAAAGACATTTATGGTGGGTGTAACACCTCAAACACCCACCTGAAGCTACGCCCCTGGGAATTGATTCAATTGGTGGTTCCTTTTTGTAGATACCATATTTGTTTGTTTGTAGAATTGAAATCCGTACATGTTGTTTGCAATGACGTTGTTGATGCAACAGGCAGAAGTGATACTTCAGTGTTAGCTGTCCCCATCCAGTAAGAAGAAGCTTCATCGCTGATCAAAGCTTCCAATGGGATTTCCTGAAGGATAGCGAGAGGAGACAGGTAACTACCCCAGAACCCTCTTGGCCTATTGTGTAGAACCAGCCACATAATGTGGTTTGATGAGATATATCGACACAAATCTGTTATTTTTTCAACCGGCCAGGGGCGGTAGAAGTACAGTTCTCGTACCTTCAATGGCCGAATTCCATCTAGTCCACAATCTTCTCCCAGACTAGTTCACCAATCTTGGGGATCCCACCAGGAGTTGGTGGTGGTGTAGTGGTGAGCCTCAACAAGGCCTACCAGTGCTTAGGGGTTCTCCCTTCCTTGCACAGAGTCCTCAGACCAATAGGAAGAAGTTGGCACAGAAACTGGAATAGAAAAGACAGAGTTTATTAAACCTCATGAGGTGGAGCTACATTCACACAGCACCCTTCGGTAATGCATGAAGTAGCACACTGAATGGAAGGACCTTGGTCCTTTTATACCCACACAGGGGCTCAAATGAAGGCGGTACAAACACAAATGCTGGTTTTAGGTACATATAAGGTCATACAAGAAATGCACAGTCGACAAGTGGGTGGAGCTAACAGTTTCTACTTCTAGTAGACACATCCTGACATTTATAAACTCGGAACAGCTGCATGGACAGCTGCGAGCTCAACTGAGCATGTACAAAGCAAAAAGGCTAAATATAACTCGTCTCTAGGCAGATTTCAAGAGCAGTTAACAGGAAGGTAGGACAGAGCACATGGCGAGCACATGGCAGCACATGGCAACCAAAATGGCTGCCAGAAATACAAAATGGATTCCACAAAGCGGACAATTTAGCCTCTGAATACAGGATGTCTTCGGCTAATGCTTAACTTAAGTGCTGCCAAATTACAACAGACGACCCTTTCAGCATTAGCTGAAGACATTCGTATATCTGGGGTAATCTAAATATTCATCCCGTACATCTATTAACATTATTTCGGCCACCTCTTTATTCAACATTTGTTGGGCCTTTGTTTCAGCAACGTTCCCTTTGGCAGGTATACAAGCAGAGATGCAAATGGAGCAAAGCATTGGACCACATTGGATACATACACAGCATGTAAAAAGTATCATAATCATTACACACAGGATAGTCAGTAGCTTCCAGCCCCAAGCAGAAACAAGAGTCCAAAACCATCCAGTAAAAGTCCAAGTACCAGTCTCTGGATGAATTTCTGCAGCAATCTTATGCAGTTCTGATATTGCGCCATATACTCAAGGTGAGTGATCCGGTATGAATACGCAACAGCTGCTACCGATGATGCGACATGCACCACCTCGATCAGCCAAAATCACGTCTAGCACCATCCTATTCTGGAGTGCTACAATCCTTGCAATCTGTAGTTCCTCTGTAATGTTCCCAAGTGCCATAGCTGTCTGATTGGTAACAGCTTCCACAACACGAGTTAATCGCCTGATCTTTCTTCTGTTTAATGCAGCACCCACAAAGAAAAATAAGCCCAAGTTGAAATCAACATATTGTTGTAGGGTAGTGTTGGTTTGGTCAACTTCGTCCATACTTATTGTCCTCTTATTTCTGTTTTTGGAAATATCATTGTACAGTTTAAAATCACGGTGATACAATGCAGGTGCCAGAAACACAGGTGGCAACAGAAAAGATACATAGCAGATTCCTGACCACCCAACAGGTAATTGATAATATCCGTTATTTCCACACACAAAATACCTATTATGCGAGGCTGTGAAAGTGCTGTTATTGGCACCTTCAATGGTCAGGATTACAGTACACTCGCTCCTCCCCACTGGAATTCTTCCAACACTACAAATACACAAATCTGCTTTAGCTTTTGTCACAGAAATCACAAAAGGTCCAATGTTCTTTATTATTCTCACATTTGTGAAGGCATATGGTGTTGAAATATTGTCCGGTTGATACTCTTCCCATTCCCATTTAGTCCCTTTGGCTTGTGGATAACCTTCTTTATTTTGATAACACACTTTATTAAGTTGAAAAATAATCCCACCTACTGAAGGCTTTCCAAATGTAAACAGAAGCGCATACCAAGCTTGACAAGAACTATTGTGAGAAAATGGAAGAGGAATAAAAGGTGTTCCTCCTTTCTTTTGATGTGCAGGTATCATCCCACACACCCAACAGTTGGTAGTATTTGTAGCATTGTGAGTATGGTGCAACATCTGGATAAAGGTATTGTTTAGATAGGATTGTCGATGCTTCTGCTCATGGTAGGGAAGAGTAAAGTAGTGGTGTTCCACTGGTACTGGCGTAGTGGCAACAAAAAGCTGTCGAACAGGAGCCACCTTCTCGATGTACCACGTAATTGCTGCCATAGCCACCATAGCAACAACAAACCCTACAGCACAAATGATTCTTTTGTTATTCATTTCAGCAACAGTAATGATTGATCTTTCTAAAAACTTGTTGAAAACAATTGTTGGAGCTCTTCTCCCTGGGCAGCCGTTGATTTCTTCACCATGGGCCAAGGCGGGTGTCACTACACTAATGCAGGGCTGATCCCCTCAAAAATGGGACGATCAAAGGGGTACATTACTAACAAAAAAAAGAGTCCTTGGGAAATTGTAGCCGCTGTACAACCAGCCAGAGGGGAGTCTTCTCCCTGTGTCCGTTTGAGCCTCACAGGCAGGCTCTTGTTGTTCCCACGGTGGAGCTGCACAACTCGCAACTTCAAGAATCACGGCCCAGTTTGAGAAGAAAAAGTCTTTCAACGATCCTGTCCAGTATCTCAGGCAGTGCATCAGTTTTCTTTACTTTAATCTAACAGGCACCAAGGGCACAGCACTTGTACCCTAAACTCAAGTCCTTCCTTAACTCCTGTATTGCTCCGCTGGCGCACTGCTCTTTTGTTGGGGCCACAGAGTGTAGCCAGTATGCTCAGGCATCCCTTGATCAACAAACAGAGGCGCAGACTTGCATTCACTTTGGGACCAGGACTCAAGGCCTGAAGCAACCCTTGTTTCAAAGGGGGTCACCTCAAGCAAAAGCCTCCTTGCCGTCCTTATCGGTCTGTGACTCTCTCAGCTGGGCATCAAAAACTGGATCCACAGAAAGATTTCTTCATCCTGATTGGTGACCCCGTCTTTCGCCCAAGACAGTGGCAGGGGTACACACTTCACGTCCCAGTGCTTCCGGCCTTCACTGAGGTCCTAGTTGCCAGCAACGCCTGTGCTGGTTCCCTTTATCTTGACTCCAAGCTATACTGGTGCTGACTCCCAGGCTGGATCTGATGTCCGGGCCCCTCTGGCAATGGTTGTAGGGCAGCAAATATCTATTGGTGGGCAGAACAAAAGGTCTTTAGACAAGGCACAAAAATAATCTATCAACAGAGAGGATAGTCTCAGAATACTTCCTTAGTCTTGGGATGCCCCATTCATTAGCAAGGCACCCAAGAACCACTTCATCTATCTGAGAATAAAAAAAAAACACCCTAGACCTATTGGCAAGTATAAAAGGAACTTTTTGGTGAACTGACAAGAGTAATACGTCACCCAATCCCAAGCAACCAAGGAAGTCTGTGTTCATTTACTAAATTCTGAGGAAAAAAGAAAAACAATACAGACATACTACAAATCCTTACATTTGTGCATTCCTATATTATTCATCTGAAGAACCTCAAGAAAAAGGAACTTTTCCTACACTTCTACTTATGAACCTTGCATTACTTGTACAGGACTGCAGACACTTCTAAAATACTTTCTCTTACGTAAAGACACCTACATTTTATGCCTAGGACCATGCTTTCATGTTATAGGCGCAGCGGAAAAATCTAAAACTGCTAATTTAACAGGGATTCTTATTTCATAAATAACTTTTTTTAAACTCAAGATAGTGGGTACATAAATTTCTCCAGCAGAACATGTTGTGACAAACAAACTCCTATAAAACAATATTTTCCTTCAAAATGTTTGCTAAGGATCACATGGGCGTCTTTCCTGCATTCTACTTTTCACGATCCGGACTATGCAACATCATTTTCAAAAGGAAAAAACCCTATCTCCAGTTCTAATAAGGGCTGTCAGCTCAATTACACAGACTAGCTAATAAAAGACTAGCAATGCCCTTGCAAAACTGTATAGAACATGAGAATAACATAAACAATAATGGTATTGCCACCTGAGATTTTTGAACAGAAACCCCCACTATACAGTTCCCTTTAAAGATCAAAT
Organism: Calotriton arnoldi; assembly: GCA_963921515.1. Classification (NCBI taxonomy): domain Eukaryota; kingdom Metazoa; phylum Chordata; class Amphibia; order Caudata; family Salamandridae; genus Calotriton; species Calotriton arnoldi. The sequence continues at coordinate 285,942 of CAWUFW010012822.1, forward strand.
AAGGGAACATCAATCTGTTCTACTCATTCTTTCATACAGGATGGGCAGTAACATAGTATATTTTTCATCATTTTATTAATTCTAACAATTTTAAAACAGTATTACTGAATAGCCAATTAAATGTCTCATGGCCATTTCCTAGACAGCTTAGACAGACTCATGAGAGAGTGAGAAAAAGAAGAGAGAAAACATAAATTTGCCTACCCTTAATTTGCCCAGGAGCTAACCTCCTTCCCCCATTTTGACAGTAGGAAAACCTGAAAACAGGTTTACCTTCTGGCAACACTATCTACCCCTATTTGTGGCAACTGGGCACAAACAAACTTGTAGGAGATATCTTAGAAAGTGGCTATTTTCTGATTCAGCCTAACACAAGCACATTGAGTTAACTTTAGAAAGCGTTAATAACCAATTACCAATTCCTTCAGCAATGGTGCTAGATTAACATGAGGGCGCATGAATGCAAACTAAAATCCATTGCCTCCTTATCTCAGCCCTTGCACAGTAATCTTTAAACTAAAACCATTATTTTTATATACATGGCAGAGCTATGCTCTACTCAGGGCCCACATACGTCACTGCTTTTCCTTCTTTTCATATGACTGCGCAAAACTTGCGTTTGCCAAAAATAGGAAGCAAAGCTTTTCTTCCTCTCTCTGCGCTGTCATCTCTTCTTTCAAAAACTGTTCGGAGGTCGAAATGTCCAAGCAAACCTTCCCCTTAGCCCTGCTAGGTAGCTAAATGCAGAACTCCGACCTTTAACCCTTTCACCAGCTGTCCATTTTTGTGCAAGGCTTTCCATGCGGTCTTTGCAATTCAAAGCAACTCTGGAGAATCACAGCTGAAAGGCAGTCCTGTCCGTCTAATAATTTTAAAGGTAGGATCTAACTTCTGCTGTGTTTTTTTTTTTTTTTTTAATACTTGTCTCTATCTGTGTGCAGTGTATGGTGTGCATTCTAGCAGGTTAGAGGTCAGCTATTTCTGTTATACTTAAATGTGTGCATTTACTAAAGCCTAAGAGCAGTGTGAAAGCTGCTCTGCTTGGCAAAACTACTTTTAAATAGTGAATTTTTCCCAATTTTGACTTTGGTGGTAGGGGCACTTAAAAATGAATAACCTACAATATTTTGGCATATTAGGGATCCCCGGGGTGTCCTCTAGATATCCCAGAGATGGGGGATCAGAAATGTATAAGGTACACCCTTAAAAAAACGTTTTTATATGCCTGGATAAAGTGAAATTTCACATTGCACTCCCCACATCATGGTAAAGTGCTACTTAAATCCAACTTTGATGCTAGGAGCTATATATTATTCACAGTATGATTATCAGACATTACAAAAGATCAAAAACAATTTTAGGGCAATTATTTTTAATAAACATTTTTTTCTTCATATAATCAAAATTCTCCTTTTTTTTTTTTTTTTTAAATAATGATCACAAACCCTTTTGATGGTTCCACATATGAAAAGCAAGCCTCATTCCTGCCCTATCACCTTTAAATGTATTTATTTATAATATAAAGCACAAAAGCCTTACTGAAACATGAAAAGTCAGCGTCACTTTTAAAGGACAGTAATCATTTAACATCAGAACCACGGATGTGCTTGTTAAAAAGGCATTAAGAAAGGAAATCCCTTTTAATCTTTTCTCTGTTATCCAAAATAATGAAACTGTCTTTTCTGACTTATAAAATCAGCAGTTTTTAATGCACGTTTTCAAACCATGTTTGCACTAACTTAAAATCTAGTTGACTCGGCAGTTTCCTTATGGCTTGGGACCAAGAATAGCCATGTGTTGTTGACACAGCTGTGTTCTGACCAGCAGGCGTCAACATCTCACGCCTTTCAAGCCAGCACAAATCTATCGTTCTGTAATGTGGTGTTTATTTCAGCAACAACCAATTCACTCAGATGATGTGAATGCTTTTCAATATTAATATATAAGGATAATACTGTAACATTTTTCATTTTAGTCCTAATTGTGTGAAAGCACACAAATTCATTTTTTCCTACCTTTCTATGAGGCCTATTTTATTCCTATTGAATGTAAATTCTGATTTATCTGTACCAGTGTGGCAATTTGCACATATCTATAGTTTCTTACTTTATCAATGTTAATGGTAGCGTGCAGCTATTTAGCATATATTACATTATTCATTCCCTGAATTTAAAAAAATGTAGTTTTTTTAAATGACATTTGCATAACAGAATGACAACAAAAACCAAATTTAGCTCATTCCAGACATTTTCAGAAGGGGGTCATACACTCATAACACACAACACAGCGCGCTTAAGGCTAGCCATTCTTACACAAAAAACATAGTCTACTTTACTGAAACAAGTACTTTCAAGCATGTCATTCCAGAACCACATACAACAAAAAAACAATTAACCCACAAATCAACACTTAGGGCAAAAACAAGAGACAGCCTACAGACTGTACGCAAAACCAAACTATTTGTAAATACTAATTGTAAGTCATATTTACAAGAAGAGCTCTCAAAAGTAGTCCAAAAGTCTGCACCAAAACAGCCCAAAAGACTGCTCCATGTTCAAGAAGCCAAAATACACCAAATTCGCCAGTTTTGGCTGGTAGAACACTCAAAAAGCGCTCTGCATATCACCACTTATGAATGTTACTAAGTGCACAGATCAGGATCCGTTTTATGTACATATTTAGTTCCATGGGGTACTTAGTCACCAAGAAAGAAATATCTTTTTACTATACCTAAACCTATTTAGGTATCCCCTCTGAGGGGAGTCAGCTGAGTACTTACTAAATCCATATTGGTACCTCCAAAACAGCAACACTTTCTACAAAGTGTGCTAGAAGCAGGCATGCCAAAAATATTATAGCATATATAATATTATACTCCAAGTGACACTTAACACAATGTGTGCCGTTCAAGTTTTCAAAGTTAGAGAAAAATCTCCTCATTACCTGCCTATATGTATTGCAATACATATATAATTACAAAACAGATTCCAAAATTGGCCAATCATACAAACAAAGCCACAGTAAGTGTTACTAAACTACCTTACCAATCAAAGGCATCAAACCAACAGCAAGTGCCGCAAAACGGCTCTTACCAATCAAATGGTGTCCAGGTTCCAACTGCCAAGTTCTCAAATCGACCAAATGGTCACTGCACGGCGAATCAACAGAAGAGATCTCAGTCGAGGACCGGCGCCGCCGGGATGGTCAGATCAGAAAGAAAGGAAAACGCCATGGGTGCCAAGACTCGGATCTCCTCAGGCAGCGATCGCGTCCAAAAGCGAGATTCCAATCCTTCGTCTCGACCAGTCCTTCGGGCATCCGAGTCGCCGATGAGCCCCACGTTGGAAGCGCCAATTTGTAGTGGTGAGCCTCAACAAGGCCTACCAGTGCTTAGGGTTCTACCTTCCTTGCACAGAGTCCTCAGACCAATAGGAAGAAGTTGGCACAGAAACTGGAATAGAAAAGACAGAGTTTATTAAACCTCATGAGGTGGAGCTACATTCACACAGCACCCTTCGGTAATGCATGAAGTAGCACACTGAATGGAAGGACCTTGGTCCTTTTAAACCCACACAGGGGCTCAAATGAAGGCGGTACAAACACAAATGCTGGTTTTAGGTACATATAAGGTCATACAAGAAATGCACAGTCGACAAGTGGGTGGAGCTAACAGTTTCTACTTCTAGTAGACACATCCTGACATTTATAAACTCGGAACAGCAGCATGGACAGCTGCAAGCTCAACTGAGCATGTACAAAGCAAAAAGGCTAAATATAACTCGTCTCTAGGCAGATTTCAAGAGCAGTTAACAGGAAGGTAGGACAGAGCACATGGCGAGCACATGGCAGCACATGGCAACCAAAATGGCTGCCAGAAATACAAAATGGATTCCACAAAGCGGACAATTTAGCCTCTGAATACAGGATGTCTTCGGCTAATGCTTAACTTAAGTGCTGCCAAATTACAACAGTGGGTTCTTCACTTCTCCAGTAGTGTAACGTTTCTGCTGGATGTTGCTCTGAGCTTCTTGAAAGTTGTTCAGATCCCGTAAAACATCCAAACGTTCACTGATGTCAAATGGTGTTTCTTCCACTACTGTATTGGGACTGTCGAGGTCTGGAACCCACATCTTAACCCCAAACAGGATCTCATAGGAGTCCTACCACCCAGGAATTCTCTAGGCAGATTATTTGAGGCTCTCTGGACCCAATACAGGTAATGGACCCAACTGCGACCTGAACCTGATACCCTAGCTTTTAAAAACTGCTTTAAGTCCCGTTCTTCTTCTCCACTACCGCATTTATCTCGGGATGATTGGGGAGGAGTACCACACAGTCACACCCAATTTTCTTATGGTGTCTCTGTAAGCCCTAGGAGGGAAATGCCAGACCCTGGTTTGAATGGAATGTGACTACTGCGTAAGTCCCGATAAAGACTTGCTTTTTATAACAGTTTGGGCATCAGCCAATCGCTGTGGTCAAACCCATAGGAATCGAGAGCAGGAATCCACTGCCACCAGGATGTATTTGTAAGCCCCATCTGATTGTAAAGGACCGCAGTGGTCCAGATAAAAACAAGCGAGAGGCTTGTCTAAGATCAATAGAGGTGTCGATGCTGAAAGCGCTATGTTTGAAACCTTCATCTGCTGGCAGATGTCGCATTTAAGGACAAAATCCTTAGCCTGTTTGTATAGACCTAGCCACGAATAGCGATTCTGCAATAATAAAATTGTAGCTGCCACCCATGCTTGAGCAGATGCTAGGCCCTCATGTGCTGCTAGGATTAAACTTAACCTGAGAACTGAATTGGGTATAACTCGATCCCCCACTCTGGAATCCGAGGAAATGGAATGTTTTGCACACTTAACTGGCAGAATATTGAGTTGGAAAGCCTTTTGGCAGATGGGTGCCATCGTGTGCAGCGTTGACAGCCACCATGATGTTGCAATCTATCTTCATACTTGAACGAGTAATTGCAACGACTGAAGAAGTTTGCACTGTTGCTTCTGCAGCTTTGTCAGCCATAGAATTCTCTATAACATGTATTCCTACACGCTGATGACTAAGTGCGTGTATGACATGAGTCTGTGGGAAGCACTCTATGAATTTTGCCACCTGTCCCCAAAGCAGCTTGAGCTTTATGGTGTATCCTTTGGAATCTATGGATCCATTCTGGATCCAATAGTGCAAGTACTTGTTGTAAGACTGGACACAATAACACGAATCACACACAATAAGAGTGCGGAATCCATATATATGCCAGAATTAGAGCTCTAAGTTCATCCAGCTGCACTCTGTAATCCCCTAGTGACTGCGTGTAGGTTTTGTGAGGGCGGAATTCACCATCCTCCATTCTACCCTTAACGGTGGTGCACTTTGCAGAGTATTGGTGCTTTGTCCCTACAGCAGGCTGTGCTGAACCATCAGTATAGATGATGTAATCATACTGAACTATAGGCATGACTTCATTAGGCAGAGTATATTAATTTTCATATTGCAGGTATGCTTGTGTTTGTAGTGTTGATCAAATCTGTAATCTACATCTGTTGCTGAGAAAAAGTTGCCCCATAGTATCCATCGCTGATGTAAGGCTTTCACATTTGGAATGCCGGCATGTGTGACAGCCTCTAAGGCTGGAACAGGAGTCAAGACAATAATGCGTTTCCCCTGAGCCAAGGATCTTTCTCTCACTTCAGCAGTTTGTACTGACGCCAGGATCTTTTCTGTCAGTGCAAAAGTCTCTCTGCATTGGTGTATAAATGCGATTTATGTGCAATTGGTATAGTGTCTCCTTCGTTGAATCTGACATATATATTCTCTGATGCCCCCGCAATTATATGGATCACCACGTTTGTAGTGTTTACACGTGTATGTAAGCGTTTTGATGCTAGCATGTCAGCTTGTACTGAACGTACTGTTTGAGTGTTGTTAGTTGTCCAATGTGTGCTTGAAAAGTCTTGATGTGTCAAGTCATAGAACAGTTTTGCCCGTTCTGTGTAGTCTGGAATGTATGTTCTGCCTAAGTTCTCAAGGAAGTGTGTCGCTAGGTTCTGCCTTCACTTGACAACTCGTATCCTAAATATAGGAAATTGAGGTGGACTATTTTTGATTTGTTTAAATTTAATTTGTAGCCCAAGTGAGCAAATCCCAAAACTATGCGATCTACTCTAGCCAAGTGAGTTGAAAGGCCATCATCTGTTAGATAATGTCGTCAACATAGGACAATGCCTGATCATGCAAAAGTTCTGTAAACCGGGCTGAAAACAACCCTGGGCTGTTTTTATACCCCTGGGGCAATCAACAGCACTGCTTTTGAGACCCGAGCATGCGGAATGTGGTCAAGCGCCTGCTTTCAGGTGCTGTTTTGGCAGAAAAATCCATTCGAAATATCTGTTTTTTTCCACACTATGTTATTCATTAGTGCTGTGCTGTATGCATTTTGTACTGCAAATGTGCGTGTAGCTGTGTTCAAGTGTCTGTAATCTAATACTAGACAATATGAATGGTCTAGTTTCATTACTGGAAACAAAGGATTATTCATAGGGGAGGTGTAACTTTCTATTACACCTTGATATTCAATTTGTGAGTATCTCTCTAACTTGTTTTTTAGCGTCATGTTTAATGGGGTATTGTCTTTGAGGTTGTGGGGTTGACCTCACTGGTATAATGTGATAAGGGGAACTGTCATCTCACCCCACATGGTTGCGGTATAACGCAAGAGCTAATGCTAAAGCCCAATCCCTGGCGTATTAATGTTCAACTGCATCTGGGACGAGGTCGAAAAAAGCAGGTAAAATGATAATTTCTCCCTCGGGGCAATCCATGACAAATTCTGGTGGCCAATCGCTTTCAGCCAAGAGAATTTCATAACCGAATGACAAGTTCTCCCAAAAAAGAACATTAATGGTGCGTGGTATATCCCCCTCCATTTGGAGTTGCATCTTGTAAAATCGATGTGGGACACTCACTCGCGGATCCGGTCTTTTAACCAGGGTATAGTCCCTCAGTGCTACTTCCGTCAGACAAGCCATTAGGCTCAGCGAACTATAGTGACTTCTACCACTTTGTCCAGCATGGTCAGAGCCCAGTCCCCGCTCAAAAGCAGTGTCCTCAATATCCGTGGCATGCTTTTCTTTAATGCCAGTCACCTTCTTCTTTTTGAATTGAGGCTTGGACTTTTTATGTTTAGCTTCCTTTTTATACTATGAAGTCAGAAGAGTGTTGTGAGTACTTCTACAGTTTCATGTACTCCTCTTATCTGCGCTCTGACCATGCACCTCTCTCTGTGCGTTTTTCGGATGACTCCTCAAAGGAACCAGATGAACATGTATCAGTATCCTGATACCTGTCAGGCATTTTAGTTTTAATATTATCACAGTTACACAAATTATCGCACTTTTCATTGGCCTCCTGTTGAGGAGATCTGCCCCACGATTTAGTCTTTTCTTTATGTATCTTATTATTCTACTTCATCTTAGAAGAATCTGATGTCTGCTTCAAGTTATCCTTTTCAGAATTACTCTTAATTTGTGGTTTACTAAGTCTGGCTCCCAAATTATCTCCACCTATCGTTGCATAGGTTTCCTCAATAATGTTTGGAAACTCGCACTCCTGCTCTCTCAAAGTCAAGTTTGTGAGTCGGCGTACTACCAACGCTGCTGCTTCCCCTTTTGTGTTAACATTTTAGCGGATAATTTTTGGAAACTCGCACTCCTGTTCTCTCGAAGTCAAGTTTGTGAGTCGGCATACGACAAATGCTGCTGCTTCCCCTTTAGTGTTAACATTTTGGCGGGGCGTGGCCAAGCCGCCGACCGACATGGCCACGCAGGCTTAAAGCTCCGCTGCGGACCCCGCTCGTAATATCCTCCCTGGTGGCACCGGTGGACCTGCGGGATGCCCTGAGCTGTAGGAGGGGGCAGAGATGTGACCGGCACGGAGAGCCCTTTAAAAATTGTGTGCGGTACGAATCGGCACCGAAGAAAGTCCGATGTGCATGGTGCGGCCTGCCCATTGTGGAGACGCCGGGGACTAAAGTGTGCTGGACCGACCGCTGATGTGGCGAAGCTGAGGGCGGAGCCGCGACCCGACGTCGGAACATCGACGGGGTGAGTGACTGCGGTGGCGGCACACAGCTTAGGTACCGACACGCATTAGCAAGCCCGCAGTCGTTCCCCGGAGGCCCCGTGGTGACAGGGGCCTCGGGTGAGCCTGGGGACCGGCCATCCGGCCGTGTACTGCGGGACCTGCATGGTGACCCCCCCGCGTCCTGCCCCTTGCAGCATTGGCATAGTGGCCCTTCGTTGCTTCCCCCCCACGGGGCGTTTGTGCGGCGGGCCGCCCGGCACTCTGGAACATAAATGCCCCCAAGCATGAAGAGCTTCCACTAATGGGGGCTTTGAGCAGAATAACAGGGCAAACAAGACAGGATTCTTGGCACTGACCCCTGGCTGTGAGAATGCGGGATATTTGCGCTGGGAGCGGAGCGAGTGACGCTGCAGAGGTGTAGGTGGAGGCATTGAACGTGTGGAGTAAATGACTGCCTGAGGCTGCGGTGCCACAATAGACCCTTGAGCCGCGTTGCCCTGTGAAGTTGGACTACCTAGGCTGTGTGTGTTTTTACAGCTGAGGAGCCCCTGTGAACCCCAAGTACCACAAGAGAGAGCACTAGCAAATGTTGGAAGTTGGTATGGGTCGTAAGGACCCTAAGCAGACCGCTCTCCCCTTCAAAGCACCCGGCACCAGTACGACTGCGCAGAGGGTATACATGGCGGAGAGCGGACTACCACCCACGTTGGAGCCGGCTGGTCCGGATACCATGTTGCAGGAACTTCGGGCTGGATTCAGGGCGTTAAACACCCGTTTTGACGCACTTGACAAAAGGTTAGAGTCTATGGGGGCTAGGCTCGATCAACATGAAGAACGTCTGAACATGGCTGAGGGCAAGATCTCCGATTTAGAAGATGGCGCCGCCCAGACGACTAAAAAGTTGGACAGAATGGAGAAACTCCTCAAAGAAGTTGCCGTTAAAAATGAAGATTTGGAGGCGAGGGGGCGGCGCAACAATATCTGCATCATGGGGGTGACCGAGTCCACCAATACCGGGCGGCTGGACCGGTTCGTGGCAACGCTCCTCACAGATCTGTTTGGCGGCAAAGCCTTCACCACCACGTTCGTGGTAGAACGAGCGCATCGTATACTGGGGCCGCGTCGGAATCCCGGGCTGCCCGCCAAGACCAATCATCGCCTGCCTTCTTAATTTCAGGGACAGGGACACCGCTTTACGCATGGCAAGGGAGAAGGGGCAACTGAACTGGCAGGGTTCTTTCCTCTCCTTGTACCCCGATTTCACTGCGATGGTGCAGGAAGTGCGCTGCAAGTACGTAGGTGTGAAGGCTCATCTTTGGAAGCTGGGTCTTCGATATGGGATGTTATACCCCGCAAGGTTGAAGGTTGACGTGGATGGCCGCTCGAGAATCTTTGATTCCCCACATGATGCCCAGGAGTTCTGTCACAAATACTCTAAGACAGATAGACTGCGTGGATCATCATCGCCACAGCAGTCGCAAAATATACCTGACTCTGGGGCCAGCGCAGACTTATTTACCGGCAGTTGAATAACCTTGTTGCCAGTCTTTGCGGCTTGAGGGACTAGTGAATGAGGGAGTACTCACAGGACTGATCCGGTCATTCCCCTTGTTTGTTGTTTTTTGCTTCATTGTACTGCCACCAGGGACGAATTATATCAACGTAGTCAGGCACTAGTGTGCCAAGCAGTTGGGGAAGCGGCGCAGCGTTGCCATCCCCCGAGTGCGGATGCACCTGTTTTATTTGATGCAATATCATAATGGTTCTATTTCGACTTCTAGTTTGGTTTTGTTTTCCTCCATTATTGCATGGGGATGGGTACTCCCCCTGAAGTTGGGAAAGGGGGATGGGTGGTGGGAGGGGGGATATGGTGTGTTCAGGCAGAAAAGCATAACGTGGTTTATTACCAATTTGCAGTTGCAGTATAGATATCAGCGGTTGGGTCTTATCAGGCTACACAGACAGGGTATAGATTATGGCTAAGAGGGTGCAGGCTGAAGCCACTGTTACACTACTGTCCTGGAATGTTAGAGGAATAAATAATGCCCGTAAATGTAAGCAGGTGACGAACTATCTGCAATGACACCAGGTGGACGTCGCCTTTATACAGGAAACACATTTGGAGTCAGCAGCTAAAACGCCATTAGCAACGGCGTGGGGGGCCCACAGGTATTTTGCTGGATATAGCTCGTACGCTTGTGGGGTTGCAATTTTGATACATAAGAGGGTACCGTTTCAGGAGGTGGAGATATGCCGGGATCCGGGTGGGCGCTTTCTGTTGGTTAAGGGATGCATGCTTGAACGTTCTGTGTTATTTGTTAATGTCTATGCACCAAATGTCGATGATCCTGGCTTCTTTGACACTGTTTATACAACCATTGAGCGCATGGGAGCAGATCATATATACATGGGGGGGACTTTAACCTATTGCTCGATCCGATGCGGGATAGCACAGCACACATGACAGACACCAAACCCAGGGCAAGACGCTCATTACTAGACATCATGGGTAGGTTTGGACTAGTGGATGCCTGGAGGCACCTTTGTTGGGATCGTGATGGCTACACTCACTACTCTGCACCTCACGATACATGGATGCGACTCGATTATTGGTGTCTTTCAAAAGGGGTGGCGTTGTGGATAGATGATGTTAGTCACTTACCGCGAACACTGTCTGACCATGCCCCGGTTATGGTCAAGTTGAGAATCCCCAGGGCCAGGGGGGTGGAGTGTCCCTGGAGGTTCCCTGACATGACACTAAGAGACACCGTCTTTGCAGTCGAGATAGGGGAAGCAATCACAGAATACTTTGCCCTCAATGAGGGATCTGTTGAGTCAAGGCTATACTATGGGAGGCCTTTAAGGTGTACATAAGAGGTGTGTGCATAGCCAAAAGTGCTGGGGTCCTTAGAGACCTGCGGCGAACATTAGCACAGATAGAAGGGCAACTTACTGAATTAGATCGCATCGAAGCAACCAAGGTTAGCCCCCCCTGACCTGCAGCGTCGTGCAACACTCCTGTCTGAATTCCGGGAAGCGGCAGAGCGTGAAGCTCATTACTTGGGAAAGTACGCAACTGCCAGACGGTACGGGGAGGGCAAGCGGCCGGGTAGAACACTAGCCAAACTCATGCAGCAAACCCGCAAACCAACATATATAGCGGAACTAGTAGATGGGAATGGGACACGTGTAATCGGGAATATGAATATTCTCCAGGAGGTGCTCACATACTATACTACACTGTATGAGACCTGGGTTTCAGGGTGCCCTGCAGATTACAGTAGTTACTTGGACGAGATAGCGATGGTGTGGATGGAGAAGGTGCACCAGGAATTCCTTGCAGAGCCTTTCTCGGAGGATGAAATCAATGAGGTTATTGATGCGCTGGATGGCTCTAAAGCGCCGGGGCTCGATGGATTCACGGGGTGTTTTTACAAGAAATATAAGACTCTACTTGTTCCATATCTTATTGACATGTATCAAGAGGCAGTGGAGGCTAAGGTGCTTCCGCCGACCCTAAGGGAAGCGGTAATAATACTGCTGCCAAAACCAGGAAAGGATACGCGGTATTGCAATTCTTACAGTCCATTATCACTCCTAAACTTTGACAATAAGATACTGGCTAAAGTACTGGCGACTCGGCTGGCACTTATTGTTGAGAAACTAATATCTCCGGCGCTGTCGGGTTTCATTCCTCATAAATCTACAGCTCTCAATCTGCGCACACTGTTTGCCACACTACATAGGATAGCGCCTACGGTCCCAGCAGTCGCTGTACTGTTGGATGCGGAAAAAGCATTCGACTCCTTGGAGTGGCCTTTCCTGTATGCTACGTTGGGGCGACTTGGTGTGCCAGAACGATTCCTGGCAGTGGTTAAACTGTTGTCTACGCTGCCCACGGCCCGCATCCGACTTAATGGGACACTGACTGAGGAGATTAGGCTTACACGGGGTACGCGGCAGGGGTGTCCGCTGTCCCAATTGTTGTTCGTGATCACCCTTGACCCGTTAGTGCGGCACTTACAGGACAAGCATAGTCACTGCGGGCTGCAATTTAATACAGGACCCCTGCTCTTAACACTCTACGCTGACGATATCATCCTATACGTTAGGCATTCGGATGACAACCTGACACCGTTGTTACACGAAGTGACTAGATTCGGTGCCCTGTCAGGGTTACATATTAATTGGGAAAAATCGGAGGCCTTCCTCCTAACAGTGGCACCTTCCGACAGATCGACGGAATACACGCTGACCTGGTGCGAGGAGTCGGTGAAGTACCTTGGGGTTCACATTCATAGGGAAAAGGATCATATCTTGCAACTCAACTACGGCCCAGTTATGGAACAATTGGGGCGTAATGTACAGCGTTGGTTATCCCTACCTTTATCGATGGCTGGAAGAATAGCCATAATAAAGATGGTGGTCCTCCCATGACTCCTTTACCTTTTTCATAATATCCCTATACCATTGTATAATAGTTTCTTTTTCAGAGCTTTGTACTTTGCTGATACGACTGGTGTGTGGGGGGGAGGCATCCCCGCATTTGCTGGGACACCCTAATGCTCCCTTATGAGACAGGTGGGGTTGGGGTCCCGAACTTCAGGGTTTATTATTTGGTCGCTCAAGCCAGCTTTGCCCACCACTGGTATCATATGGACGTCAGGATCCCATATTATAGGCCGGAGGCGGACCTGGCGCTGCCGGCGCCCCTTAACACTTTATTGCCAGTTGGGTTTCCTCGAGACCCACACGACATTCAAACACTGTCCACGACTAGTTGGGCATGGATTAAGCTGAAAACATTGACTGGATTTCGTATGCTATACTCTCCTGCATTGCCATTAGCTGGGAATGGCTGGATCCCTATATTACGAGAAGGCTTGGTTAAGCGTACATTGGCCAAATTCCACTTGGTGACATTTGGTGACTTTTTTCCCAAGGGTCACGTTTTTTCGCGTACTGAGGATCCCCGTTTCCGTGACGCCACGGTGATGGATCATTTCGTGCTGCTGAGATTGCAGAGAGCACTACGAGCAAACCTTCCCTGCTATCCCCTAGAACCGCCAGATTTCACATTATTGACAGGGGTTATAAAAGATGGAGATGGCAGCCATCTCATGACAAGAATGTACAAGGCAGTGATCTCCATGCTTCCTAGTCGGGACAGGGGTGTGAGGGCGGCATGGGAACGAGACCTTGGGCACCCAATCACGGATACGCAATGGGGCCCGTGCTGTACTCAGATTCGCAGGGTGTCCCCCAACCATTGGCACAAGTTGCTTCATTTTAAATTTTTATGGAGGGCATATATGACACCCAGTAAAATGCATCACATAGATCCCTCTCGTCCCAACACATGTTTGAGGTGTGGTTGCCCGGATGCCGATATTGCACATATTATGTGGAAGGGTACCAAGATTGTGACCTATTGGCAGACGGTTTTTGTGGAACTTTCACGTATGGTCGAGATGGTGGTTACTCCCTCGCCCTTCATGGCGCTAATGGGGTACATATATAACCTTCCTAAATCTAAACAATGCTTTGTCGCCATAGCGCTCCTGATTGCGAAGCGTGAAATCGCCCTTGGACGGGGTAGCAAACGGGCCCCCACACTGCAGGATTGGTTACGTAGTATGACATATTGTAATACCACAAGCGAAATGTACGCACAACTGCAACCACCTGCTGCACGTCCAGTTGATATATGGCAACCGTTCCAAGACTATTTATTGTCGACGAGGGAGGGGGCAGACACCGCAACACAACCCCAACATAATGGTGCGGGAGGCGTAACAGATATGGGGGCACTGGGTACAGCCATATCCCCACAAAGTCCGTAGACACCTGCTGCTATTTTTCACATCAGGGCACACATTGAATAGTAATTATGCACCCTAATCTAGCCTAGACGTTTGTGTAAACAGACCTGGAAATGCGTTTTATTTTATTACTATATGCTGTAAATTGGGACATGCAACGATCTTTTGTTCTATATTGCCATGTAAAGTGTCATTTATATCTTTGTCATCCTTGTTTGGATTCTCAATAAAAACTTTATTAAAAAAAAAAAAAAGAAATGTTAACATTTTGGCGGATACTGCGGCAAACTTGCCCATCAGTTTATTTCCCCATATCCAGGGCAGGTGCTGCCCAGGGCTCATTTTGGATCTGTTAAGCACCTCTGGCAAAAGAGCTAATGAGGGTGCACCGTGCGTTCTGTTATATACTGCAGCAAAGAGTGTATTCCAAGTGGCGCAGTCTTCCGCTGTGGGAGCCATCCCAGTGTTTTACCTTGTCTTTCACCTTCACCATATTGCCTAGCTAGCACATATTTCCCTAAGTGAGTGCCCTTTCTATTCGCCAAGTCTCTATATTGCTGCAATAGTTGGATCTGCTTCTGTAGAATATCCTGTAGGGGAGGGTGATCAATTCGGTTTCTAAAGTTGCTAATGCATATTCAAGGCAAGTCAACTGTTGGCAACTGTCCCTCAGAACCCCCTCATGTTTTGCTATGGCCTTCCCCCAGTATAAATACTTTGAAAGCCCCGGATGTGGTAGCATGTTTCGGAACAGTTCCTACATTAAGCTAGAAATATTCTATTATAGCCGATCGGAGTTTATCTTTGAACACTGGGTCTAGCAGTGATGTTGCAGGGAATCTCCAACGCAGTCAACATAATCTGGATTTTGGGGGGACTAACTTAAATGTGACTCGGGAACGATTGGAAAGCATGCAGGGCAAATGGAGCACTTCTGATACAAATATAGTAATTTCGAAAGAGACCAACCAGTAATCAAGTCAGGCGGACATTTCGTGCATTGTTGAATGGAAAGTGTAGTCTCTCTTCACCAGGTGTGCCGAAGGCCACACATCTTTTAACCGATAAGATCAATGATATCATGCTATAGCTTTGCTGCCTGTGAGTTGTGTGAGCCATGCATCCTAGAATAGTCCCACTGCATGTCAAGCACCAAATTCAGATCTCCCCCATATCATGGATCCTGTATGGGAATGGAATTATTTAGTAAAGATGTTGAAAAAGAACTGGGAGTCATAGACATTCTGTGCATATGTATTAACCAACACTAGTCTGTTATTTTCAAGAGTCCCTACCAGGAAAGGAGTCCTGCCTTCCCTGTCCTCATATTGCTGAGGCAATCTAAAGTTTATATGAGGGCATAGCAAAGTACAGGCTCCTCCTCTAGAGTAGGAACTATACAAGGAGAAATATCAATGAGGTGACCATTTTTTAGCAAAAGAGCCCAGGCATCCTGGTGCTAAGTGCGTCTCCTGCAAAAAGCGACATCAACCACATGACGGTGCAAATATGTCAAGAAATGTGCTGTGCGTAACCCAAGTGGAGAATAGTAAACTCCATTGAAAGCTCCAAAATTCACATGACCACCGTACTATACAGAAAATTGCCCTCCCATCCCTTCCCCCCCACACTGAGGTCCAAAAATGTTCAGTGACAGTGCCCGTAGAACGAAGACCCACAGAAGTGAACTTAGAATAGAAGAAAAAGAGAAAAATAAAAGCAACACAAGGTGACACACACCATGAGATGTGACTTCGCCTGTGGCAAATATTATAGGATGTCCTTCACAGTAATCCATGACGACATTTGGGAAGTGCACTGACCAACAAAGTCTGAAAGAGTTGTCAGAGGGGAAGAGTAACACACATAGCTATCTTATTTCAATAAAAGCATGCATTGGGGGGGGGGGGCGTGGCCTAGCGAGCTAAGATGGCGGTCGCACCTTGAGTGTGCTCCCGGACCCCTCCGCTATCCGGCCGTAATCTGCCCGTCCTATAACCCATCTAATGCTGAAACCCGGCGATATCCACCGCCGAGGCATGCCCTGACGAGACTCCTGGCTGGGTGGACCTGAGACACCAGGAGCACACCACAATCCGACCTGTCCGGCCGGTGCTCACTTCCAACATGGCGGCTATTTGGTACCTGCGGCCTTGAGCGGCGCTGTCCAGGCCTCTGACGAGCTGTTGGCCTGGGGGAGCCATAGAGACCGAGAGACCTTGTGGGGACGAGAGCGGTCCCGGCACCGCCGGCCTCCTCCCTCCCTGGCAAAGCTGAACTCTCCGCCGAATCCGGCCCGCCGTGATCGTGCTTGGCACCGCTGGCGCGAAAATTGCTCCCGGCCCCCTGCCTCGGCGGGGACACCCGCATCTGTGTCGGCTTCCCCGTGGCACTGCTGCGGTTTCGGCCGTGCCATCGGGCGGCAGGACTCTGAGGTAGTGGACTGGGGGCCGGCGGCGTGTGGGACCTGGGCGCGGAGCACCGGCCTGCGGGGTGACCTGAAACCCTCCCCCTCCTCCTCCCGTACCTGCTGAGGTTGGCCCCGAGAGAGGCGCTGTCCCTGCCGCCCTCCGGTGCGGCGATCCTGCGGCTGCATTCGGCTCCAGGCGACATTGAGGTGGTGGCGGCCGTTGCATCGTGCGGCGAGAAGCGGGAGCTGGCTGCGGGAGATCTCTTGGCTGCAGCGTACCCCTCTGGTGGTGGAGACCCAGTGATCAGCTGACTACGGAGCGGTGAGTCCGGGCGCCGGGGAAGACTAGAAGCTGAGGACCGAGACCCCGTGCGCCCGGCCTGCGCCCGGCCTGCTTGGGTGAATTGGGTGCTGCTCTGTGTGGTCCGGCCCGCTGTCTTGGCCTGCTGCGTCTCCCTGCCCCGCCTGCAGTGCGTCGGGCCTCTGTGGCCCCGGCGCCCACCCCGCGATTAAGCTCCAGTGGCTCCCTGCTCCTGAGGACTGTTTCTCTCCTCCTCCTCCCTCCTTGCCTGGAGGGGCCGCTGCTGCCACCGGGGCCGCCCCATTGGCAAGTAGAGGTGTCTGGGTCCCCCTGTGAGGGTAACGACAGCAGCCACACTCCGGCCCTCTGCAACGCTGCCGTGAAATCGGCCGCCATACCGGGCGGTGGGGGGCGACGGACCTGTTGTGGTGGCAAATCCTGGAGATGACGCTGCTGCACTGAGAGGTGGGATCCGGCGTTTGGCAGCCTCCAGACCGGGACCTGCTAGGGGAGCCTCCTGTGCACCTGATACGCTGTGCAGCCTGGGCCCCGTGCGGTGCTGGACCGGCGGGCCTGCTACTCCCCTTACCCCGCTGCGGCGGGCCCTGTCTCCTGGGCTCTGGACTCCTCCCTGCCGGCCTGCGATCTGTTGCGGTGGGCCTACTGGATCGGAGCCTCCCCGTGACATACACCCTACATATCAGTGCCCCGTCCTGGGGAACCGGTGGCACAGCGAAGGTTGGTCTCCCCTTGATCGGCATTACCGCACTTACTGACACTGTGGCCCCTCTGCTGGAGAGGCCTCGCTGGCAGATCGGGGAGGGACACCGTTGTGCTACCCCCCACCACGGTCGTGGCCCGGGAGGGTCCAGGTGGCGGCAACTACCGTGGGGCGTGACGACTGGCACAACATTCCTCCGACTCTGAATTGACCTGCAGGAGCCGGGTGCGGTCTGGGGTCTCCCGCTCCGGAGGATTTGGTACCTGCCTTGGGGCCTCGCCGGGGGTGGCCGCACCGCCTCGCGGGTCGACTGGTGTGGGGACCCACGGCTCTGGGTCCTACCTGCGCCTGTGCCTCTTGCCCCGGGTCGGGGGCCACGAAGACGCTCTACGGCGCTGTCTGAACTTGGACCCGCGGAGTGCCGATCATGGGTCGCGACAAAGTGGCCAAGACCCCGGCCACCCAGACTAAAATGGACCGTTTTACCACCACAGACGCCGGGGCGGTTGGAGGACCCATCGACAAAGACGCCCCACCGGCCGCTGACCTGACTACCATACTCCAGGCCATACATGCCTCACAGTCCTCTGTGGAGGGGAAAATTGCAGAGGTCCGAGTAGACATTACCCTCATCCGGCAAGACATGCGAAATGCGGTGACCCGAATCACGGAGACGGAGTCCCGCATCTCCACGGTGGAGGATGACGTCCACCAACTCAAGGAACAGGTCAGCCGTCTCCAATCTCACACCCAGGAGCTTCATCGGCGGGCGGAAAACGCTGAAAACAGAGCCCGTCGTAACAACCTCCGCCTAGTGGGATTCCCGGAGGGAGCGGAGCAGGGTCGCCCAGCGGACTTCGTGGAAAAATGGCTTCGCTCCTGGGTCACCGAAGGCTCGTTATCCCCATGGTTCGCGATCGAACGAGCGCACCGCTCCCTTGCTCCCAGGCCGCCGCCGGGGGCAGCCCCCAGACCTATCATCATGCGAATCCTTAATTTTAAAGACCGTGATTCCATCTTGGCTGAGGCCCGCAAACAGCAGGGTCTTCGATACGACAACCACACGATTATGGTCTTCCCCGATTACACCCGAGAGGTCCAGAGTCAACGCCGATCGTTTGGGAAGTTAAGCAAAAGTTGCGTGCCCTTAACGTCCAGTACAGGCTCCTTTTCCCAGCACGTCTGCAAGTGGTTTTCTCCAACAAGACCCTCTTCTTTGACACCCCGGAGGAGGCATGGACCTGGGCCACGGCGGAACGCCCCCTGAGAGCCGCCGACCATCCATCCGCGCCGGGTAGGCTGACCCGGGGATCCGGCAATCGAGAGGCTCCTGGCCCCCGGCCCCTGCGCACTCGCTCACGCAGACGCCGAGGTCAGAGAAGGGCCCGCTCTGATTCCCCACCGGGCCCCTCCCGACAACCAACTCCGCTACCTGGAGGGCATTCCGGTCTGAGGCGGTCAGGATCCTCGGGACACTTGGACCCTGGAGGCTCCTCGCCCCGACCTTCATCGCTGGACCTTCCGGACACTGAACTGTCACGTAGCCCACTGCTCCTCAGAGACCCCACATGAGCGCGTCTCTGCCCGCCGGGCCTGGCTCCGCGGCTGGAGACGGCAGCTCGACTAGTCAATGCTACAACCTCAGACGGACTTAAATACGCACATCCTGCAATGAGGAGGGGTCCTCCACGTTTCCCAGTCGCGAACGTTTTAGTTTGGTCTTTGTTGTTTTCCAATGTTAGGGCGAGAGATGCTTCCGTTCCTGAAGTATAGGGTGGGGGTTGGGTTCGGGTGGGGGGACAGTTGTCCCGGGTTCTATGTTGTTTTTGTCTTTTGTTTTTCTCATACCAGCACTTCTGCCTCATCCTGTCACAGATATACAATGACAGACCTTCTCCCTCAGTGTCCTACACTTCACGCGCGTCCACTGCTACGCTCCCTGTTCATATGGGGCACTCCATCACTAAACCTGCCTCTCCATGTCTAACGATCACTCAGGTCTAACAGCACTTCACGTTGTGTCATGGAACATAAACGGTCTCCTTGACAAAGTTAAACGCACAGCGGCCCTGCGCTATGCACAGCGCCATAGGGTAGACATATTGCTGCTTCAGGAGACCCACCTAGTGGGCAACCGCTGCCCCTTCCTTGCACGTTATGGCTATAGCGGGGTTTGGCACGCAGGTTTTACCCGGGGATCCCGAGGGGTGGCAGTCCTGCTGCGCCGCGCTCTGCCCTTTGTTGAGCGTAAAGCAATCCACGATCCGGGCGGTTGCTTTCTCATTCTGGAAGGGAGCATTGGGACCCAGGCCCTGAATTTGATAACGGTGTATGCTCCCCCATCTCTGCTGTCCTCCACGCTCCGGCGCCTCACTCCACTTATAGCCGCCCTGCCTCCGGGGACCACTGTGGTGGGGGGAGACTTTAACGCAGTCATGGCCCCAGCTTTTGACTCCGATGCGACCCCTTCTATCTCTCGGGTTTCCCAATCCACAATCTTTTCGAACTGGGCTGCGAATCTGGGACTTAGTGATGCATGGCGCCTCTGGCATCCGAACACTGCTATGTTCACTCACACTTCGGCCGCCCACCACACACAAGCCAGACTAGACTATCTGTTTCTCCCGGCCCTAGAATGTCGATCGATCCAAGCCATCACTATCCTTCACAGAGGCCTTTCGGACCATTCCCCAGTATCTATGCACCTGGGTAGCCTCCCGGCCTCTTCACCACCGATTTGGCGGCTCAATGCCTGGTTTCTCCAGGATGAAGACTTCAAGAAACATGTAGGGCTTGAGCTCCATCATTACTTCGCGGATAATCAAGGATCGGTCTCGTCCCCTGGTACCTTGTGGGAAGCCGCCAAGGCAACCATTCGCGGTTTCGCCAAAGGCCAACTCAAAATCCAACGCACGAAGCAGGAGGCCCGGCTCTCACTCCTAGAGGCCCAAGCAATCAGGCTGGAAGCCTGTCCACCCGAGGAACATACGGAGGCGCGGGACCGGAGACTTACCTTCCTCAGAGACGAGCTTAGACAGGCCTCCATGGAGTCCGCTAAGCTGCTATGGAGGTCCTCCGTGGCGAGAGTGTATGGATGGGGGATAAAAACGGGAAACTTCTTCATCGTCTGGCCACCTATCCAATGGCTAACCGTATTATTCCCGAAGTGGTGGACCCCAAGGGGCAGACACACCAAAATCCCACGGCGGTGGCCCAGTGCTTCGCCTCTTATTATGCCTCTTTATACTCTGCTCGGCCCCCTGATCTCGCCCTATCGGAACTTCTCCAGAATGAAGGATTCTCACTCCCGCAGCTCACTGACGCGGAAGCGGGTGATCTAGATCTCCCGATCACTCCAGAAGAACTTAGCGACGCTATCTCCTGTATGGCAGCGGGCAAGACGCCGGGTCCAGATGGCCTCCCGCAAGAATTTTACGCGTCCTACCGGGCCACGCTGATCCCCCATCTGCTGGAGGTATACCGTGAGGCAGCGGACCGTGGTTTCTTCCGTCCTGAGACGGATCTTGCCACCATCGTGGTGATCCCTAAGTCCCAACCCCCCTCGGTCCACTGCTCGGACTACCGCCCCATTTCCCTTATTAACTCAGAACTCAAGATCTTTGCCTCAGTTTTGGCGCAACGTCTACGCCCTCATTTGGCCAAATTGGTCCATCTGGACCAGTGCGGTTTTATGCCCGGCCGGGGCACCAGGCACTGCCTGAGAAGGCTCTACCTGGCTCTGGCGCACCGTCAACAACTGACTCCTTATCTCTCCTTGCTTTTCGTGGATTTTGAGAAAGCGTTTGATTCGGTGGATTGGCGGTACCTGGATGCAGTGTTGTCAGAGACGGGATTTGGAACTCCCTTTCGCAACCTGATTAAGACCCTCTACTACAAGCCGCAGGCCCAGGTGATGATCAATGGAGGTCTATCCAGCCCCTTCCCCATTGGGAGGGGCACGAGGCAGGGTTGCCCCCTTTCGCCCCTCCTGTTCGCGTTAGCGATGGAGCCCTTTGCCTCGCTTGTCCGCGCCGACTCGCTACTTACAGGATGGCAGTGGCCCGGTTTGGAGGAGGACAAGATCGCCCTCTACGCCGACGACGTCCTGCTTTTCCTGTCGGATCCAGCCCGCTCGGGGCCTCGATGTCTCCGGGCCCTGCGTCTCTTCGAACGTGTCTCAGGTCTCAGATTGAACGCGGCCAAGTCGGTCCTGGTCCCCCTTCATTTGTCGAGAGAATGCTTCGACTGGCAGTCCTCGATCCCACTCCGGCGCCAGTCATTTAAGTACCTGGGGATCTGGGTGACGCTCCTTCCTGATCTCGCCTGGGCTCTCAATGTCACTCCACTGGTGAAACGGGTACGTGCGGATCTCCTTCGCTGGCAAACATTGCCGTTGAACCTCATGGGCAAGATCGCCCTTTTTAAAATGATGGTACTACCACGATTCCTCTACATGCTCCAAAATACACCCCTCACCTTCTCGCGGTCCTGGTTCAGAGAGATGGACAGTTTGGCCACTAAATTCCTCTGGGGAGGGCGGCGGCCGAGACTGGCTCTAGGTCATTGTAGAATTCCACCCTTTGATGGGGGGCTGGGAATGACAAACTTGCACCTATATTACCTGGCGACGAGGCTTCTCACTGTGCACGATTGGTTCAATGGTGGATGGGTGGATCCGGCCTACCGATTGGAATTACATGCTTTGGGTTTTTCCGATATCCAGGGGATGCTGTACGGAACTACTATCCCCCACACTATTCCAGGGATCACCCGTGGGGTGTTCTTGGCCTGGCGAGCGGCCCTACGCCATACCCGCTGGTCGGGCAGACTAACCCAATGTACCCCTCTGTGGAGTGGAACATGGCTCAAAGATGTTGCTTCTCTCACCGGATTCAGAGTCTGGGATCTCATCAGCATTTCTCAGCTGGGAGATGTCTGGCACGGAAGCCACATTCGCGAATTCTCAGACATGCAGACCCGGTTCTCCCTCCACGCCTCCCAGTTCTATCGCTATCTTCAACTGCGCCACGCACTTCATGTCCACATTTCGGAAGGGACCTCCCTGCCTGCATACAGCCCACCGGAGGCACAGGTCATGACTGGCAACCTGGGAAAGGGGGAATTTCTCGTATCTACCGATCCCTCATGAACAATACCCCCAACTCCCTCTCCTCTCTCCGGGATAAGTGGGAGGGCTGGATAGGCTCCCTAGAAGATGCTGATTGGAGAGACGCGCTGATGGCCCCTAAAACTGTTACTGCTTCAGCGCGACTCCGCTTAGTTCAAATATACTATCTGCACGCGGCCTACATCACACCACTGCGCATGCATCGCTCTGGGCTCCGGCCTGGGGCGTCTTGCCCCCGTTGCCAACGTTCCCAAGCAGATTTCTATCACATGGTATGGCTCTGTCCCGCAGTTACACGATACTGGGAATCAGTGACAGCTGAACTTACGGAGGTCTTGGGTTGGGAGGTCCCACTGAATCCACTCAACATCCTTTTAGGGGTTACTGATGGATTAAATGGGAACAGGGCCGAGAAGCTCTGCCTTACCACGGCACTGATGGTTGCTAAACGAGATATTGCAGCCCTTTGGCTGGACCCACTGACCCCCACTGTGGCGCGGTGGCGACGGGGGGTGGACTGGTGTGCGGCGCAGGAGCGGATAATGTATGTCACTCGCGGCTGCCCCAGAAAGTTTCGAAGGGTGTGGGGTAAATGGATCGGGTGGGTGGAAAACTGAACTTCCTGAGGCTGCTCCTTGAACAGGGTTGTGGACAATCTTGCCTGCTATTTTTTGCTGGACCCATGCGTGTGAGATTATCATTCTGACTTCTATCACTGTTGGATACTGATCATTGGGCGGAAAGCTGGATTGTTACTTGTTGCAAATGTGTTAACTTAAAATCAATAAAAATTGGTTATCAAAAAAAGCATGCATTGGATAAGTACCACATAAATGGTGAAAAATGAAAGGTTCAGGTCCACCAACAATATGTCACTCCACTCCTGTAGAGGTCTGTCCTTGCTAACTAGGACTTTTACTTCTTGGGGATCTGTCTGTTGATTTAGAAGATCTACTGCAGAAGAAAGTGACTTATAGAATTTGGCTGCATCTGTGGAATTATGAAATAGTTGGAATATACCATCTAAAGCTACCTTTAATTATGCCAGACATAGCAGACAGTAGCTGACACTAAGTTCCATCAGTGCACACCTCACCTCTGTGAATTTGTAGATTTCTTCTTGAACCGCAGCAGTGAAATCTGGAAAAATTAATATTGCAGAACATTTATGCTGAAGCAATCCCCTCTCACAAACCAGTTGTAGAACAGTTGAGCAGTCTGGCTATAATGGGCCAGGTGGTGGACAAGGCCAAGTAATATATGAGCGCACTCAACAATAACACATATGAGAAGCTGTTGTGGTTGAATAGAGATGTGACCAAAGACTCCACATATACATCCATCTGTTCAGTGCTTGTGTTTTCAGCAATTCCCATAATGGAAACATTGTTGACCCAGAAACGTGCCTCCAAGTGTTCAATCTTTACTGAGACAGCTAGGACGTGCTTTTCCAACTTAGCAACTTTAGCTCTAGTGCCATTTGAGTCATCCTCAAGATGGGAGATCCAACTTTCTGCGCCATCTGTTTGGACCATCTGTCTGTCAATTCTCCCCATCAAAAGGTTGAGGCGTGTGGCCATCAAGTCAGTTTTAGCACAGATAGATTGTAGATGGATTTTAAGTTCGAGGAGGATGACCGCTGTGGAATCTGGAGGCATCTCACTTTCAGCACCCATGAAGCCATCCACCTCACCAGACATCAACATGGTGTGGCAAGGTGTTTTCTTATTGTCAAATCATGAATAAAAGTAGGGATAGCAGCGTATAGTAAGCATGGCAGTCTGAAAAAGAGGCCTCACCCGTGATCGGCAGCTGTGACTCCAGCAGAGTCCAGATATACTTTGTGGAATGAGGGTGCCAGGAGAGGCCAAGGACTAGTTAAACTCTCATCCCTCTGCCGGGGCGCACAGCAATCAAAGACACCGAAATATATCTAGACCCACATTCAGGGGTAACTGTCTGTGATTAGAAAATGATATGGCTGCGCAGAACTCCCACACCTTGCTTGTCTCTTGCAATCAGTGACTTGGAGAAATCAGTGCTGCAGATACAGTTGTGGCCTGTCACTTTTTTTTTTAAAACCATATTTTATTGCCATTTATATAGTGTCCATACACACAGTCATCTGTATGTTCGGTGCTGGTTACAGGTGTACACACCATGTCGGTAATATTCTCTGGTATGCCATCATCAATAATCCCATAACAACAAAACTATCCCCCCTCCCCCCTTGAGTTGCGTGCTAATAGGTAGGTCGTGGTGACTACGTGTCAGCGGGTGGTCATGTGTGAGGTCCCTAGGGATCATGTGCTATCATACTATGCCTTCTAGCTGTGTGGTGCCGGTTGTCCCTCTTGCCCATCGTCTGGGTCTGGTTCTGCCGCCCCTGGAGTGCCCACCCCACTAAGAGCGTCTTGATCAGCCGCCACCAGTTCACCTACAAGGTCTTCCCAGGCCCTGGCCCTCTCCATCTTGCCTATTCCCTGGCTGGCCTTTCGGAGTAGCAATCTTCCTTCCGCTCCCGCCCATCTCTCGAGCTCTCTCCTCCAAGCGGTGAGCCTCGGCCCTCCCGGCGCCTTCCAGTTCCTGGCTATCTCCCTCTTGGCCAAGACATAGGCAAGGTCCTGAAACTTTCCCGTCACCTTATTTTTGGCCGTGTGGGGAAACCACCCTAAGAGGAAGTGTTCTGGGGTCTGTGGAAGCTCTTTGTCAATCAGGTCACCTATTACCTGTCGGATTTCCCCCCAGAAAGTTTGCAATAGTGGGCAGTTCCTGAACATATGGAGTATGTGCGCCTCTCTTTCTCCGCACCTCGGGCAGGCCGCGGATCCCGCACCAAAGTACCTCCTGATACGAACCGGGTTTAGGTATGCCCTATGCAGCACATAGTAGTTAATTAATTTGAATCGCGCATTCCTAGATGCTTTCGGGGTACGTTCTAGGATTTTGTCCCATTCCCTCTCTGGTATATGTTACAGTGGGAGGTCTTCCTCCCACTGTGCTCGCAGGCGCTCTAACGGCGTTTGCATGTCCCTCCGTATTGCCTTATAGAGGCAGGACACCGTCTTAATTCTTCCTGCTGACAGTGCAACGTACCTGCATCCCGCCAGTGCTCGTGGCTCTGCATCCCTACCCCTCCAATGCGTCCTAATCCTGCGCGTTAGAGCCCTATGCTTCAGGAAGTGACCCCCAGGTAAATCATACGCTGTCTGCAGGTCTTCGAAGGGAAGTAGCGTGGAGTCTCTGTATAGGTCCCCCACCTCTCTCAGTCCTGCCTCAACCCAATCTTCCAGTCCCGCCCAATGTTCCCCCTGGGGGAGATAGCGCAGCACCATGATTGGTATGTCAGGGGAGTAGGGAAATGCAGCGCCCACCTTCCTCACGTTTCTTGTCCAGCAGCGCACTATCACCCTGGTCGCAGTTGTATCCGCAGCCGTGGTGCGACGCACTCGCAGGAGGATTTTCGCCAGTGTCGCAGTGTCTGGTGCAGCTGGACATCGCTCTCTGTCCGGATTTCGATCCGCTGCCAACCATTGAATCAGCCAGTATAGTTGTGCAGCTAAATAGTAAGCCTCGAGGTCAGGCACCGCCAGCCCACCCTCCGCTGTGGGGCGTCGCAGCGCTGTCAATGCCACTCTCCTTCTACCTGCTCCCCAAATAAATGACGTGATCTTTGAGTCAAGCTCCTTAAACATCACGCGCGGTATCCACACCGGCAGAGTCCCGAAGTAATATAGTAAGCGTGGTAGTGTTGCCATTTTCAGGACTGCCACCCTCCCAGCTACGGACAGCGGGAGCGTTCCCCAGAAGTCCATCGCTGCTTTCGCCGACCTCATTGCCCTCCCTACATTTCCGTCCAACAAATCCGCCGCACCGTGATATATTTTAACTCCCAGGTACTGCAGGCAGTTAGGCTCCCACCTTAAGTGTTCCAGTGTAAGCGGCGGGGGGGTATCAGGCGCTAGTGGATAGAGGCTGGATTTTTGCCAGTTGACCTGGAGGCCAGACACAGTGCCATATCGGGCCAGCATGTTGCACGCACCGTGCAATTCGCCTGCCGTGTTGCGTAAAAATATCAAGAGGTCGTCCGCATATAATGCGATAAAATGCTGCCCCATTACCGTCTCCAGGCCCCTGTAGTCCTGGCCGCTCCTGGCCCTGCACGCCAGCGGTTCCATAGCCAGGGCAAACAGGAGTGGGGAGAGGGAACAACCCTGCCTCGTACCTCTTTCCACCCTCTGTCTAGGTGAGATGATCCTCCCAGTGCGCACACGGGCTGTAGGGGACGTGTATAAGAGCTGCACCCATGTCAGAAATCCCTCTCCCAGCCCCATCCTGGTCAAGACTTCATATAAATACAGCCACTCCAAACTGTCAAACGCCTTCTCTATATCTACTGCGAACACCGCCGCGTTTTGTTTATTGTACGCTTCAGAGTCCATTACTGCCAGGAGCCATCTGATGTTTATGGCCGTATTCCGCCCTGGGATAAACCCCG
The DNA here is from genome assembly GCA_963921515.1 of Calotriton arnoldi. Classification (NCBI taxonomy): domain Eukaryota; kingdom Metazoa; phylum Chordata; class Amphibia; order Caudata; family Salamandridae; genus Calotriton; species Calotriton arnoldi. The sequence continues at coordinate 312,907 of CAWUFW010012822.1, forward strand.
CCTGGTCCGTGTGCACCAAAAGGGGCATGTGCGGTAGGAGGCGTGTTGCAAGGATTTTACTCAGAATTTTATAGTCCATGTTCAGCATGGACAGTGGTCTGTAGGCCGTATAGTCATGAGGTTCCTTCCCTGGCTTGGGTATGGGGACAATAAGGGCCTCTCTGGCACTTTTGGGCAGCTCTCCCAGCTCTCAGGCCTCTTGGTACATTGTGACCAGTTGGGGGGTCAGCTCGTCCGCGTATGTTGCATAAAATTCGGCCGGTAGGCCATCTGTGCCCGGGGTCTTGTTTCGTGCCATGCCCTTGATAGCAACACATATCTCCCGCTGCGTGATATCAGCCCCTAGTAATTCCGCCACTTCAGGGTTCATGACCGTCAGCGGCAAGTCGGCCAGGTATTCCCTGATTTCTGCCGGTTCGCTTGTGCACGTCTTCGTGTAGAGTTTGGCATAGTAGCGTGCAAAGACCTTGTTGATCTTGTCTGGTGTGAAATGTCTGACCCCCCATTCATCTTCTATCGCCACCAGGGGGGAGCCCCTACTCACCGGGTTCGTCAGCCACGCCAATAGCGAACCTGACCTGTCTCTCTCAGCGTGAGTGCGCTCTAAGTATTTCTTATAGTCGAAGCTTCTAAGCCTCTCTGTTTGCTTCGCCACTTCCTCCTTAGCATCCAGGAGTGTCGGCTGCAGCCCTGGGTGTCCTGGCCTCCTGCGTTCCACCTCTCTGAGAGCTGACTCTGCCCCCTCTACTTCTCGCATGATAACTCGCCTAACACCCGTGGCACGTGTAATACACTGGCCCTTCAAAACCACCTTGAAAGCATCCCATTCTGTGTTCCGCGATGCCGCCGTGCCCGAGTTGGCTTGAAAATAGTGCGCTATTTCTCCTCTAATCTCTTCTCTAAAGACCTGGTCCTCCAGGGTGTCCGGGCGAAGCCGCCACGTAGGGATCACCGTGGGCGAATGCGCCCATTTCAGGGACAGGATCAGCGGATTATGGTCCGAGATGGTGCGCACGAGGTATTCTGCACCTGTGACATGACGGTGAGTATCTACTGAGCAGAGGAAGGCGTCTAGGCGTGCGTGCACCTCATGGACCGCTGAGAAATAGGAGTAATCCCTTCCTTGTGGGTTTAGGGTACGCCATGCATCTATCAGTCCCCAGCTCTGTCGCCACGTTTTGAATGCCTGGGAGGCGCGCGCCGCCTGAGTGTTTTGCAATGGGGGGTGGGACCTGTCCAAGAGTATGTCGTCTACGCTATTAAAGTCACCCCCTACTATAACCGCACCCGCCAAATACTGTGCTAGTCTGTGGTTCAGTGTCGCAAAGAAGGTAGGTTGCTCAATGTTGGGGGTGTAGACGCTAATCAAATTAATCTCTCGGCCCTCTAGTCTCCCCTTTATGGCCACATATCGGCCCTCCGGGTCCACTGTTGAGCTTAGCAGTTGGAACAGGACCCCCGCTTGAACCCATATTAACGCCCCTCACGCATAGGCCGAATAAGTGGTGTAAAAGAGCTGCCCTCTCCATCGTCTGTGTAATGCCTGCCCTTCCTTCTGTGTTAGGTGCGTTTCCTGCAGGAGGGCTATCTGGGCTCCCCGTCTCCTGATATATGAGAGGACCTTGTGGCGTTTTGACATGGTGTGCATGCCCCTAATGTTCCAAGTCATGCATTTATAATGTTGTTTGTCAGCCATTGTCGAGTGGTACAGTGGTCTGGCCGCCTCCCGGGCTGGGTGGCGCCCTCTGCTCGCCCCCCTCACACAGTCCCCTGTGTTGCCTTGCACAGTGCAACTCAAGGTTCCCCCCCGTGTCAACAATAAACAGGTTCCCCAACTCCCACTCCCCAGGATAAGCAGGAAAACCCCTCCCATCCAAACTAGATGAAAACGTCTACAAGTGACTGCTTGCAGTTCAATCAGTCAATCGCAGGGGGTGGCCACTCGTCGATGCTCTCCCAGTCTCTGCGGCCGCCATCTCCCCCTGTAATCTCAGAGAACCGCCCCACAGCAGTCTCCCCTTATTTACCCCTGTACCTCAATGTAGAAGCAGGAGCGCCCCATGGCAATTCAGTTATGTTCGTCGCGGTCCTCCGCTCCGCACCATTAGATGATGTCGTCCGCCGTCTGCGGGGTGACAGTTGGAAGTGTCTCACTCTGCGCCTCAGAGTCGCTGGACCCAGCCTCGGAGCCGGTGTCCGCCACAGCCTCGCTGCCCTCCGGAGAGTCCTGATTCCTTGCCCCGCTGCTGATCAGGGCCACCACTTGCATCGCGCTCCGCCGTTCTAGTTGCGCCTCTTCCTGCGAAGGTGCCAGAGTCTCTGTCCTGGTCCTCCGGTTCCTGGCACGGGTTCCTCGTCGCCTGCCCTTTGTCGGTTCCCGTGCCTGCTCTGCTCCTCCATGTCGGTCTATCCAGTCAGACGCCTCCTGAAAGGTTCTGAAGAACTCTGTGCCCCCGGCCGTGGTAACTCGCAGCGTGGCCGGGTACTGCGTCACGTATTTGTAGTTCAGTTGTCACAGTCTCTGTTTCACATCCCGGTACGACCCCCTCCGTCGCTGCACCCTTCGTGAAAAGTCCGGGAAAATGCGCACTGTGGAGTTGTGCACTTGGATGTCGCCTTTGAGTCGCGCCTGGGCTAGGATGTGATCCCTGTCCTTGTAGTGAAGGAGCTTCGCTATCACCACCCGTGGTGGTGCCCCCGGCAGGGGCGGCTTTGCGGGGATGCGGTGCGCTCGTTCCAGGGCGAAGAAATTAGACAAGCCAGTCGGCGCCACTTCTTCTCTGAGCCACTTTTCAAGGTGGTCCGTCATGTTGCGACCTTCAATTTTCTCTGGCAGGCCCACAATTCTCAGGTTGCTTCTGCGTGACCTGTTTTCCGCGTCTTCAGCCCTGCCCTCCAGTGCCCGCACTTTAGTTTTGAGCATCGTCATTCGTTGCTGCATGTCTTTGACCGTCTGAATTGCTTCAGCTAGGTCCTCCTCATTTGCCATGACCCGGCCCGCCAGTTTCTTGTGGTCTTCTCGGAGCAACCCCATGTCTAGGCTCAGAGAGTCAATTTTCCCCTCCAGGCCTTCCCTGGACGTGGTGATAGCCTGCAAAATATCCTGCAGTGTGGGGTCTACAGGGTGTTCCGTCCTCGTTACGGCCCTCTCGGTCCCTTCTGGAGGCCTGCCCGCTGCGAGTTCGTCCCTGTCCTTCTTTTTAAGGGGCTTCCCCATGGCGTCTTCCCACCCTGTGATGCTCCTGGTGCTGCGTGTGCTCATGTGGCACTGCCAGCCACCTCTGCTGGTCGTGCGCCTGACCGCTCCGGCGGGCGCCCTGTGGGATATGCGGAGTCCGTTTCGTCGCTGGCCCCCGATCCGCTGCCGCAGTCCCTCACGCTGTGGCCCTGCACTGGTGGGATCCGCTGTGGGCACGCATCCAGATCTTCAGGCCCAGGCATAAGGCATCAGTCCCTGCTCTCACCTGTCGCCGCTTCTGTTGGCCGCTGCCCCAGTCAGGCTCCAGCCCGTGCAACAATCTTCGCTCCCGGCAGGGCCCAGGCAGGAGCCCCCAGGAGCCCTCAAGCGCCCCCGCTCTAGGGTGCGTGTCCCTGTGGGTTGGCTTAGCACTAGGGGCTCATCAGGGACCCCGGTCCTCCGCTACTCCCTCCTTCTGACATGCCGCAGGGAGCCCCCGGGCCCTGCTCCCAGGATTCACGCAGGGGGAGGCAGTCCAGGCCCCTTTTCACCCTCAAGAGGCGCGCCTTGGTGCTCCGGCGTCTGCCGCGGCACCCACCGCATCCGACGCGCACCGTCCCCTGGCTGTCGCCTGCGCGTCTAGGTTTGCGCCGTTGTGTATCCCAATGGGGCTCCCAGGCACCACCGCTGCGCCTCAGTCAGTCTCAAGAGGGACCAGGGCCACAGTACTCTCCGCCCCCCTCCGCAGCTCTTACTTCATAGGCCACCAAGCCCGGCCTGTTGTCCAGTGCAGGGGGCTAGAGAGGGGCGCTCCAGGCCTTAACCGGTCCTGCTCCAGCTGCTCCGTCTCAGGCTGAGCGACCGTCGTTTCCTGGGTGTGCCGCCATTTTGTCCCTGCAGCCTGCCCGCATGCGGCGCGTGTGCCCCCCGTCACTCGGGGTTTCCAGGGGAGAGGTCACCCGGTCTAGCGCTCCAGCCGAAGTGGGAGGAAGGAAGAATGGCTCGTCAGCTCCACGGTCCCGTAGATTCCTCCCGGGGGCTGGCGTTCGTCCCGGGTCATTCAGCGCTCGCTGGGCGCCCCAATCTTGGATGAGCGCCCGGACACGCTCGCGGTGCCTGACTTTTCCCTTTTCTGGGCTGCTGGGGAGGCTCACCTTGCCTTCAGAGCTCTCCCGCTCCTCTCCTAGCTGCGGGGGTGTGCCGTGGGGCTTCTGGCCCCGTGTAGGGCGTCAGGATGTCGTGCAATGGCGGCCGGCCGACGGGAGCTCGCGATCAGCGCTGCTCACTCCATCGGCGCCAGGCCACGCCCCCTTGTGGCCTGTCACTTTGACCTCAAACAGCAGTTCCAGTACAACCCACAGAGAGGATCAATGGGCAGATCACAAGCAAAAGGGAGCAGGGTACAGTATCTACATGAGAACCTCCAGGCACCTACTGAGCAGCACACCACTGCCTCCAGTCGGATTGCCGGGCCAGCCCACTCAACTGCTCCTTACGGCCTGACTAAGCACAATCCATGCTCAGGGGCCAGCCATAGTATAGCCCAAATTGGAGTTGGGACCAGAGGGTTAGAGCGAGGTGAACGTCTGACACAGCGTATTAGGGAGTCAGCGTCAGGCTCACCAGCAGCCCCTCTTGCTGCTGGGCCACTGAGACCTGAACACCCAGGCAACGGTTGCAGCTGGAGATGTTGCTGTGATTAAACACAGCACAGCACTCTACCCCCAGGACCAGTACATTTCAGCCTCTCCCACCCAGAATGTATATGGGTTTGGGCCGCATGGTGCAGCGTTCCACCGCTAAGGATAGTCCTTAACGGACAGTGCTCTGCATTAGGCTGCAATCTTGGTCACTTATGTGGCCAAGCCCCCTTTGTATTACTTTTTATATCATGGCTGAAAAAATTTTAAGCATTTGCGTCAAGAATTTTCAATTCTATTAAGGACATGGAGGCGAGGATTATGCTTCTGTCTCTATCTGTAAAACGTACAGCAGCCAATAAAAGCACAGTAAACACAAAACTACATTTCCCCATAATCCATCAACCAATCAGAGGCCACCCACCCCTTTATTATAAAAAAAAACACGAGGACTTCTCCTCTTTCTTTGCAAGCCATCAGTCCATACACCTTATCCATGGATTTGAACATTCCAACAAGTCCAAGAAGGATCCTCTAGCCCCATGAACATGATCCAACACCGAACAACAACAGGGGGCGGACACTGAAGAAACCTAGAAACACCAACAAGGTCATCGCCAACTGGAAAATGAAAACTGCAGACCATCAGTCCCGAATCATCTTATCAAGAATTTAAAAGGATCAATTTCAAAGTTGAGCATTTGGCAGTAAATCTGTGGCCAGTAACTCATTATTTTCTTAGTTTCGAGACCCATGGCCCCCTAATCATGCATAGCTAAGGTAAGGCAGATTTTACGTGCCTGTCCTTGCATTCTTTCATAAAAGGGAATAGGAACTTCTTTCAGTTGAGTGGGCATACCCTACATCTTTCACCTTCAGTCTGATAATTGCAGGCAAAAGTGGAAACTCACAGGTTTCTGCTTAAATGAACATATTGGGAAAACAACCCTCAAACGGATAATGAATGAAGGGTTGTTCATAAAGAGTTCAAACAAATGATTCACCCATACTTTCAACACTCTTATCTTAGTCTCCAAGGTCCTAGTAAAAGCAAAATCACAATTTCTTTGAAAGCCGCACATCTGAGCTGAGCCCACACCCAACACATGTACAAGGCTCTATCAGGAGAGCATTTCTCAAAACACGGGCATATTGCAAAAACACTCTTTAAGCAGACATAAAATGGAGGACTAACTACAAAATGGTTGAATGATGGTTCATATACATTTTATGCTGTGAGAGCTTCTGGTCTGAAACTGCCAAGGAAAAAAAAAAGAGTTAACTCTGCCTACACCACAAATTACGGGCACATAATCATCAACAACATAACATCATACAATGATAAATCAATCAATTGTCCAGGTGGGATAATCCTCGCCTCTGTGTCCTTAATAAAATTGACAATTCTTTACTCAAATGCTTGGGAATGTTTCATTCTATGTCAGGACCGGAGGATCAGATTATGCTTGTTTATAGCTGATCCACCACCACAGATGCAACATTTACAATAGGTTTATAATAAAAAACGTTTAAAAGTTGAGACTGAAGACAATCAGCCACTCTCATAATGTCCTCTGAACGAGACCCCAACACAAAGGACTTAGATGCTGTAGCTCCCCTTACTGAATGCCACCAAACACAGACACGTCCACTCCAGCTTCCGCCAGCAACCATTTAACCCAACGTGTCAATGTGGCAGAGGCCAGCAGACAAATGGTTTCTGTAAAGCAATGAACAATTGCCACAAGAGATCGCGTCTGATTGACCCAGTTGCTAGCTCATAAGCTTTAAGGCATAAAAAGACATACAACTGTGGATTGTCAAGAAAACTGGGGTAGGAAATACATTTAGAGAAATGTTTTTGTGCACCTGGAAAGTTGAAAAGAAACTCCTTCCGGAGTAAACATTACCTGAAACATCAAGCGCTTTAACATTCGAGACTCTGTGGCATGAGATGAGACACAGAAGGGTAGCCAGTTTGGCCAATAACTGCTTACGAGATAAAAGGGAGTTCTCTGGCCAGCCCTGTAGCATCTAAGACCACGTTGACATCCCAAATCACAGAGTAACGGGATGTCGGGGGTTTCAATACTAAAATGCCCTGCATAGCCCTGCAGACCAATGGGTGCTCTCTGATGAATTTACCGTCCGAGGGGGTCTGGCCAGCAGAAATGGCTGAACGAAAATGGCTTACAGATCGATAAGCCTTACCATCTGCTCTGAGAAAATACAGGAAGTTCACTACCTGAGATAAGTCTGTCCCACGGGATCAAGACCTTGTGGCTCACACCAACTGACCCAATGACGCCAAGCTGAAGCATATAACTTAACGGTGCTGAAAGACCAAGACTGGGCGACAAACAACTCAGCCTGCTATGAAAGGCCCGGCAGGTTCCAACATCTCCTAAAAGATACCACACCATGAGGCAAAGAGTCCTTTGCAGAAATAGGGTGTGCGGATTGCCCAAAGGGTCCATCAGCAGTTCCTGCAATAGAGGGAGTTGCACCGGAAGATTGCATAAAAGAGCCATCAGAGTTGGGATACAGGACTCACATCTCCAGAGAGGGGTCGCAAGGACCAGAGTCGCTCTCTGACGTCTCACCTGAGCTGCCACTCGAGGAATCATTCGGAATGGGGGAAAGGCATACACTAACTCTTGACCTCAGTCTTGAAGGAAGAAATTGGTTGCCAAGGCCAGAGGATCCGGCCTCCAACTGAAGAACCGGGGAAGCTAGGCGTTCAGACAGGACACAAATAAGTCTGACAAGGATCCCACAGATGTTGAAGTCACTGAAAGATGGGGGAATAACCCCCAACCACTGGAATCTTTCAGAATTCTGGAATTCCAGTTTGCAAAAGCATTAGAATGATCGGCAGATGTTCTGCAATAACTGAGATCTTGCATTGCAGGAAAAAATGCCAAAACTCTTTGGCAATCTCTGCCAGCATGCGACATCAGGTGCCCCCCAATTTGCTGGCATATCGAACCCCCGATTTGTTGTCTATTCTCAGCAGGATGCAACCCGAACCTTCCGGTGGAAAGAGCCCTGATGGCAAATGAACCTGCCAGGCGTTCCAGACAATTGACATTGAAGGGAAGTTCTTCCTCCGACCAACGACCCCCCGTTGAGATCGACCCACAGCGAACTCCCAACCCCACCTGCTTGCATTTGACTCTATGAAAATGTCCGGTTGAGAACCAAAAATCGCCCTGCCATTCTAGGCTACCATGTGATTCAGCCACCAATCCATCTCCATCCTGGTTTCCTGAGACAGGGGAACTAAGTCCGAATAGGACAGGCCCTTTTTGAGGTGATGAATTTTGAGCCATTGGAGGGCTCGATAATAAAGGGGTCTCGGAGAAATGGCTTGAATTGAAGATGCAATCTATCCCCCTATCCAAACCACTTTCCTCAGAGATTCCTTCTCCTTGGATAAGAGGGACTTCAATTCCCTCGTGACATCCTTGATCTTCTGAGAGGACAATAATAACTGCACTGTAAATGAATCTATCTGGAAACCCAGGAATTCTATTAGTTGTGAAGGAATCAAACAGGACTTCTCCATATTCACAATGATACCCAACTGTTGGAGAAGAGGGTATGGTCATGTTCAAGTGTGATGGAGGACACCTTTCTCCAGAGCCATAATGAGTAGTTCATCTAGGTAAATTATGTGGGACACCTCTCGAGCATGCAAGAATTCCACCTCGGGTTTCATTAACCCTGGTGAAACACCAAGGGGCGGAGGACAGACCAAAAGACACAGACGAATACTTGAACCAGGAGTTTTGCCATTGGAAGTGGAGATAACGGTGGTGGGGAGGAAAAATCCAATCCGTGAGGTAGACGTCCTTCTGGTCGAGCCGGACCATCCAGTGGCCTTCTCTGAGGAGGTGTCTGAGTAAATCAATACCCTCTATCTTGAAATGGCGATAACAAACCCAGCTGTTGAAGTCCCTGAGGTTGAGAACCAACCTGTGACCCCCGCCTTGCTTGGGAACCTAAAAGATGGTACTGCAAAAACCTATCGGATGTTGAGATGCAAGGGAGATGGCCCCTTCGGCCAACAGACTTCGAATTTCATCATGGATGACTGCTTGATCTGGAAGGGAAAAATACAGAGGACGAGGGTGAACCCGTTGTGATGTCCCAGGAGTCTTGAGTTATCTGAGCCCAGTTGTGTAAAAAGAGATTACTCCAACCCACCGAAGATACCTGAGAGGGGGAAATCAGGCTCACCTGTAATAGACAGCTGCACTCCTCCGTGCGATCCAGCTCGGGAGCCACTTCTCTCTTGCCTGGCCCTGTGGCAGCGGGATTGCATAGGACTGAATGTGTTGCCATCACCGTAATCTTGTAAGGAGGAGCTTCGGTGATCCTCAAACCCACGCTGGAGGCCCATGAGGAAGGCATGGCCGGGCGAAGGGCCTCAGAAACGCCCGGCCCAGCAAAAAGGTTGGCATGGAAGACCTTTTTGAGAGAGGATTGGGCCTTGTATAGGGCTGTAAATGTGTTGACAAATTTGCCCAGAACTTTAATGAAAGGATCACCAAAGAGGAGACCGTTTGCTATAAGGCCCACTTCTGCGGAGGCTAATTCTGAAAGTTTTGGTTCTATATTGACTTCCTGTGCTCCTTAAATATGGCGCACTTAGTATTGCCCACCTGCCAAATGGTGCGCTGGGCCCACCCTAGGTGTTTTATCCTGGGTGATTTTAACTTATCGTCTTCTGGCGAGCCTGGACTTGCACTAAAAAATCTCCTCAGCTAACCTGGGCCTGCAACAGTTGGTATTGAGCCCAACCCACCTGGATGGCCACATCTTGGACCTTATTTTCTCATCCCAAGACCTGGCTACAGTGGAAAACATCCCTCCCATTACAAAATACCTCGCAACCCCCAAACGATTTAGAAGAGCATGGAATAAATTTCTGAAATCACCCAGGGCTATGCCTCTGTTTGACGTATCCTCTGTGTTTAATGAGGACAGAATAGTAGAGGAAAATTATCAGAATTTCGAAAATAGTATCAGGGACACTCTAGACCAGACAGTCCCTATCAAAGAATCTAAAATCATACGGAAAACCTCTGCACCCTGGTTCAATGCTGAACTGAAGGATCTAAAATTGGCTTGTAAGACTGCCGAAAAGAAATGGCGTAGGTCATATAGGGAAGAGGGAAAGCTAGCCCTAAAAGCTGCTTTACAGATATACAAGACTGCAATCTTGAAAGCTAAAGCGGAACACTTCCCTGGCACTATCTTGGCAGCACCCAACAGTACTGCGCGAATTGTCCAATCCAGATTGTCTAAATCAGTCTATACCAGCACTTCAGGATCTCTGCGATAAACTCGCAGTGTTCAATGAGAAGAAAATTACTAAGATTATTGATAAAATCAGCCCCAATGCTCTAACCTTGCCCTCTACATGTAACAATGCTCTTCAACCAGAGACTAGGGTGGTCCGTCCCTCTCTGGGTGGAACACACATAGATCAGATAAGTCAATTAGAACACTTTGACTACCTAACAGAAAATCTCTTTACAGAGCTGGCTGTGGCCACTCCTTCCGGTTCTCCTCTGGATCCTATCACCTGCAATGTCTGGAAAGAACTGGCAGATGAAACTCTCCCATGTCTGTGGCATGTCTGTATCCAATCCCTAAGTAAGGGGGAGGTTTCAACAGCTTGGAAAAAAGATCTAATCCCACCTTTGAAAAAGAAGGCCTCTCTAGATCCTGGGATTTTAAGCTATTACAAACCTATTTCTCTCCTTCTTTATCCTACAAAAATCCTGGAATGTATGTGAGTAAAAACTTCTCAGTATCTAGAAACTAACCGGATCTTAGAGAAAGAGCAATTTGGGTTACATCCTGGCCATGGGACTAAAACTGTATTACGTACCGTTATGGATGAACTCAGAATGCCTGTAGAAATCGGCAACTCAGGGGTACTGATCTTATTAGATCTTTCCGCCGCTTTCGATACGATGATTCATAATACGCTTCTGAATAGGTTATCCTCCACTGGAATTTAGGGTTCAGTATCAAAATGGCTGCATTCATATCTGGCGGATAGACAGCAGGCAGTATCCCTCCCCCCTTTCCGTTTCGAGTTCAGGTCTGTTAATCACAGTGTTCCACAGGGCTAGTCAATCAGCCCTACACTTTTTAATATCTATATGAGCCCTTTGATCTTTAATCTCATAATATCAGCCTGGTAAACTACGCAGGTGCCATTGGAAGGGGATCCCTCGAGGACAGCAGATGGCTTTCACAATTGCATAAATGACATAACCAACTGGCTCAAATCAAACTCCCTGAAGTTCTTATGTTGTCCAGCTAACAAAATTCCAGCCGCACTACCATCTGATTTCTGGCCAATAGCTCCCGAAAAGACCTTGGGGCATATTAGCAAGACCGGCGATAAAATTATCGCCGTTTTAGCGGCAGGAAACTGCCGCTAAAGCGGCGATAATGGGCTTGCTAATATGCGTTATAGAATTCCAATAGAAGCCCAGGTTAGATGTCCTGCACATCTAACCTGGGCTTCTATTGGAATTCTATAACGCATATTAGCAAGCCCATTATCGCCGGTCTTGCTAATATGCCCCTTGTCACCTTCAGAGGCTGTCAAAAATCTGCGAATCACCTTTGACAAGAATCTTAATCTAGAACCACTTGTGAATAATACAGTACGCATCTGCTTTGCTTCAATAAAAGCATCACGTAAGATTCTCCCTCTGCTACCTAACATGTAAAGAGCTCTGGTAGATCGCAGTGTGTGATCCTAAGCTGCCTGAACTAATGCAATGCATTACTGCTTGGGACTCCAGACTACCTGATTAGACGACTGCAGAAGGTCCAAGCAGCAGCAGGGAGACTGGCACTGAACAGGCCAAGAAGGGCCTTGGTTTCGCTACAATTGAAAGATCTACACTGGCTACCACTGAAACAATACAATTTAAGTCTCTTTGTATTGTTTTTAAATCATTGCATGGTGTCGGCCCGGCTCCATTGCAAAAGAGATTAAAATGGTTTGTCCCGAGGAGGAGCCTTCGCTCCTCTTCAGCTAAGTTGGAACGCGTGGCTAGATATAGAAGAACTAGACAAGGAGGACAAGCTTTTTAGGTCGAGCCTAGAGCTGCGCATGCACTGCTTGCTCGACTTTTAGTAAGGGGGTTTTCAAAGTGCTACCAGAGGCTTTTGCTGGCCTCAAGCTTGCGTGCATGTGCGCGTGAACGCGCGCAGCCGCCATCTGTCTTTTCTCCGTCACGGGTAATTAAGTGCATCGCGATCACTTTAACTTTCGGCGCCCGCGCGGCCAATGCTTTTCACGCGTGCTTGTTTATGTATGTGCTGTGTAGCTATCTCTGGACACCACTTGACCCCGCGCTGACCTTTTCTTACGACTGTGTTTGTTTCCCTGGTGGCCCCTCAGTTCTGACCTCTCACAGGCTTCCTTTGAACTGTACACTACTATCTCTTGCGGCGTCACCTGGGCTTCCCAATTCCCTCAGCCTCAGGTCTTTGACTGCGGCTGGACCCCCGAGACCGAGCCTCTCCTGTAACAGGCGCCACACAGAAGCTGCTGATGACACCTGTGGCGATGTAAGCAGGCTGATCAGCCAAACAATTACCACAGATACGTGTGCGGAAAATAAGTGTAAGCAGCGTATTTAGCTCTGCATAGGGGTCATTGTGCCCGGGGTCTCAAATCCCTTCTCGGGCCCTGAATCTCTGTCGGTCTCCTGCCAACGTGGATGCAGTTATACAGGAAACTGACGCAGCACTGATCACACGGGTCAGGCACAGTGCACTCAACATAAGCTTTGCAAGGAGAGGAGAAAAGAAGCCTCTCCCTGCTATGCGTGCTGCATACTTGCTTCTCAATTCTCTTGTCTCTGAGGCGCTCTGAGTGTGTAAGTAAGCTTCTGCTTTGTGGTTTAATGAGAGAAAGAACTTCTGCCTCATAACTATGGTCCATGTCTCTATCGGAAGATTCTGGTTAACGAGCTGCTCCCCTCCCTCACTTCTGGGAACTTCCAGCTTTTAAAATGGCTGCTCCTTCTTTACAAAAACTTAAAGAAAAAAGGACTACCCAACATTCTCCCAATAGTACCTCCTTTTGGTCCTGATCTGACCACACCTCTCCTGGATCATTTTCACTCGAATTCCGGAATATGCTCACTCCTCTTATTACACTTCTTTGCACTTTCGCCACCCTAGTGGCTACCATGGCTCCCATTCGAATTAAATCTGGAGTTAACTGCTTCAAAGTTATTTACCCCCCCAATCTGTCCAAAGTAGCAGCAAAACGATTTAAGCATAACACCATTGAACAATTCCCTGATTCCCTCTTTGTTGACCAATTCCACAATGGGCGTCTAGGGAAGCTAAAAAATGACCTCATTTTCTTCACTCACGACATCCCTGCCTGGTCCACCTGCTTCTTCAATTCCTTCAACGTCTCCTCCTCCTCCTCTATTCCACATGGGCAGCGGCTAAAAATGTCCCCCTCCACCTGTTTTAATGGTTCCCTCACCATTACACTTTATAACAATGGCACTGTCATGATCCAAGCTACTGACTCCTGTCTCTCTCTCTTTGACCACCTCTTCCACTCCCTTCGTCCCACCCTTCCAATTACGATCTCCCTGGATTCTTCTTCTGCTAGCTCCTCTCCTTTCTCCCTTTCTCCCCCCACAACCCCCCTATCGTCCTTCAGGCCGCTCTCCCGGGAGACACAAGGCTATCCCTTGTCCCCCCCTTCCCTTGCTCCCTCCTCTTCCACTCTTCCCAATCCGATCTTCCCCCTATCTCATCTGCTTTACCTCCGGCTTCCCCTCCCCACCCTGCATCTTGCCAATATTCCAATGCCATCTCCCGCCCCCTAATCCCCCTATTCCTACCCATCTCCCCCCTACTTAATCCACCTTTCTTACAACCTGGTCCACCGGTCAACTTTCCCTACCCTCCCCCTTTCCTCCTCCCTTCTCCTTCTCCTCATCCCTTTCCGCTCCCCCCCTTCCCACGTATCTTTATTTCTTCTCCTTCACCTTCCATCTCTCTTCTACCTCCCCTTACTCCTCCTATGCTTTGCAACCCTGCCTCCCCTATCGGTAATTCCACCCTCTTCCCTCCCTCTGACCCTATAGTCCCATACTCCACCCCCAACTTCCACTTATCCCAATGCCCCCATCTCTGCCTGGTGCCTCTTCCCCTACATACACCTTTCCTAGCATACGGTACCTATCCAGCACCTTCTCCTCTCCTCTCCCCATTCCTCTGGCCTTCCTTTGACCCTCCTCCCTCCCCTCCCTGTACAGCCCAGTCTCCTCTCGTCTCCTCTTACCCCTGGCCTTCCTTTGCCCCCTCCTTCCCCTACTTGTACAGCCCCCTCTCCTCTCTTCCTCCCATATCTCCGGCCTTCTTTTGAACCCCCGCCCTCCCCACTCCACCCCCGTCTCCCTCTCTACTCCTCAACTGCCTCCTCCCACTTTTGATCTCTACGCTACCCCTATGCTCAACACCAGTAAAAATATCACTGTAACACCATCCACTCCTCTCTACCACCATCGTCCCTTACCTTCGACCCCTGCACCCCAATGCCCCCCCCATTGCCCCACCTCTCCCTATCCTCCCTCGCCTACTGCACTCCCTCCTTTAACCACCTCTCCCTGTCCTCCCTCGCCTACTGCACTCCCTCCCTTAACCAACGAGCCTCCCAACACTGCGTGCTCAGCCCTCCTCTCCCTGGAAAATAAACTCGATTCTCTCATCTCTTCCATTTCCCAGCTTGTCTCGTCCATCGCACTTCTAAGTGCTAAGTTATCCCACTTCCCTAACAACCTCCAGAGGAGTTCCCTGGTCCCGCGCCCCAATAAAGCCAACCACAATCTGTCCTCCGCAGACATCGCCAACTTACTGGCTAGCTACAAGACCACCAACATCAATCCCTCTCCACTTTCCCCTCCCAAGAATCCCACACAATTCTCTATTCAGACCATCTCCTCTGTGAGATCCTTCCAGCCCCCCTCGTCTTCCCTGGCACCCTCATACAAGAATCTTATCCCCGTCTCCCTCAATAGCCCAACCTCCCCCATCTCTAAAACAGTTGCGTCAGAGCTGCATTGTTTGCTCCACAACTGCAGATCTGCAATCAAGCACAAACTGGAAATTTCCGACACTATCACCCATCACAATCTTGACTTGCTCTTCCTCACTGAGACCTGGTTCAATGACTCCTCTCATACTTTGTTTGATCTTCTAATACCTACCGACTACTCCATCCTCAGAAACGACAGAACTGACAAAATTGGTGGAGGTGTCGCTATCATTTTCAGAAACTCCCTTCAAATTAAAGTCCTTCCTTCCATCCCCTTCCGTACACTCGAAAGCCTATCCCTAGAACTTCAAGTGTATCAGGGTTCACCCTTCAGGTTCCATGTCATCTACCATTCACCCGGAAACTGCTCTCCCTTCTTGGAGGAACTCACCGACTTCATCAGTGACCAATTGTCTCAAAGTGACAGACAGATCTTCCTGGGTGACTTCAATCTACACTGGGGCTCTTTGGAAGACTCGGCTGCCAACAAGCTTGCCACATTTCTCTCAGCCAATGATCTTTTCCAACACTGTTCGGAAACTAAGGGCTCAATTCTGGACCTGGTCATATCCAAAGCAGACCTGCTCACTATTGCTCCCCCTGTCCATGTAGACTGGTCAGACCACTTCCTCATTCCCTTCTGTTTTCACTTATCGCACGTTATTACACTCGGCCAACCCAAAAGGGCAACTACCTGGTTCCGCAACACCAAAAACATTGATCTTGACACTCTGTGTGACTCTGCGTTGCAATCACTTCCTAGACTAGACCCCAACGTGGATGTCAATGATCTCACTTCCCATTGCCTCTCAGTCCTAGCAGTCGAAATCGATATAGTCGCTCCACTCCAAAGCAAAAAGAAAAGACATACCCCCTCTGCACCTTGGTTCAATAAAGCTCTCTATGATGAAAGGAAAAACCTTAGAATCTTGGAGAAACAGTGGAGACAATCTTCGTCCACTACCAATCTCTCTCATTTACGTTCGGCAAGATCCAAATACCACAAGCACATATTCCATGAAAAAGCATCACATTTCAGATCCCTCCTCGACTCAGCCAAGAACAGACCCAAAAAACTTTTTGACCTCATCAAAAACCCAAACTGCTCTCCGCAAATCATCAAGCCTGAGGATTCTTCAAAGAAAGCAGCAGAATTCGCTCTTTTCTTTGATGAAAAGGTAAAATCACTAGTGGATCAGGTCACCCACCCCACCCCCATTGAGGAACGAAAATCCTTAGTCACTTGGCAGAACTTTGCAGCCATCTCGGAAGATGACCTCCTCAAATGCATCCTTGAAACCAAACCCTCCAACCATTCCTCTGACCCCATCCCCAGTGGCATCGCCATTGATTTCTACACCAATACTCTCTCTTACTGGACCAGACTAGTTAACCTCTTCCTTAGTCAAGGCTCCCTCCCTGCTGCCCTCAAAACAGGACAGGTTACCCCTCTTCTAAAAAAACCTTCCGCAGATGCGAATGACCTCAACAACTTCCGCCCCATCACCAACCTCCCTTTTCTTTCTAAAATCACAGAAAAATGTGTTGCGAAACAACTTTCCCTACACATTATGGACACTAATCTCCTTGACGTGTTCCAGTCGGGTTTCATCCAAAATTGCAGCACTGAAACAGCCCTGCTGCAAGTGATTGATGATGCGCTGCATATACTCGATTCTGGGGAACCGTGCCTTCTGATTCTTCTTGACCTCTCTGCAGCATTTGACACTGTTAATCACAACACCCTCCTCAACATTCTTCAACAGAGAATGGGCGTGGAAGGCACAGTGCTTAAATGGTTTGCCTCTCGGACAGATCACAAATGATCAAGATAGCGAACAGTCTTTCACCTCCATTGGCGGTAGGTCAAGGCGTCCCTCAAGGTTCTATCCTTGCACCCACTCTGTTTAATCTCTATCTGGAACCCTTGGGGAACCTCCTTAGTAAATCTGGGATCCACTACCATCTCTATGCGGATGACACCCAAATCTACCTCAAGGTGTCTTCCGCACACGATCTTTCACTACTCAACTCTACTCTCAACTCTATTCACAACTGGATGTCAGTTCACCAACTCATTCTCAATCCCACCAAAACTGAATTCCTCCTCCTATCTACCTCTCTCTCACCTCCTCCGGTTCAATCCTGGATGGATCAGCTGAATTTACTCAACAATAAACCCGTCATTGTCGACAGCGCTAAATCCCTAGGTGTCATACTTGACAAAAGACTCAACCTAATCTCCCACATCAACTCCATTGCTAAGAACGCACGTTACCAGCTGCGACTTCTGTGGGGGATCCGTCGGTTCTTCCCGGAGAAAGACCTAAAAACATTGGTCCAATCGCTAGTTCTCTCTAGACTGGATTACTGCAATTCTCTCCTGACTGGCGTACCCAAATCTCACCTCTCCCCCTCAAATCCGTCCTCCATTCAGCAGCTCGCTTTATTTCAGGATCCAAACGTAGTGACCACATTACTCCTATCCTGTCTTCTCTTCGATGGCTTCCCATCGAGGCAAGATCCATTTATAAAACTGCCTGCATCACCCATAAAGCCTTGCACACTTCTTCCCCTCGTTACCTGGCGAATAAACTGAAAATGTCAGGAGGCTCGAGACCTTCTCGGAATGCAGCAAAGTTTCTGCTTGAGCCCCCTCCTTCAAAAGGAAAGATCGATGGCTCAATCGCTCTCAGGTAATGCAGTGAGAATCTGGAACTCGCTTCCGCCATTGCTCCGTGCCACTACCTCCATCCAGATTTTCAAAGCGGACCTCAAATCTCTTCTCCTTCAAAGACACTTCCAGAACTAACACCCTCATTCTCAGACCCCTCCAGGAAGCTAGTTCATCACTGTAAATTTGTAACATCTTTTTGTTCATTCCCCACCCTTGATTGCTGTGTCTGATATTGTGTTATTGCCTATATGGTTTTACTCTACCTCTCCTGTTTATTTTGTAACGTTCTATTTTATACCATTTTTCTCATGTAACGTAACTGGTTCTATTGTACAGCGCTCTGACACCTTCGGGTAAAGTCCGCGCTTTATAAAAATGCATTAAATAAAAATAAAATAAATTCCAGGTCTCTGGCCTCTCCAGCGCTCTGACACCAAAAGGCTACGAGACACTAAAACAACCCCTGGAATCCAGAGGAGCACGGCGGTGGCACGTGGGTGTTTACGTAAGTTGCTCCTGATAAGACGTCAATTGGACTACGCACCAGACAGATCCCTAAGCACGGGATAGAAGGGCTAATGGCTTTTGCCGGAGAATTAGGAAGGTTTCCATTTTGTGTCAGGTCAGGTGGCCGTTTCCTTTGACCTAATTTACACTGGACTAGGCAGTAAAAAACACAAGTACTGTATGTTGCATAAGGGTTGCTTCAGAGTGGATACCTGCCCCTGCAGTTTGGGCTAGGTTGTTCCTAGGGCAGAACCAGGACTGATTTGTCTCTAAGTGTCCGTATCGAGTGGCACAGTGGGTGAAAAACACGATGGAAAGGAATGTGGCCCCCAGCGATTGCCAGCAGTAGCCGACACTTTGAGCAAACATTCCACCCATCACCAGGGGTGTAGATACCGTTGGTGCAGCCGGTGCAGTAACACCGGGGCCCTGAGGGTCCCATTAAATCCTTATAATAGCTTTACTTACTACCCCAATGGCAGCCATAGCGGCCATTTTCCTTTCTTGCACTGGGGCCCTTGCATCCTTGATACACTACCGCCCATCACAGCTTCTTGTTTTCAAGTTATGAATCTTGCATAAGGATGAACGGCATGGTAACGTACTGAAGTAGAAAGAACACGTGGACAAATGCACAAGCATGCGAGGATATGCATGTAAGTAGCTGGTATATAAAGAAAAGTGAGGCTCTTCACAATATTGCAAGATATCAGGGCGCACCGAAGCAGCAAAATAACTGTACTTGCGAATGGGTTTTTTTCTGCGTCATCAGTCCACACTAAAACCTGCTGTGTATGCTTTCCCCAAAATCACAGCACATGCAGTGCTTAAAATGGAGAAATAGACGTGCCAGGTACTCTGTACCAGAGTACCTGCTTCTTTCCGAGAAGTCCCGGCACTCCCCAATTAAAAGAAGTACGTTTTTCTTGAGAAGTGCAGGTGTAAATGTAAGTAAGGTGCTCTCCCTCTCACATTAAAAAAAGTGCCGGTACTCAGTACCGGACCATTTAAAGCACTGAGCACATGGATGAATGAAGGGCGCTTGCTGCTGTGGTAGATAGCAGACAATCCACCCGAAGGATTTGTATTTAGCCCTGATGTCACACGTGTGTTTTTGGACCTTGGAATTGTTTTGCCCGTTCCAAAAACAAGAGAATCTTTTCTGGCTAATAAAACAACAACGCAGGCTCTATAAGACGCCAATATCAAGTTCAAAAGTGGTACTGGAATTTTCTGGAATTCTCGTCAATGCAGTTTAGTTACGACCAAAATACCCGTCTGCTGCAGTTGGTGCCAGTATAAACCCTTTCTTACTGGTTAACTGAAATGTCCATGAGGGCTGTGCTTGCTTTCGGGCAGAGATTGCGTAGATATGCCCTAGCTGGCACGAGCATGCAAGCTGAACTTCCTCGTACCCTGCATGAAGGAGAGAAAACTCTCCGGGTTCAAACCTCAGATGAAAGTTCATTGCCCTCTTGTAAGTTATTCTTTACCAGAGCATCTGTCGTGGTTTGGTCAACGGCTGCTGTGCGCTGCTGTTTCTCTATCATGCTATCCTTTTACTTGTGTGTGCAGGGATTGTTTTAGTTTTATTGTATAGTGTTTTATTATCTAACAATTAAGAGCTGGTTATCAGGGCATGTTCTACTGTGTGTTCTAGTCTATAAAATTCTTCTGTCGAATTATTCGTGCACTACAGACTTTTCAAGACAGGTTGTAGGGACACTAAAGACGCGTTTTAAACTACACATGTGCCCCCTCGTCTGTGCTGCACCTACCGAAAAACGTATTTTCTTTGCAGCTAATATGTTTTTACTTTTATTTTAAATCGTAGGCCCAGTCCATACATTTACAGATTCATGCTTTTGTTGCTTTTAATCTACATAATCTCCGGATTCCATTCACATTTCAAGACTGAAAAGTCAAGTTTGTATTCCATTTTCCTAAATCAACCCACCGGAAGCCTCATTTGGAAGCAATTGCAAGGCAGGGCCAGGGGAAAAAAACATGTCACTAATAAGGCCTCAATGGCAATTGAAAGTGCTCCTGAGTCACAAGGAGGTGTCAAAGGGGCATGCCAGCCTCTTTGATGATCGCAGGCCAGGAATGTAGAAATGCCGTGTGACTGCTTCCGATCTCGCAGAACATGGAATGGTTTACGGATGTTCCAGGACAGGCTATGAAACATGCCCAAAGTGGACGAAACCCGTTTTGGGATGCTTTCAGTGTGAGTCAGTGAGCACGCTTTTGGCATTATGGGGAGCTAATGGCCCGCTTCATGCCCCCACAATAGCCTTTCACAACGTGCCTCTCTGGATACTAGTTTGACACCATGTCAGCTCACCACAAAACTAAACGCTGCGACAGAGAACGCTGACCATTGCAGGCTGCCGCCTCTGCTTTCACTACTGTGTGCAGGGCAGGACTGGGGAAGCAAAAGCAGTCCTGGCAATATGCTCAAACAAGCCCGCTCCATTCGCCTCATCACACAATCTCTTTTTCTATCGTTCTTTCTCTCCCCTTTTCTCACCTCTCTCTTCTCCCTCACTGATCGCTTTCTCTCTACCCACCCCCACCTCTCTCCAATCTTTCTCCGGAAGCATCCCAGTGCCTACTGCAATTGTAAGGTTGGGGAAAGTGAGAAAGGTACTAGGGTAGGGTGACCAGATTCTCAAAACAACAAGCATTGGCATAGCCAATAGGTCTCGCCTTGGGGACCTTATAAGTGTTTAGCCATGCAACGGTTGATGTTGTTGTACCAAGGATATTGTGCTGCATAACTAAATACTTATAAGGTCCCAAAAGCGAGACCTATTGGCTATGCCAATGCTTGTTCTATTGAAGCAGCATGGCTCTGGAATCAACTACCAGACACCCTGAGACTTTCCATCAACCTACGGCAAATCAGGAAGGGTCTTAAAACTTGGCTTTTCCCTGTGTGACACTGAAATGGTTCGGTATGGCTTGATATTATCACAATACAGAGCCACTCTTTTCTGCCCTCAGACTGTTATAATAGCCCCAGGATACCTGTTAGGTAGGGTGACCAACCGTCCGTAAATTTCACAGACAGTCCGTAATTTCGGCCGTCTGTCCGTTGTCCGTGAAGGATTCTTTAACGGACGGCATTTGTCCGTAATTTTACCTGCTGTTGGGTGACAGCCAATCATGTGCCTTTCTATCACCAACCGTTGCTCCAATCTTTGCTGTGGAGAACAAACAAAGCTATTTAGGATTGGCTTGAAAGCCATCAGCCAATCCTAGAGCTCGCTGGTACACTGCAAGAGTGTTCTCATTGGCCCTGATGCGCATCAGGGCCAATGAGAACAGCTTTAGGATAACCAGTAACCCAGCCACTGTACTTCTGGACGAGTGTGAGTGCATCGTGACTCGTGAGCAAAGTGCTTGAGTTGCATGCCTTTCCTGTACATGTGCAGAGAGACCCGTGTGCACTGGGTGTGCAGAGTGAGGCCTGTACTGGTGTGGGTTCAGGGTAAGGTGGTGTCTGTGTTAGTACAGGATGAGAGGAGTGCTTGTGAGTTCAGGGTGCACTGCGTGTTATTTCAGTCCAGTGGGATGGTGCACCCTTGTGAGTTCTCGGTAGGTAGTGTGTCTCTGTTAGTGTAGGGTGAACAACATTGTGTGGTGTGTCTTTATGAGAGGAGGATGAGTGGTTTACCTGAGAGATTGCAGCCCATAAAAGCCAAATCTATTGCCTTTGACACTGCTCATTTTGGTAATAATGTCTAAGCCAAAGAATGGCTTAGAAATGTTTCACATGTGGAAAACATACACACACACACACCCCCACACCCCCCTTCTCCACATGCATTAAGTTTCTATTTGAGAGGCGTTCTTACTCTAAGGCTCTCATCAGAAAGTAGTACTAAATCAAGAGTAATACCACAAGAAAGCAGTTACATTACTGTAGTTGGGAAATATATCTCTCAATATATATACAGTGCACCTCATAATATGGGGTATTTTTCAATGTAGGCTGTATGGCTCATAAATGACTAAATAGGAGGGATGCCTTGACAATAGATTTACAGATTAAGGCACAAAGAAGTTACAGGAACCTTTTGCACGTACATGACAAGCTTCATGTTTTTTTAAATAATATAATGTAGTTTTGTCACATTTCAGTAAATTATTAACAGCAAATGTACTCTAATTGGAGCACGCTAATATGCAGCAATTCAAAAACACTCTCATATGTGAGGCTTTAAAAACACTCTAAAGGAAGGTTTAAGTATTAGGCAGTGATATGCTGTTGAAGCCCTCATAATGCAAAATACCACAAAAACACGGTTACTTTTGACAGAAATGCTTTCTTTTATTCCTTTTGCAGTTTTATATAGTACAAACACGACCCAAGAGCATGGCAGCACTTTACATGACCACCAGATTAAATTACACGAGGACAGATTTTTTTTTTTAGGGTCAGGGAAATTAATTAATTTGCCCAGGATCATGGCCCCCAGTTACAAAGGGCAGCTTTGTTCACTCTGCCACATGGCCTCCCTTTCACCAAATAACAAACAACACTCGTCAGCATTTTGACACTAGAAAGAGGGAGATTTTGAATAAAAAAAATCGGGAGTTTTCATTTCCCCCCCATTGACTTGAAGAAAAGGCAATTTAGACAGGAGACTGCTAAAATAAAGCCATTTTTTCTGAGAAAATCAGGAGTCTCCTGCCTAAATTGTGGCTGTTGGCATGTGTGAAACAATCGCTGGATGTTTAGTATTCCTCTTAGGGTGACCAACCGTCCGTAAATTTCACGGACCATCCGTAATTTGGATCTCACGTCTGTTGTCCGTGATGATCCCTTTTACGGACACCGTTTGTCCGTAATTTTGGGCCTTGCAGGGAACAACACTGTTCCCCTGCATGAAGCCTCAACTCCGTGATGGGGCAGCCTCAAAGCACTCCTCCTTGGAGCACAAGAGCAGCCACACCCTGCCCTTTGTCATTCTGTATGCAGCTGTTTGTCACATACAGAATGACAATGTGCCAATCTGGGCTGCAAAGCATGTGGTGGGCCTCCCCCAGCCTAGGTCTAGGGCAGCGCATTCTGTCAGATGGAAGAAATGTGCAAAAACGCCAATGCTGCAACATGAGAATAAAGTTAAAGAATTGAAGCTGGTGAAAGAAGTTAACAAGAAGGGGCTAGAGTTCTTTCAGTCTCATCATTTTAGAACTGATGCATTTTCAATATTATATTCAAGGAAGCCATGATTGCTGCTTTTTTATTTTATGCAACTAACAACTATTGACAAAGCCAATAGTTCTGGCTTGTTGTAGGTGTAACGTTTCTTGTTGTGTTATATATCTGGATACAATGACAGAAGAGGCAAAATACCAGTCGGGCGGTACACTATACTAAGCACATATTTTTGGCTTAGGTGTTTTAAGCCATGCCCTTAATTACATCGAACACCCCCTTTGGAGAGACCCCCCCAGTTTTTTCATCCCACTTAAAGCCCTTGACCATGTCAGTCACCTCATGGCCTGGCACTGTGCATCATGCATGACTCATGACTTCCACTTTTTCAGATTGCCTATGTGCAGGGGCATAGTGAACCCTCCCCCACCCCACCCCTTGCTTTAGTGAACTACAGCCAGGGTGAAATTCTTGATGGGCCTCTTCTGTCTGCAACTCTGCAGACAAAGGCTCAGCTCATAATTAATATGAAAAGGTGGGCAAGTGAGTAAGTGTAGGGATGGGCGGATGGCTGGATGGATTACTGAAAGGGTGAATGGATGAATGAAAGGGTGAATGGATGGATGATGATTGAAAGGATGGATGAGTGATAGAAAGGATGGATGAGAGAAAAGGTAAATAGATGGATGTATGGGTGGAAGAGTAGATGGGTGGGTAAAAGGGTGGATGGATGGATGAGTGAAAAGGTGGATGATGGGCAAGTGAAAGGGTGGATGGATGAGTGAAATGATTGATGAATTATTAGGTGAAAGGGTGGATGGATGGATGAGTGAAAGGGTGGATGTAAGGATGGATGAGTGAGTGAAAGGGTGGGTAGATGGACACAAGGATGGATAGATGAGTGAAGGAGTGAAAGGGTGGACGGATGAGAGAAAGGATGGATGAGTGATAGGGTCAATGGATGGATTCATGAGTGGATGAGTAGATGGATTGGTGGATGGATGGAAGGAAGAATGGCTAAGTGAAAGGGTTGATGGCGAGAGAAAGGGAGGATGGATGACGGAAAGGATGAATGGGTGGATGGATGAGTAAGTGAAAGGATGGCTGGATGGGTAAATGGCTGGATGGATGAGTGAATGGATGGGTGGCAGAGTGGATGGATGAGTGGATGGATGGATAGGGTGAAAGGGTGGATGGATGGATAATGGATGGATGACTGAAAGGGTGGATGGAGGGATGGATGAGTGAAATGATGGCTGGAAGGATACATGATGTATAGGTTTGCAAATGGTTGAATATGTTTGGATATGGATTGGCTTACTTATACACTATTGCGCGACCTCCTCTGATGTGTCTGTAAAACTTACCTTTTGTCCTGAAGTTTTGTCCTGAATTTTGACCTCCTGTCCTGAATTTTTCTCCTGAATTTTGACTCTTTGTCCTGAATTTTTACACTCACCGTCCTGAATTTGCACCCATGCCAGTTGGTCACCCTACTGTTAGGTGACAGATGCAGTTTAGAAATGTTTTAAATAAATAAGTCTATGGGGAAAAACCAGTACCAGGCCAGACAACCAGGAAAACTGCACGGAGATCGGTAGAAGGGGAATAGAAGGGGGGAGGGGAAGATTTTTCATCCAGGCCTGGAATATTCAGTCAGGTTCGCCATTCTAATTGTCTCTGCGGCAGCCACAACACCGATTACCACCATGAGGCCTCGGGGGGGAAAACACCCCCCTGGGGCATGGCCTGAATAAAGGATGACAGCACGCTGACAACAGGGAAGATCGGACCTCACCGCATGGTCTCTTCAACTGAAAGGAAGCTGCATGGGAGCGGAGACAGGGCCGCGAGGAAGAAAGATTGTGGAACTGGGGCCGGCCGCCCGGCGGCGGGGGAGTGAGGAAATCGGGACGCGCGCTGGAAGTGCTACAGAATGGTTCATGATGCATCAAATCACCAAGGCAAGAAGAAAATCATCTGTAACCTTACGAATAAATTCAGTACAAGAGACACTTACCAGTTGGCTTGCAGCAGCAAAGAAATAGGAGGAGTTCTCGTGGGTTGTCTATAATGTAGGGGTGGGTGGCCTCTGATTGGTTGATGGGCTCCTGGGAAATGTAGTTTTGTGTTTGTGTTTTTATTGGCTGCTGTAAGTTTTGCTTATAAAGAGAGAGAAGCATAATCTGAGTCTCCAGTCCTGACATAGAATTTCCATTTTGGTGATCATTTTGTTTTGGGATTGACAGTGTATTCTTTAAGGGCGCAATGTGTTTGAATCAGAGCTTACAGAGAGGAATTAGAGGGCATGTTTATGACAGATGTTTATGCGAGTGATTTACACCATTGTTTTGAACTGCAACATCCTCCTCAGTGATCTCCAGTTCCTTCCTGGAACCAAGCATTGATTTTGCATGCTTTATAGAAGCCTCTTTTTGAACCTTTTGTGGAAGAAGAATCCATCTCAGCTAATGCAGTGTTTTTAGTAGGGATCATTGCTCCTAGATGGTTGAGGGATTTGCTGTATTATTAAAGAACATTGGACGATGTAATGTTGCACCTAAAATCTGAGTTTTTACCAAAAGTTGTATTTGTATTTAATGCAAATCTGAATGGTGCTTTATGTAGTATTCTCCTTGTCCAGGATCTCAGAAATTGATCTTGGTGTATGCTCCTGAATTTATACAGTAATGAGAAATATCAGAGCTTAGTCTAACACAAATTACTGATGATCCATCCCCCAGTCTCCAAAGTGGGATAACCCCATGAAGGCTGAATTGCCCCGACTCTATGCACTTACCTGTACCTATTCAAAGAAACAACAAGCATTGGCATAGCCAATAGGTCTCGCTTTTGGGACCTTATAAGTATTTAGTTATGCAGCACAATATCCTTGGTGCAACAACAACTGTTGCATGGTCAAACACTTATAAGGTCCCAAAGGCGAGACCTATTGGCTATGCCAATGCTTGTTTAAATTTTAGTTTCATTCTAGCATATTTACAACAGCGAGGTAACTGGAGTGAGATAGAGAGGAGTGAAAGCTGCAAAATGCAATAATTACATCTTTGAGTTGGCAATGCAATGTCCTATATTAACCTTTCACGCCCCTGCCTTGCTCCTCAGATTTCGCCTCTGCAGCAATTTCCTTCAACATCGACACTATTGTCATTCATTTAAAATGCCAAAATACACTATCACGATACACGTTGCTTAAGGAGATGCAAGCAACCCAATTTTGCCCAATTAGCTTGTGAAAGAAAAATATTTGAATTATTTAAATGGGAGACTGCGTGAGAGATCTATCCAAAGGCTTAAGTAACAAGCAGTGGGGGAGGAGGAGGCAACCGAATTAAAGGAGCAAATGGCAGCTGACCGAGTGCCTTGGTGGACTTTATGCTCACCCTGAAGAGGTGCACGCAGGCAGACTTCGGCACTAGGATGGGACGCGTGCATACATATGTGCGCATTCATGGAGCAATAAATAAGGAGAGTAAAGCATGTGAAATTAAAGCAGGAACAACATGGTTACCTTAACACACTGGAACCGGCCGGCAGAGCAAGAATACAATGCTGATACATGTAAAGACAAGCGTGATGGTCACTAATTTTCACTTAAGAATGTTCGCTGCTTCCAGCCTTTCTAGTCAGTCTTGCGAAATCTGTTGTGTACGTACTGCATTGGATTACTGCAGTTAGAGGAAGCGGCTTCTCCAAGAGTCCGAGTTGTTGCTGAAATCGTTAATTTTCCTGAAGAGCTTGCTTGAGCCCAGGACACAGTAGGACCTTGGGAGTGGGGGGAGGAGGCGGAAGAGCCTGGGAGGGCTGATGTTTAAACAAGGGAGGACGAGAAGCGCGCGCGCCTCGCGCTAAAAGTAAAAAAAAAAAAAGACGCGCGGCCCCGAGACGCGCTCTCTGGTGAGGGAGGGGGAGGAGCGGGTGAGGGAGGGGGAGGAAAGCCAGATGGCGCCTCAGCGATGCGAGGAATGGATGGCAGCTGTGCGCGTGTACGCCATCGTGAACGCAAGCTGGAGGTCACTGGGTTAGCACTTTCAAAACCCATTTACTAAATCTCTCGCCGAGAGCAGCGCAAGCGCTGGCTCAGGCGACACCTAAAAAAGCAGAGGACAGAAAATTCTGCAACGCAGAGTTGTTTGCCTATGGGTCAGCTCTATGTTTACATCCTGTCCCATCCGTCCCATTCTCCTGGTTGGTGCCGTGATGTAATGATAGTTCATAGTGCCTGGGTATTGTTAGTATTTTCTTAACTCCTCTAAAAATATTACAGAATAGGCGTAAGTTTGTAAAACAACTTTTTTGACACATGAATGCATTTGACTAATCTTGCTTGGCTCTTTGAGGCAGCCGGAGGCACTTGCCTCGCAATCAAGTGACCCGCCGAATAGCAGACGTTTTAGCTATTCCAATGGTCAGGTGGACCATTGGAATAGCTGGAAGATGCCTGCTTTTTGGCTCATTGCCATACTAAAGAAGCAAGCCCCTGGAGCGGAACAAGGCAGCGTGATATTCAGTCCCGCACGGCAGCAGGAAGCACCACGGCACACAGGCTCTCCTGAGCAAATCACAACGCTGCAATGCAGCGTTGTGATTGGTCTGAGCACTCAGACAGGGACAGGGAGCCTGTGCATGTTCCTCCCCAGGCTGTGTAATGCAGTCTGGTGCGGAACATGCAAAGTGCACATGACTGGCTGGCCCAAGAGGGCCAGCCAGACAGTCATGAGCACTTAGGGAATGCAAACCACTCCTCCTCCTGCTCTGGCCAGCCCCGCCCCACCACTGACTGCGATAGGAAAAATAAAATGATAATGAAGTTATGTTATTATCATTTTATTTTTCCTTTTGACCAGTGGGGCGGCGCACCTCCGCCTTAGCGGAGGAGCCACCACTGGTGATAGTTATGTACGTACTGCATGCAAAGTGCATTGCCATTATGTCATCTGGCCGGCAGGGGCGTAGCTTAGTCAGTGAGATTCAGGGAAGGGTGAAACGCAAATTTACAGACTAAGAACAGTATGCAGAAGGGTGAAGGGATGAGATGACCAAGGCTTAGAATACACTGTTCCCACGAGGAACAGGTTCAATGCTGATTTGTATTAGGTGCGCCTAATTTCCTGTTTAAAAAATGAAGAAGTTAAAAGCTTTTAGTCAAAAAAGAACGAAGGGAAAAAAACAAAAAAGGCGTAGAAGACCCTACTCAAGGCCCCTAGTCCCAACTCTAAGGCCAAGAATGGATTTATTTGGGGGTGTCACACCCCAAACACCTCCCCTGACGCTACGCCCCTGCTGGTCAGAGGGCAGGGGGCAGTCCAAGCTGTCTTTCAGGAAACCCAGAGACAAGCATTCTTCCTTTTCAGTCATTTTAGCATGGAAGCATTTCAAAATGGCCCCTCTTACCGGTACAGTCCAGAGAACCCATAGGCGCAGGCTAACAGAACCTACTGAATGGAGACTGGTGCAACCAGATAATGGTGGCAATACTCTCCAAATCAAACAGCGATAAGGAAATGTAAGCAATCTACTCCACTGTTCTTACAATCACAGCCAGCCCAATAGAAGAACTGTTCTCGCTCTAAATCAGGGATACTCAAAGTATGGCCTGGGGGCCGCGTGCGGCCCTCCTGACCTTTAATTGCGGCCCTCTGGTGAACAGCAGCCCCTGAGCTGCTGTTCACTTAACAGAGCAGGAAAATTCAGAAAGCTGCAAAACAAACGTGCATATTTTATTTACACGTTTTACACATTAGCTAAAGTAACCATAAGGAAGAAATGAAAGTGCCCTAGACAACTTATCTTTAGGAACACCTTTAGTTTTAAAGACACCTTTAGTTTTAAACTCTCTGCAAATAAGTGTATTTTATTAACATGCATGAGAGTTTTTTAGTAGATTAGATTGTCACTGCATTGAGAGGCATTTATTAGTAGTGATAGTTTTCAAACATGATCTTGGAAACTTTCATTCCACCCCTCATTCTGAAAAGAATGCGATTAGTGAACCAAGAGGGAAGTTATTTGTCATGTGCACCTTGTGTGTAGCCTTTGTTGTTATGTAATTGGAACACCATTATAGTTTATTAAATAAAACATAAGAAGGTTTAGTACCATACATATCCTATTCCTGAACTCATGTATTTTAAGGGGCTTCCATATGTGTTAAGGAAGAAATAGGAGGCAAAGTGAAATTAACAAATTGCCTTGGATCACACAATTTCATCAAATGGGGAAGCCAGGACTGATACCAGGTTTTCTGGTTTCACATTGTGCAATGCAGCCACCAGATGAGTATCTCTTTCCCTCTCATGTTTTACATTATAAGTTTGTGCTTTGACTTTAATTCTTGATGCATGAGAATAGAGCATAGGTGGCAGACAGAAGTCATGTGAAGGCTCGGTTTGTTGTCCACACCATGCATCTGCTTCGCGTCCCCCTTTGCTCACCTTTCATCACCCCGACCCTCCCATTGTTGGGATCGGTGCTGCCCTTAGGCATGTCACAGACAGTACTTTGCGGCCCCCGGGGAAATGTTTGTGAGTACCCATGCTCTAAATTATCTATGACTGGAATTATCACATTGGGAAATGAGTTGGGTATATTAAAGGAAGTGCATCAAGTGACAAATATGATTGCTAATGCTTATGTTGTTGTCCTTCACGCACCTGAATGTTAAGTTCGAGTCCTTGAAAATTGTGAAAATGCCCTTCCTCATTTTGTGAAATGTCAGTTTTAACCAAGATTTAATTGATTGTGCAGCTATATTGACCCCACCCATTCAGGGATCTTCCCACCAACATATTCCATGGTGTGTTTCACCTTCACCGCCACTCAATGCTGCTGGGAGAGTCACAGTGAAGGTGCTGGCCAGTAACATCATGTCACTAAAGACATGCAGTTGGGAAAAATCTAAATGCTACTTAAAATGTATTTAAATAGGGCTTCCCGCTTAGTGCAAGGTCTAATAGTGGATTTTGGAGTGCATATTAAGAAATAAACATACACTTGATAGGTAATTCCACACATGGTAAATACCATATAACGGCTGTATTTACTGAGTGCGGCATTACCTCCTCAACATGCCGTGAGTCTCATAACGAGCCCACAGTGTTTAAATATTGCAGATATTTTTGGGAATACTTGAAAATGTTTAGTTTGTAAACCAAGCAGATATTTTAATTTGAGGAGTGTTATAACACCTTGATATATTGCAGCCTTCTCATTTCACAAACTCCTGTACCCCATCAAGAGTGTCAGTAGCGACAATTTACAAAATGCCTTCACTTTCAAGTCAGAGAAACGCAGAGTAAAGACTATGTTCAAAGAAATATCGCAGGTGGTCAGGAGAAGCCATCTGACTTTTCTCAGTGTCTTTAAAAAGCATTACATTTAGCAAGACAAAATGCAAAGACCTCTATTGTTAACTTTCCAAGTGAACTCCTGCAGGATTATCTGGGGGTGCTACAGCACTTCCAGCACCCCTAGTTCCAGCACCACTGAGGACACTTCACAATTCACTGGATAATTATTTAATTTGGTACAAAATAAATGCTGTTTTTAATGTCATTATCCCCTCTTTGTCAATTCACAGAAGCTGGGATCACAAATTGATTTGTTTCAATCATTTGTTAACTCGGTTAACTCAATGGAAGTTATCAAATTTAAATTCTACGGTCATGAGGGCTCAAGCAGATTATAGACAATATTCTCCACTCTGTAGCTGTTCACCAAATTTTGATTAACTGATTAATATACCAATGATTCTACAAAAATATGGTAGACAATGTTAAAGCAGAGCGCCTTGAGGCACATCCTCATTTTGCAGCAGTCATACACATTCATATCTACCAGTTTCTCAATGAGAACGCTTAAATGTATTGGAAGCAAGGAATGTACTGGGGAAGACCCAGGTACCAACACATCTGGGTGACCCAGCAGTGCGGTGGCCAAGAGAAACATTGCCCTGGTGCGGGCTAAGCCAGAGCTTCCATCATTGGGGGGTGGATGTCAGATATGGAATGGTGTCAAATTGCGGAACAAGTGGTATATCTGGGACGAGGATGCCCAAAAAAGTGGGAAATAGTGTGGGGGGCCTGGAGGGAATTTAGAGGAGTATAGTGCTTTGACTGTTTTAGAGAGGTAGCTAGCTCATTTGGGCTTATAGACATTTTAAATTTGGATTATGTGCCTGAGCCGTACCAGTAATATCATGACCAAATGTGATGGCATTTGATGGATACTTCCTGATTGTTATTTTAACATGTAAGAAACTTGAAAATGTATGCATTACCCGTACAAACTGTATGCTGCAACAGCAATAAAAAGATGTAAAAAAATTCATTGGAAGTAAATCTTAACCTTACTCAACCAATCTCAAACTATCAGATCATAAATGTATCTGAAATACACACCATGGCCCACATGCATCAAGGTAATTTACGTGCGCAAAATTTGCGATTCGCTAAAAAAGGCCGTTTGCGCACGCAAATTAGCCTTAAGCAATGCATCAACACAAGTTACCGAAAACCAAAGAAAATCGCAAAAAATAAAGAATCGCATTTAGCGATTTCCGATTTTGCGAATTAAAAATTGCGATTCGCAAATTATTAATCGCAAACAAATGCATGAAAAATCGCAAATAGCGATTTTGATGAAAATCGCAATTTTGCTACCTCAATATAAAGATTTTTCAAGGCAGGTAGTAAACAGGTGAAAACACTTGAAACAGGTGGGAAACAGTATCAAAGTATATAAACAGGCCCAGGAGGCCTCAGAATGTTTCACAATGGCAGCGCTCTACGTCATGGCGAGGAGGATGAGGCTACGAGCTGAAGCACAGAGAAGAAGGAGGATACAGGAGCGCATTTTTAGAGTGCTCATTACTTTGTTGGGGCAGACAGAGGAGGAGATCTATGACAAATATAGATTAAATGCAGACATGATCTATGATCTCATAGCAGAATTAGATCCCATACTGCAGCGACAGACTCGCAGGACACATGCCATACCCACCCATGTGCAGGTCCTATGTTCCCTGCACCTACTAGCATCAGGTAGCTTCCAGGGTGTAGTAGCTGTAGCTGGAGGGGTGTCACAAAGTTCCCTATCGTGCTTTTTCAATGCATTCCTTGACGCAATGTTGAGCAGGATACAACACCACATTAGCTTCCCCTCAACGCCAGAAGAACTGCATCAAACAAAACTAGACTTCTATCAAATAGCCCGGTTCCCCCACGTAATAGGTTGCATTGATGGAACGCATGTCGCCATTTGTCCACCATCAGTGAATGAGTACATATATAGAAACTGAAAATCCTACCATTCACTGAATATACAAGTTGTATGCGATTCACAAAACATCATAACAGACATAGTGGCACAATTCCCTGGCAGCACACATGACTCCTACATATTCTGACACAGTGGCATACACACCTGTCTCCTTGGGGGTGAATTTGGCGAAGGATAACTGCTAGGTAAACATATCTTACTATGTCTTGCATACTCTGTGCAAATGTGATGCATATCAGTCAGTAACCTGTTGTTTACTACCCTGTAGGTGACAGCGCATACGCCGTGCGGTCCTACATCCTGACACCATACCTCAACCCAAGTGCCCCAAGTGAGCAGTGGTACAATGCAGCACACATCTCCACACGGAACGTCATAGAGCGCACCTTTGGGCTACTGAAAAGTCGGTTCTGCTGCCTCCACAAGACTGGCGGGGCGTTGCAGTACCGCCCAGATACCTGCTGCAGAATTGTGGCCACATGTGCCATGTTACACAACATCGCAATTAGGAGAGGCATACCCCTGGAACTGTCTGACAGCGAGCCTGAGGCGGACAACCATCAAGGGCAACCCCCACAAGCAGCAGTTGGTGCAAGATTAGCAGAAGGGAGACAGAGACGTGAAGAAATAACACAGCATTATTTCTAAGGTGGGTAATGATGAGACAAGACACTGCATGGTTTAACTGTTGCGGATGAATTTAATGAATAAATGTGGTAGTGTTGATGCACACATACCAGGTGCTAAATAGCAGAGTGATTCCAAAAATATACTACATGACATTATCATTGCACTTGAATGTCAGTCACAACAATTGTCACGATCATGGTTACATCACCATATTGTGGTTGTTCATCAAAAGCCACACTACTTTTTGCGTGAACGCACACCCAGACGCCTTTCTGTGGGCTCTGTCATGTCCCTCGTGGAGCCTTCAGAAGCTGGGCTACTCCGAGTAGTGCACCTCCTGCATGTGGTCATTGGCGCAGATAGACTACTGAGGCTGGACGCCTCCTCACTCTCCCCTCCTACCAATTCATTGCTGCCCCCAGAAGAAGTAGTCTGAAATTGCTCAACTGCATTTGTTACCTGGATGAGTCCCCTGGCCACATCCCCACAGCAATGGCTCATTTCGAGCTGCATGGCCACAGAACGACGGGACAGCACAGCTGTGTTGGTGCTCAGCCGGTTGATGGCTCTGGTGTAGCCATCTAAGCGCCCTAGGAATTGCCAATGCCTTCTTCTTTGGGACACCTGGTCCTCCTGCATCACCCTGCATAGCTCCTGTATGGCTTCATTAGACTGTCTATTCCCTTCCACCACTGCTGTGGTCAGCTCCTTCAAGCAGTCCCTCATGTCTGTCATGTTGTTTGACATTGCGCAAAGTTGTGCCTGCATTAATCTCATGTTCTTTGCTTGCAGGCGCTGCTCCCTCAGCATTTGGCTCTCCAGCCTCCCCCAGACATTTGGAATATCATCCTCAGCTGTTCCCATCTGTGGCCTTGACCTGCGCCTCCGTGTTTGGGCATTGCTGCGCCGCACCTGTGATTGGGGTCTTGTTGTGGGTGTACGCCCAGGCTGGGATGTCTGGGGATCATGTTGGGTCTCCTCCTCTGCTTCCATGGCAGGTAGTGGTGGGACTGTGGTCCTGCCTCTTGTGGATGCAGGGTTTGGTGTTTGTGGGACCACATGTGTCTCCACTCCTGACTGTTCCTGAGTCTCCTGGGTGTCTTCACATTCACTTTGATCTGTCTCCTGGCAGCTGCATCTGTGACGTGAAACAGTGCAATTTTAGTTCATTTTTTTAAATCATGTGTGTCACAATATGCATTTTTTTGCTCCATTAAATTACTTTCTGACACACAGTGTCTATCTGTTTCACTTTCTAGATGTGCTTGTAAGCTAAAATGCTGTTTTCCTCCCTACATGCCTTTAGTTTGGGTTTTGCTGCCTCTTAATCCCATAATGCATTTGGGATTGCAAGTAAAATGTGGACTGGATTTTGATTCTGAACACTACACCTGATCTGACCTTAGGGTACATTGGTGGCATTCAGCATTAAATTGACTATTGCATGCATCTTACCTTGGGAAGTACTTGCCGGTGCAGTGGTGTCCAACTGAGTTACTCCAACTACAGCTTCAGGCTGAAGTGTGGACTCCACTAGGTCCTCCGGGGGTGTATTCCCAGGTTCTGTCTGTGGTCCTCCTCCAGTCTTCTTCGCCTCCGCAAGCCTGGCAGCAACCCTCTCCTTTGCACGGCTGCGCATGTCATATCATCTTTTGCGCAGGTCTTCTATTGTGCGGTGGATGACGCCCACTGCGTTAACTTTTGATTGTATTCTGAGCCAGATTTAGCGCTTCTCTGACTCAGGGACCTTGAGTGACAGCTTTCCAAATACCTTGTCATGCCTCTTCACAACCTCCTCTATGAGTATTTCTATTTCCTTTTCACTGAATTTCAGCTTCCTTTTGCGAGTTGCAGCCTTCTCCCCACTTGGTCCTGGAGCCATGCTGATGTCCCAGAACAGTTTTTCAGAATTCAAAGATTTTTCCTTTGGCTGTGCTCTTGCAGTGTGCCTACTCCTCTGACTCTCTCAGTGCACTGAATTCAGCATGGGATGCATCACTTCCTGATTGTGATGTCATCAAAATGCATCAAACAGTAACTGGCAAATAGCGATTTCGCTATTTGCGAGTCTCTAATAGCGATTTCGCTAATAGCGATTCTGTAAGTGGAAATCGCTCTACATTTTTGCGATTTTTAGGGATTCGCTAATTTGAGATTTTTTAAATGATGCATTGGTTTTTGGCTTTCTTTATTAGCGATTCCTTATTTTTCGCAAATAAGGATTCGCTAATGCTCATTTTGATGCATGTGCCCGCATATCCCTTTCACAGATAATTTTGAAGAGCAGACAGCTAGGGTTGTTAATTCAACTCCGCTGAAGGTTGCTCCTACTAATGATTCCTTGTGAAGTGCACTAAGAGAAATAGAAGGAAAGTAAAAGCTTAGGAAGATGTATAACTAAAAAGGCAATAGAGATCTTTAAGCAAGCTGTATAGAAAAAAGTGATGTCTGCCGCCTTTCTTTAATTTGTAAGGTTAAAGACACTGGTAACCAGCGGAAATTAACTCTAGCAGAGAACCTTTCTGTACTACATTTACATTTTTTTTTTTTTACTACCACCTAATCCAAGACATCGAAAAGCACGGATTTAAAAAATCTTATACTTTTTACTTCAGTACCTTCACTCTCACAGTTCATGAGTTCACCTAACCACAGAGCCAAGTTAGCTTTCTCATATGATAGTGAAATGTTTCATGAATACCTGCAACTAGGTTGGTGGGCTACTTCTAATCCAGAATTGCACACAAAAACTAATCAACCCTTAACTGAGCATTACGAGCATGATCCAATATTACTGAAAAAGACAACAGAACTAATTTCCTATTTGTAAGACTCATCCTCGACCTCCCCAGACGGACCTGCATCACACCGCACCTCAAGAAGCTACACTGGCTCCCGATCTAGTAGAGATGCCAGTTTAAGATGTTGACCCACGCTTACAAAGCCCTGCACAACGGAGGACCAGCATACATCAACAAACATACGACCTTCCACCAACCGACCAAACACCTATGATCAGCCTCCCTCTTCCTTGCAGACACCCCCGGATCTGCCTGAGCAACAGCGGAGGGCGTTCCTTCTTACACCTGGCCGCCAAAGCTGGGAGCGACATTCCCATGGACCTCAGGACTGCCCCTTCACTCTGGGAATTCAAAAAAGGTCTCAAGACCTGGCTGTTCAAATTAATAACCACCAGTCAGCTACTCCAGCACCTTGAGACCCTCACAGGTGATTTGCTGTGCTCTATAACTCCCTGATTGATTGATTGATTGATTGATGTGAGTAAGGATGAAAAATCAACTTGACACATACCGTTTTTCATTGATTTGTCCCACAATATGACTCTACAGGCTAATGGGACATACTTAGAGTGAATATCCTTTGTTTATTAAATTCTCATTCCCTAACTGCACATTTGATTTCTAATGACATCCATCAATCAATCAATCAAGCATTTGTAGAGCGCACTACTCACCCGCGAGGGTCTCAAGGCGCTTAAAAGGGGGGGGGGCTGCTACTGTTCGAACAGCCAGGTCTTGAGAAGTCTCCTGAAGGTCAGCAGGTCCTGGGTCTGTCGCAGGTGGATGGGGAGGGTGTTCCATGTCTTGGCGGCGAGGTGGGAGAAAGATCTGCCGCTGGTGGTCGTTCGGTGGATTCGTGGAACGGCGGCGTGGGCGAGCTCGGCAGAGCGAAGCTGGCAGTTGGGAGTGTAGAAGGTGAGTCGTTTGTTGAGGTATGTGGGTCTGGCGTCATGGAGTGCTTTGTGAGCGTGGGTGAGGAGCTTGAAGGTGATCCTTTTGTTGACGGAGAGCCAGTGCAGGTCTCTCAGGTGGGCAGTGATGTTGTTGTGGCGTGGGATGTCGAGGACGAGGCGTGCGGAGGTGTTCTGTATGCGCTGAAGTCTTTTCTGGAGTTTGGCCGTGGTTCCCGCGTAGAAGGCGTTGCCGTAGTCCAGCCTGCTGGTGACGAGGGCCTGGGTGACCGTCCTTCTGGTTCCGGTGGGGATCCATTTGTAGATCTTGCGGAGTATGCGGAGGGTGTTGAAGCAGGAGGAGGAGACAGCGTTGACTTGCTGGGTCATTGACAGAGATGAGTCCAGGATGAACCCCAGGTTGCGTGCGTGGTCGGTAGGTGTCGGCGCAGCACCCAGCGAGGCCGGCCACCAGGAGTTGTCCCAGGCGGAGGGGGTGGGGCCGAGGATGAGGACCTCCGTCTTGTCTGAGTTCAGTTTCAGGCGACTGTTCTCCATCCATTCGGCGATGGCCTTCATTCCTTCGTGGAAGTTGGTTTTGGTGGTGGTGGGGTCCTTGGTGAGGGAGAGGATCAGCTGGGTGT
Organism: Calotriton arnoldi; assembly: GCA_963921515.1. Taxonomy (NCBI): domain Eukaryota; kingdom Metazoa; phylum Chordata; class Amphibia; order Caudata; family Salamandridae; genus Calotriton; species Calotriton arnoldi. Next base: position 350,446 of record CAWUFW010012822.1, read on the forward strand.
CGTCGGCATATGAGACGATGTTGAGGTCGTGAGAATGGACGATGTTGGCGAGCGGTGTCATGTAGACGTTGAAAAGGGTCGGGCTGAGGGATGACCCTTGGAGTACGCCGCAGGTGATCTTGGTGGCTTTGGATCGGAATGGAGGTAGGCGGACTCTCTGGGTTCTGTCGGTGAGGAAGGAGGTGATCCAGTCCAGGGCTTTGTCGCGAATCCCTGCGTTGTGGAGGTGTGTGCGCAGGGTGTGGTGGCAGACGGTGTCGAAGGCGGCCGAGAGGTCTAGGAGGATGAGGGCCACAGTTTCGCCGTTGTCCAGCAGGGTCCTGATGTCATCGGTGGCGGCGATGAGGGCGGTTTCGGTGCTGTGGTTGCTGCGGAATCCGGATTGGGACGAGTCCAGGGTGTTGTTCTCTTCGAGGAAGCGGGTCAGTTGTTTGTTGATGATCTTCTCGATGACTTTCGCCGGGAACGGGAGCAGGGAGATGGGTCGGAAGTTCTTGAGGTCCTTTGGGTCTGCCTTGGGTTTCTTGAGTAGGGCGTTGATCTCTGCGTGTTTCCAGCTTTCCGGGAAGGTGGCGGTCTCGAAGGAGCTGTTGAAGATCTTCCGGAGTTGGGGTGCGATGATGGAGATGTTGAAGATGTGGTGGGGGCAGGGGTCCGATGGTGAGCCGGAGTGGATGGTGTTCATGGTTTTGATGGTGTCTTCGTCGTTGACGTGGTTCCAGGAGAGCAGGGGGCTGGTGTGACTGGGGGGCGGTGAGTCAGACGTGTCTGCGGCTGTCGGGGGGGTCTGAGTGTTGAAGCTGTCGTGGATGTCTATGATCTTGCGGTGGAAGAAGGTGGCTAGAGAGTCGCAGAGGTCTTGTGACGGCGGGATGTCGTTAGAGCTGGAGCTGGGGTTGGCGAGTTCCTTCACGATGTTGAAGAGCTCTTTGCTGTTGTGTGCGTTGTTGTCGATGCGTTCCTTGAAGGAGGTCCTTTTGGCGGTTCGAATGAGTTGGTGGTGCCTGTGGCTGGCGATCTTGAGGGCTGCGTGGTTGTCCGGTGTATGTTCGTGGCGCCACTTCTTCTCGAGTCTTCGGCAGGTCTGCTTGGATGCCTGGGGGTCGGTGGTGAACCAGATGGCCCTTCTGTCGGTGCGTCTGTTTGAGGGTTTCTTGATCGGGGCGAGAGTGTTGGCGCAGTCGTCGATCCATTGCCTGATGTTACGGGCGGCTGTGTCGGTGTCGGTGTGGTCGGTCTCGGGCGAGGGTGGTGATTAGCTGGTCTTCGGTGACCTTGTTCCAGCTTCGGTGGGGTAATCGTTGCGGGTGGTTGTGTGCGGTGTTTTTCTCGAAGGAGAAGTGGATGCAGCGGTGGTCAGTCCAGTGGAGTTCGGTGGTGTGGCTGAAGGTGACGTGGCTCCTGGCGGAGAAGATGGGGTCGAGCGTGTGTCCGGCAGAGTGGGTGGGTGTCGTGACTAGCTGTTTGAGTCCGAGGTTGGCGAACTTGTCCAGCAGGGTGATGGAGTTGCTGTCGTTGGTGTTCTCGAGGTGGAAGTTCAGGTCTCCGAGGAGGATGTAGTCTGTGGAGGCCAAGGCGTGCGAGCTGACGACGTCTGTGATGGAGTCGCTGAACTGTGGCCGGGGCCAGGGGGTCTGTAGACGAGGGTTCCTCTGAGGGTGGTGTTGGGATCGATGTGGATCTGGAAGTGCAGGTGTTCGGCGGTGCTGAGGGTGTCTTCGGTGTTGGTCGAGATTCTGAGGGTATTTCTGTGGACGATGGCGATTCCTCCTCCCGGTCTGTTGGTGCGGTTCCTGCGGGTGATCTTGTATCCATCCGGGATGGCTATGGCAACGTCGGGTGCCGATGAGGGGTTCATGCAGGTCTCCGTCAGGAAAGCGACATCCGGGGAGGATGAGTCGAGCAGGTCCCAGAGTTCGACGGCGTGCTTGTGGACGGAGCGGGTGTTGAGTAGTATGCATCTGAGGTGGTTGTGGCCTGCCCTGGTGGGGGGGGCAGGTCGTGCTGGTGTTCGCTGGCTGGTGAAGCTGCAGTTTCGGCAGGTGAAGGGTCCGTGGGTGCGCTTCGGGGTGACCTGGAAGCAGGTGGATGAACGGCCGGTGTTGAGTGCGTGGAGGAGGTTGGCATCGTAGCGGCGTCGGGTGTCGTGGCACTCGCGGGGGCCAGGGGTCTGGCGCTGGGCGTGGTCCAGGCACGGGCGGGCGCAGACGGGCTTGCCTTAGGCGCGACTGCGCAGCGGCCTCCATTAAGAAGGGGAGGTGGGAGGCGGGGGCGAATGGGCGGGCGAGGGGGGCAGGACCGCAGGGGACGCAGCGGCAGGAAAGTGAGGAGGCAGAAAGGCCAACAGGTATAGAGAGGCTTATGGATACAATAGAGCAGAAATGGCGAAAATAGGTGGAATGGTATAGAGATAAGCAGACAAGTAAAAAGGCAGAGTGAAAGGCAAAAAACGGTGAACAGGAGCAGGAAAAACGGAGAAAGAAGACAAGTAAAGGCAAACTGAAAGGCAAAAAAGACGGTGATCAGGGACAGGAAGAACGGAGAAGCAGCACTGGATACTCGAACTCGCGGCAGCGGCGAGGGCGGGAGCACGGGCCCCGTAAGGTGGAGCTGTGCGGCGTGGAGAGCGACCTGCCTGGAACAGGGTCAAGGGTCGCTCTCTTCACCGCGCAGCGGCCTCCATTAAGAAGGGGAGGTGGGAGGCGGGGGCGAATGGGCGGGCGAGGGGGGCGGGGCCGCAGGGGACGCAGCGGCGGGAAAGTGAGGAGGCAGAAAGGCCAACAGGTATAGAGAGGCTTATGGATACAATAGAGCAGAAATGGCGAAAATAGGTGGTATGGTATAGAAATAAGCAGACAAGTAAAAAGGCAGAGTGAAAGGCAAAACACGGTGAACAGGAGCAGGAAAAACGGAGAAAGCATACAAGTAAAGGCAAACTGAAAGGCAAAAAAGACGGTGATCAGGGACAGGAAGAACGGAGAAGCAGCACTGGAGGCTCGAACTTGCGGCGAGGGCGGGAGCACGGGCACAGTAAGGTGGAGCTGTGCAGCGTGGAGAGCGACCTGCCTGGAACATCACAAGCGTAAGCTTTTGTTACCCAACACCAGGGGGAAAATGTGAAAGCACAAAAGTCCATTAGGCTACAGGAGATGTAGCCCATTTGGTTTATAATCATAAGGCCATATTTGAGGAATTGGGATTGTAACTAAACGAGGAATTTGGGCAATATCCTCTCCCTCTGACTATAAATGATAAGATTGTGAGCCCAAAGAAACCAATTTGCATAATTTGGTACTGAGAAACACTCAGAGTTCATCTTTGGAGGATTTTGCGCGGCAAAGCTGTCATTAAGTGTGACCAAATATGTCAATGGCCAGCGGTAATGTAACTACTCTTGGTTACAGCTCTGAATGCTAAATATCATATTAGCAACATCTCCAAATTAAAGGAGTAACTTTAGCACATGTAGTAGATGTGTAAAACTCCAACAACTAATGGATAATATGACAAAGGTATAAATCTGCTCTTGGAATGTAAGCCGGTGGGAACAGTCGTACAGTGATGAGGATACCTTTCATTTTATATTCTCACATGTGAAAACTTCACAATAGCCGAGGGATGTGAGGTGTTTTATAAAATTGCAAAGAAAGACCACCCCAAAGGCAGGCTCAAGGGTAGCCTGGAAATCATAATAATGGGGAAATCCGCCCTCAGAACAACTGAAATTCAACCACACTATCCTTGGTGTATGGAATATAAGTTAGATATATCTGCTGGTAAAACAAGCTGTCCTCCAAAAATTTACATTTTAGCGAGGGATCAGAAGATGTTTATGATTGGTCCTTATGGGAGTCCTTTCTTCCATTGTTTTGAACTGCAAAATCCTCCTTAGTGATCTCCAGTACCTTCGTGCATTGGTTTTGCTTTGATTACAGAAGCCTCTTTTTGAACATTAGGTGGAAGAAGATTTGACATCTCCTAATGTAGTGTTTGTGTAGTGGGAGGGATCACTGCTGCTGCTGCCACATAACAGTAGTATTTTCTGAGTATGGCATCACCTCCTCCCATCCGTGAGTCTCATAAGGCGCTCCACTGGACTCAAATGGTACTCATATTTCTGGAAATACTTGAAAAAATGTAGCTTGCAAACCAAGCAGATGTTTTAATTTACAAGTGTGTTATAACACCTTGATATACTGCAGCCTTCATCATTTCACAAACTCCTGTCCCCGTCAAGAGTGTGGTTAGGGACAAGTTACAAAATGTTTTCAGTTTTAAGTCAGAGAAAGAAAAAGTAAAGGCTATGTTCAGAGAAATATCGTAGGTGCTCAGGAGAAGCTATCAGACAATTGTCAGTGTCTTTAAAGACAAACAAGCAAAGGCCTCTATTGTAAATTTGGATGTACGACCGTACATCGCATGCTATTACTTTGCATGCCTTTTACACGCATTTTTTAGCGTGCATGTTTTTACCGCGAAAATGCATTTAAAACGCATGCCAATACTATGCATTGTTTTTATATTTAAAAACAATGTTGCCCGCAATGCCGCCATTTTTGTTTGCGAGGTACCTGGGGTCCTGGAATCTAAAACCTCCATCTTACAATCTCGTCATTCCCCCTGACTGATTTATGCAGCTGATCAGTGTCTTGTTCCACCTTTTTGACTATCACCCTTAACTGACCCCTCTGGAGTCTCCCTCACCCCTCTTCTCATTGCTAGATCATGGTGAGGCACCCTTTTTGCCTCCTCTCTCGGGACCCTTTCCTTCCCAAATTGTTGACCTGACGCTGTGAGGAAAGCCGGCTTTGGATGTGCTGTTTCTGGATCCTTACCTGTTTGTTTGAGTCTGACTTTTGATGGCCGGTCTGCTATGATCTGATCTGCATTTGCTTCCCCTTTTTCTTTTATCCCCTTCACCCTCTATGCTCCTTTAGTCTCGTTTTTCTATGCTATGTAAAGTCCTAGTAACAGATGTAACTTGTAACTGATGTAACCTTGTAACAATATGTAATTCTCATGTAAAGCGCTCTGATACCTCCGGGTCTAGCCAGCGCTATATAAAACTCATCAAATAAAATAAAATAAATAAATGTATTTGTGGGGGAGACCCCCACTTCCCCCAACTTACCTTAAATGTGTTGTATGCGTTGTATGCGTTTTAACTGCATATTCGCGGTAAAAATATCCGCGCTAAAAAATGCGTTGTAAAAGCTTAACGAGGTAAAAACCTCGTTGTAAAGGCTGTTTCCCGTAAATTTTACAGTGAACTGCTTGAAGGTTATCTGAGGTGCTGCAGCACTTCCAGCACTCCTAGTTCCATCGCCACTGACGACACTTCACAGTTCACCAGATGATTATTTAATTTGGTGCAACATGACTGCTGCCATTTAATGTCATATTCCCCTCTCTGTCAATTCAAACACAGAATCTGGGATCACAAATTGAATTGCTGCAAGCACTGTTTAACTCGGTTAACTCAACAGAAGTAATTAAAATTAAATTCTTAGATCATGAGGGCTCAATCAAATTATAGAAAATATGCCCCACTCTGTAGCTGTTCACCGATTTTGGAGAAGCTTGTAAATATACCATTGAGTCTACAAAAGTGTGGTAGAAAATGTTAAAGAACACATTCAGATCTATACAAAAAATAACCTGGTTAAACAGAACACTTTAAATCTTTGTAACTTATATTAAGCGGGTGTTATATACTCCTGGGTACGACTATGCTACCTGATCCAGTCATGCCCACCTCTAAGTGTTCTAATTAAAAATTAAATATCAACCATCCTCAACTAATCTCACACCCACCAAAGAAAAAATGTGAGAGAAGTCAGAAAGTGCCTCTCGTAAGCACCATCCATGGAGCTACTGGTTGGCACTCACCAGTTTGCTCGTTCTGTCATCATTGGCATCAGGTAGCATAGCACTACCCAGGAGTATATAACACCCGCTTAATATAAGTTACAAAGATTTAAAGTGTTCTGCTTAGCCAAGTTATTTTTTGTATGGATTCCGTGAGTGGAGGGCAACCTGGTTATATTCCCTCTTGTGCTCCTATTTTTTTGTTGACACATTCAGATCTACCAGCTTCTCAATCAGAAAGTTTAGATCTATTGGAAGCAAATCGTAACCTTACTCAACTGATCTCAAACTATCAGATCATAAATGTAGCTGAAATACTCTGTATCCCTTTCACAGATAATGTTGAAGAGCTGGCAGCTTCACTAAGAGAAATAGAAGGAAACAAAAAGCTGATTCGGCATCTGATTCTGAAAATTTATAAAGATCAACAGCATTTTGATCTGTGTGTTACTTTTAATCCAGACTCACATGAGAAAAATAAGTGAACCTTAACTGAGCAATGAAGCACCTTGCCTCTTGCCTCTTTCGTTACCCAACAACAAGTGAAAAACATGAAAGTATGAAAGTCCTTTGGGCCACAGGAGTTGTAGCCCATTTGGTTTCTAATCATAGGGGAATGTTTGAGGACTGCAATTAAACAAGAAAAATTGGAGCGTTATTACCGCTTCATCGTTGCTCCTCATCCCAGTCGTAATGTTTGTGGCTCAGCCCTCCCTGTCAGCACCCTTGCACATCCTGTAATAAACAAGATAGACCTTTTTATGGTCTAGGGTGACAGCGCAGCTGTCGCCAGACATTTATGTGAGTATTACAAGATGAAGAGCTTTGGATCCGCACACAGGTTGGGAGCCAGGAGTACATGTTTTGATTGAGCAGAAGTTGTGTGCTTCCACAAACAAGTGCCTGGCCTCCACACAGCTGTGATCATTTTGTTTATTTATCCAGCTTCCTGAGCTTAACTTTCAGGGGCGCACACATGGCATTGCAATGCTATTAAAGTGTCTTGGATAACTAGATCATTTGTGGGGTTTTTCTCTGACAGCAGCACAAATGGAACGAGGGCAGTCAGCCTGCATGGATTTTTAAATCTGGCTTGATAGTGCAACTGCTACCTGACCTTTTATCCTACATCAATATTATTTTACATGTAAGCAGGGAGAACATTCTGTAGTTGGCGAGTGTAGAGGGGTCCATTGAGTTGTTCTTCAATAAGGGGAGACCTGTTGCATTGTAAAAGGAATCTGCAAAGGTTGCTGAAGAGATGGAGGTGTTCAGGATATGTGGAGAAGTCCTCTAGAGTAGGCATGGTGATGGCAAGGGTCCGACTGGGCCCTGGAGTGGATGGACTTTATGGTGATAGCGGCGTTGTCCTGGGTGATGTAGGGCCATGAGGTTAGTTTTGACTCTTTGGATGATGTTGGGAGTCGACCTCCAAGGCTTGTTTGGTCCAGCTGTGGTTTGAAGTTGCTGTATGTAGTGGTAATTTTGTTGCTAAAGAATAGAGAGAGGTTGGTTCAGAGATCCTGTGAGAGGGTGGTTGAGTTGAAGGTAGCCGTAGGTGAGATTAAATCTTTCATGATGGTAAAGATTTCCTTCCTTCTGTGGTAATTACGTCGATGCAGTCCCCCGATGCAGTGCATTTGGTAGTACGGATCAGTTTATGGTAGTCTCTCAGGGTGGACTTGAATGTGCTCCTATCTTCGTTGTCTTTGCTTATTCTCAATATGCACTCCAGTTTGCAGTGGCACCTCATCAGCCTGAGTTCCACAGTTCCGGGCTTGAGGTCTGGATCTTGTTGTCTTGTTGTGCTTGAGGAGGCCAGAGCTCGGTGACGGAGGTGTTACAATTGTTGAAAAATTTAATAGCTTCATGGAGGCTGATTCTGGGATTTGGTCAGTGGGTGTTAAGAACGGTGGTCTGTCCTTGTGCAGGATGTTGTTCCAATTGCGGTGGGCTATTCTGATGGTGTTTCTTTTTGTTGGTGTTTCATGTGTGTTGGAACTGGACAGGAATGCTGAACATGAAATTCATGCATATACATAGATATATCTCAAAATACACACCAAATAAAATGTAGAGTTTGAAACACACACCAGATACTAATGTTGTTGTTTTCTCTAATCATAAAGTTCTTAAAAATGTACACCATCATAGTTCTATCTAATGTAAAATTATAAATGACACTTCACTTCAATCACTACACTTCATTCAGGAACTCAAAGGGACATTCTTGCCTGTGTTTTAAAAAACAATCTAGTTAAACAGAATTACAAATGCATATAAACATGTAACTGTTCCTCTGGTGAGCCATAGAGCTGGCTGTAAAGGGACAGGACCTCTGTGGCCAGTAACTCCAGTTCCTCTGGTAAAAAGGCTGGGGCCCTGCCACCTGCTCTCCCTGGCATCGTGGCTCCCAGAGGTTGGAAATTGCCGCAAACGTTAAGCAGGTCTTGTTGGCTGCAGTGTAAGGAGGCTAGTGAGATTTTTTTGAAACACCACGTACATCTACATGACAGGCACGATCGCCAACAGCAACTGACACATTCATTGGCTGTCCTACATTGCTTTCACACACGTTAGCCTATGGCTGGGTCCATCGTGGAGTTTCACACCCACTAGGCGGTCAACTTCTACTGCGGACGACTAATTAAAAAATTCCAGACGGCGAGATCACGTGGCCGCCATTTTAGATTGGGGATTAGTGTGTTTTTGTCTGTTAAGTGCATCACCAACACTCAAAATGGTGGCTACTTTGTTTACATGTCGATAATGCTAATGTTGTTCATTTGTTTTTACAAAAAAGTGTAATGTAGTGCCTTAATGTGATTTGATGCAAGATTTGTGCAGTGGTGTTTATACCGCCGTTGACTGTATTTATGCAGACAAAATAAAATTAAAAAATAAGAATGTGTATATAATACGTTAACAATGTACTATTTACACATTTAAAAAATGTATAATTTACAAATGTAATAAATGTTCATTTAAAAAAAATGCTACACATAATAAGGTTCTGTATAATTATGTATTAAAATGTATATATATTCAAAACTAGATGAAAAGTGTGGTTTAATTTTAAAATATGTTTGCAAACATTCACAACTTTTTTTATTTTTCAATGCAGATATATGAACCTAGGGAGAGTGAGGAGAAGACAGCCTTAAGTGTTCTGACCATTTCCAGACCTTGCCTCCATGGAACAACGGGATAGTATCAAAAAATTCAGATTGAATAGGCACACAATTCCTGATTTATGTTATCAGCTGCAGTTAGATCTTCTGCCTCACAATAGTAATTCCACATCAATAACACCAATAATCAAAATAATGGCAGTACTCCATTTTGTAGCCACAGGATCATTCCAATACACTGTGGCAGTATCTGGTACAATGTCACAACCAACTTTTAGTGGTTTGCTACAAGAAGTTCTTTCTTCAATGATGAGACATATCAACAGCTTCAATCAGTTTCCTACAAACCAGAATTTTGCAAATATGAAGGGAGATTTTTATGCCTTGGGCCACCTACCACATGAAGTTGGAGCAATTGATGGCACATATATTGCAATAGTGCCACCACACGCCAGAGAAGAAGTGTGCCGCAATTGAAAGAACATCCAATCAATCAATGTGCAAGTTGTCTGCTTACCAGATTTGTACATCACAAGCGTGTGTGTGCATTTTCCTGGTCAACCCATGATTCTATTGTACTACGGTACAGCAGCATACCCTCGCAAATGTCACAACTTGGCCCTGAGAGGGCCTGGCTTCTTGGTAAGTACTATCTGCCATTATATTGTTTGGTTAATGTAAAGTGTAATGATCTAAAATTGTGTTACATTTTTTGGCTCATTTTTTATTCATCCCATATAGGAAACTCATCTTATCCTAACCAAACATGGTTGTTAGCACCTCTGAGAAATCCAACAACGCCAGGGGAAGTCCACTACAAAGAGGCCCATGGAAGAACACGGAAACCAGTGATGTGGGCTTTTGGGCTCCTAAAGGCCAGATTTCCATGTCTGGACAAGACTGGTGGAACCCTCTTCTACTCACCCGATAAGGTGTGCAAAATCACCATTGCATACCGCATGTTACACAACTTAGCCCTGCAACAGAACATCCTATACACTGCAGATGAAAAAGATCATGAAGAGCCACCAGGTCAGGATGTTGAAATGTCAAATGAAGATGATAATGGTGAAGCGGAAGGAACTGAAATGTGTGTCCATATGTCATTGGCAACTTCTTCACTTGAGTGTAAGTAAATAATTACATTTTATTAAATGTAATGTTAAACCAACTTTTAATGTAATGAGGATAAAAGTCTGTGCTGGACATTTTTTAGAAAGGCCAAGTAAAGTGACATCCAAGCCAAAGATGTTTGTTTTGACACTTTGACTCTTGTGTTTATTTGTATTGTTCATCTTTGATTGTTCTAAGAAAATGTGTCGTCAATATATATATTTGTTTGTAAGGTGTCTATTTTGTAATGTAATTTAATTAACCTTTTTGTTTTTATCTGTTTTACGACCCTTCACCATGTCATCTTCATTTGGGCATTTCAAAGTTGTGACATTTGCAGTTATATGCTGCTGTTGCGAAGTACAAAGGGAACTTGGGTGGATCCTGTGGAAGACACACAGACGTTGGGTGTACATATCTTGTACTGAGACAACTTGCACAGTGATTGAAAGGAAGTTTTTAGAATTGCATTAGACTAGTTTTCTGTTGAATGTTGGCACTAAGCATATATGTGCTGCTTGAATTGCTCTAACCACCTGTGGTAGTTCACATTGGCAAAATGCTCATTTGTGTTAAGTGTATGAAGCTGTTGATGATTTTCATCATTGTAGAAAGAATGTCTTGTAGGACACCACTTAAAGTTGGTTGTGACATTGTTCCAGATACTGCAACAGTGTACTGGAATGATCCTGTGGCCACAAAAGTGAGTACTGCCAGGATTTATGACTATTGGTATTATTGTTGTGCAATTCCTATTGTGAGGCAGAAGATCTGTCTCCAGCTGATGACATGATTAAATAATATTCTACCTATTGAATATGATTGTTTTGATTGTATCCCCTTCTTCCATGGTGGCAAGGTGTGGAACTGGACATGTAACAAGCATTGCTTAATGCATTAGGTTTCGCCTATGGGATTAATAATACTTTTTTTGTGTGGCAAGCACATGAACCAATGAAAAGCAAGGGCGGGATGTAAGGCCCTTTTAAGATTTATATTGAATAAAATTGAGCACTGGGCAGGCGAAACCTAAAGAGCAGTGATGACCTAACATGCATCGGTGCAGAGATCCACAAAAAGATAAGACTATGGGGCCGATTCCGATCTCGGCCGGTAGTGCTCCGAATCGGATTCGGATTTACCGGATCCGATTCGGAGCCCTGTTTCCCGACCGATTCGTACGCGGGTCCGGCCGAGCGAGTACGATGCATGCGCCCGCGAAATCGCCGACCGACTCGTGCGCGGCTTCAACACGCTCCGACTGACTTCGCACGCGGACCACGACTCGCACCGCGCTATGGAGACGTTTCCCGGCCGGGTAAGTACGATGCGCGCCGCAAGCAGTCCGACCGACTCGCGCCGTCCGGCTCGAAAGAGCTGTCGGAGCCGGACTTTGGGGTCCGCGTCGGACCCCCCTGTATGCGTAGCCGCGCGAGTCGCACACAGGGGGGACCCATGGGTCCCCCCTACCTGTGCATGTAGGCCGCGATGCGCATGGACGCGTACCCGCTGTAGGGGACGCCCTTGTTCGCCTCGCACCCATTGAGTCAATGGGAGCCCGCGTACGCGTTGTACGACCGGCTCCCATTGACTTCAATGGGAGTCCGACCGAATCGAGTCCGATAGCATGCGAATGCATCGTACTCGTCCGGTCGGACTGCCAGAGTCCGATTCGGTCAGAAATCTCTCCGGGTCCGGCTCGGTCGGAGAGATTTCCGGCCCGAATCGGAATCGGCCCCTATGTCTGCCAAGAAAACCAATCACCTTGGCATTCTATGATGCTATTGGATGTCCAGACAAGCAGACTTGCCATTATTTTACAGGACATTTGTTTGCGTAATTTAGATGATGGATCTTTTGGTGGTTCAGATCATGCTTTGGTTCTTGGGCCACGCCAGACCATTGACTCAGCTCCTCATATGAATTGGTGGCTTGCTGACCTCTAGGTGAGTGCAACTTGTGGACCTTGCTGTCATAGCTATGACAAACAAGACTGAAAAGAGGATGACACTGTTGATGATGTGCATTAACAAGCATCTTCTGGTGCAGCACAGGATTCAGTAACCACAAAAAGATTATAGTCCTAGGTCTGCTGACCGCATGGGAACATAAACTCAAAGCTTGAACATCTTGCACATTAAGGTGCATATCTGGCCATTCCAGCAGCAGAAAATCCTTTTTCCCACAACCGTACTGGGGTACTGTAAATTTGCAGACAAAGGGCTTGTGCTGCAGGGCGTTGCATCGATTTGTGCTAGGACAAAATAAACATATAAACTTCATGTCCCTGATCCCAAACAATATATCCTGGGCGTCGGACGATAGGAATTCCCCACCCCTACGGCGGTGTCACGGTTACCCTTCAATGAAAAGTTAGGATAAAAAGTAACTGAAAGCCAATGTTTAAGTTCACCTGGTGACTGAGGGTGGTGGGCACTGGTACTTAGTTTCAGTATCAGAGCAAGCGATGAAGGCAGAAAAAGCAGAAAGCAGAAAGCAGAGGAAGAAACAGGAAAACAGTAGCAAAGCAGGTATGAAAGAAAAAAATTGCAAGAGAGTGATACACGGATACAGAGCCCTGAAAACAGAAATATTTTACTCATGGATCCTATAAATTTGAAGTCAATGAGAAGCAGCAAAAAAGGGTGGAGTCACAAAGAGCAGAGGGTGACAGTTAATTGATTTAGTTGAAAACAAAACGGGCCCATAGAAACTGGTAGCAAGGACAAATGTAAAAGTAAATCCTTTCTGAATTGCTTAATTGATCACAAACAGGCCGCATTGTAAAATATTTAATTGGGTTAAGTCACCTACTGCAGAGATTAGTAAATTTGGATTACCCAGTTGGTCAATGAGTCATACAGAAGCTGTGTGAAAACTGCTAAGGCATGCATTTAGAACAATAGTGCTTTTTCCTCAAACGTTCATTATTCTAAGGTTGCTAAAAAAGTTCCTTTGGTTAATAATAAACATATTAGTAAGTGATACATAAATGGTCATTAATGCAATTACTCATATAGATAGGTTCACCTGACATTCCTACAAAGAATGAATATCTCTTGCATACCAAGCGTAGAAAATTAAACAAACTGCAGCCTAATCAGTTCATCTCTTTAGCATCTGTGAAGTGAAAAGCTGATTGTCTTTGGTGACATTGGCATCAAGGTGTTCAGCTCCAGCTAGAACCCAGCAAGGCCAACACTCAAACAAAATGATTGTCATTGGACCTTTAAGTGTGGCATCTGAGTTGGGCACTGAAAACAAGAGACTTCCCTCGCTTCTTGTAGATTGCTGCTCTGAACACAAAGCACGCAAAGTACAGGCACTGCCAAATGTTTCTAGGTGTCAACAAATTGCACAGGGAAAAGTCAGCACATTACACTATGGCAGGCACAGATCGGGCTCAATGAAAGCTGCCGAATACACTATCCAGCTGGATTCCATCTTTTCCAGCAATAGAGGAAATGTAGGCTGGTGCAAGAAAGTAGCATGATGTGGACTCACATTAGGCAATCTTGCTCAACGGCAACATCAGCAATGGGCTGCAAGCTTCTAGGGGAAATAATTGGGTGCCTGCACTTACACCATTTAATTTTTAACAATTTAAGCACTGTTGGCAGCCCTACGCTCATTGTTGCTTGGTAAACAGCGTAAATTGACAGTGTAAGAGTTATTGTTCTCTCTGCACCCAGAAGCAGATGTAGATATTAACTCCTGTGTCACTATCTGCTCTATGCATGTCTGAGAAAAGAGGTTTTATGATCACTGCTCGATGGCTCACAAACCTAGTGGGGCAATCCCAGAGTCACTGAATCACGCCAGTGACATAATTTCTCATCTATCTCAGTCATTTGTCATCAGGTGGCAAGGAGATGGTCCAGGTGACACCACTGAGTAGCTAATAGTTGACAAATGCACCAGTTGTAGGTGGTGCTATGTAAGGTGGAACACAAATAACAACTTCAAGGTTACTGCTCTTTGGGATGGTCATGAGTGATAGATGACAGCCCACAATCGCCACTCAAGAGTATCTCAGAGGCCAATAACAATCCCACAGTACTGGTGGGATAGGTGGGGCATTACAAGGGTTCCCTCTCACCAAGAGGACACACCATGTTGGTGGCTCTACTGGTGTAATTGAAAGCAGCTCTGTTAAAACCGATGAAACAAGCACTAGGCAGCAGCACGCTTTGGAAGATAACAGGAAGTAGGAGGCGCACAAAATTGTAACACAACTATGGAAATAAAAAGAGGACAAAGTGCAATATCAAAATGTACTGAGCTAATAATAACAGAAGAAGGTGTTACAGAACGTCACTCTCGGTTGTGTGTAAATATCGTGGCCATCTTTGAGATCTGTAGAGGTTAAGACAATGTCCAACCGTATGCAAGGGAGGGAGGATCTGCGTTGTTAAAGCGAGGCCCCTCACCTTTTACACTCACTTTGGAAAAAGTTCTCAATTTTCAGCCATTTTCCAAACACGAGGAAGGCGATAACAATTTCATAGTTTTTGTACCCTGGTGACTTTTTCTTAACTCTTCCCTCAGCTCTGATTTAGCCTCATGCTCTGTAAGCTGCAGCACATGTGTATTAGGGTGTAACTCAACCGTAATTTAATTCGAAGAAAGGTACTATGAATGGAAAAAAATACACAAGGAACCCATTAACAACCAGTTGGGACAGCGACAATAAGGGAGTTGAGTCCCCAAAGGGGAGAACTGAAATTAACAAGCGATACTTGCAGATCTTAGAAACAGCACAAGCGCTGCCTAGGCTCGACCTAAAAAAGTCCCACAAAGCGGATAAAAACAGTACTTCGGAACCAGGAAACTGATAAGAGAAGCACACAAGGAACAACAGGAAACAGCATGCTACAGCCAATTTGAATGGATGGAAAAGTAAGTGGCAAGCACAGGAAGCAATAAAAAGCAAGGAAAGCAAGGAGGCGGGATGCAAGCCGCTTTTAAGAAATATTTAATACAATACATTTCGCTAGCACTGTGCAAGCGTAACCTAAAACTGTCACTGAGTATTTGTTTTATGCATGACTAGTTATGTCTAAGATAAATTTGACAAACCAATCTTTTTCAAATTTAATAAAATACTAGTTGATGAGTTTTTGGTATTCATATTTTGTTGTCATGGTAGAAAATTGCGAGAAACATTACCTACTTACAATTCATTAATAAATTGTTTACACTTTGAAATGTATGATGGAAGGAAAACAATGAATAAATACAGAAAAGCACTACAACACCAGTCTTTGACTTTATTACTTTTGCTTTTATTTAACAAAACCAAAAAATAAAACAGGATGAAAACCAAAAAGCATACATAAAATGTCAGTCAGGGTGAATGAAACCATTTTTTAAGAGGCAAAATTGTTTGAAGTCCAATGTCCAAAACACAGCTGGCATCAGAAAGGTAAATGTGTCCAGAAAATAGTCCACAGTGGAGGAAATTAGGTTCTGCATCTCTTGGTGATGGTGGTCTTTTCATCCTCTCCTGGTGGTCCGGACGTATGTGTGTTCCTGCAGGGGGGCTGGTGGATCCACAGTAGCAGGGACTGAGGTGGGTACAGGTGTTGCCTCTTGTGCCAGTGCCTCCCTTTCTGTGGCTGAGGCAGATTTAATTGGCCCAGATGTTGTTGGACCACAGAAAGGGGAAGATGATGCTTGAAAAGCCCTACACATATGGGTATAAATGTCATGCTGCACCCCAGTCAGGGAGCCCAAATTGGAGTTCAGATTCTCCATCTGTACACAGTGCTCCCTCTGTAACTGTTCATCTTTTGGAGATCTGTAAGGATCTGGCCCATCATGTCTTGGGACTGATGGAGGGACCCCAAGACTTGGTTGATGATGTCCTGGGTGACAGTGAACCCAGTGGCCTCACTATGCTGGCCCATAGATTACCTCACTTCACCCCTACCCCCACTACTCTGTGTCATTGAACCAGTTTGCCCCATCTGACTGATTCCTGGCTGACCTGGAGGTGGTGGATGTTGGTGTGGATACAGGAAGTTGAAGTATCCGTAAGCTGAGATGCTGTAACAGCAGGGGCTGGAGATATAGGGGTGGGCCGAGTGAGACTCACCCCAGGTAGACCAGATGGACTAGGCTACTCCTCTTGATCCGGACTTTCAGGATTGGAGTCCTCCCTGGAGGCTTGATCCTGGGCTGGAGTGGAGATTTCCTCAGTGACAGATGTATGCCGTGTGCTCTGGCTGTTTGACCAATTATGAATGTAAAAAAATGAAAAGTGTGGATTACACATCCAGTGAGTTTTAAGTAAAATAATGTAGCAACCTAAAAGGGAAAATTAATTCAATATCATGATTATACCTTTCAGTGGTATTGTAATTAATTACACAAACAGTTTCAATTTCAGACAAAACTACTTCAAATAAACACGTAAGAAGATGTCCTGAAATGAAGAAAAAAAAATAGTAACTACATGAATTGTACCAACCATTCAACACAACACATTAGAGTACCACTTGTATTCAGCATACCAATTTACACACCTTAAAATGTTTAGGTCAACAAACCTTTATTTGTGAAACTGATTACATTAATTTAATTGCATAACAAGAAAAAGACTACGTACAAAATTCAACACAAACAAATTGCAAAGGAGAGCATTAAATAGAGACTGATCAATAAATGAGACTTTACCATATGTGAAAATATGATAGAAAAGGAGAATGAGTAAAATTACATTGCTATATTATTTTCACAAAACAGAAACACGGCATCATGGTAGTTGTAGTTATTTCAATGAAACATTCACAACACTTGCAATATTGTAACTTGATCATACCCAGTGAAAATCTGCAGTAAAAAGAACAGATATTTACTATATGAAACACATATATGTTATTTGTTATTTGGCGTACAAACACTTACAACCACCATAACATCATATTAAATGTAATGGAGATTGAAACCTGTTATCTTAAATACAACCCAATACATTCAAACAAACAAGTCAAACAAGATGTTACTGATATATTTAGGTTGCTATGTAAATATGTGGTAAACACATTAGCAACAGCTAACTTCAAAGCATGCAGGACATTTAGGTTGAGTCACACATTGAAAAGTATAACTTACCAGTCTCCACTACAGGAGTTATTCCTGCCACGCCTTCAGGAGGTAGGATCTGCAAGACCATCTCCTCCCAGGAAAAGAGTTGTAATGGGGAGCTGGGAGATCCATCACCAGTCTTCTGGGCCTCCAGGTGGCGCTTGGAGGCCAGGGAATGCACTCTTCCACACATGTCATTCCACCTCTTCCTAATTTTCTCCTGTGTGCGCAGTTTGTTTGCTACAGCATTCACTCTTGTCGTGTAGTTCCTATAAAACCTATACAGGATCTGAGCGTTTAGACAACATACCATACACTGCGGGCTTGGTGTCCAGACTGATGCCAGACACCCCCACCGGGATAGCAAATCTGTATTTGCCGAGACTAAGAATTGGCGTTTATTTGCTTTTAGACAATATAGGTACATCAACATGTTACATGGATGTTTTTTAAATGTGGTTTTTTTGTATTGTCATTTGTATGGTACCATATATGGCTCATGTGCGTCATTTCATGTATAGTTTTCAAATTGTTAAGACGTGTTTGTGACTCATTTTAGATGTTTTATGTTGATATTCATGTTATGTTTTATGTGTATGTTTTCAGCCCTGATGAAGTTCCCTCAAGGGAACGAAACGCGTTGGCTGATGTCCAATTTTTAAGAATTTTTCTACAATAAAAGAAACTGCTGGACTAATTTGATGTCTCTGACTCCATCCCTGGTGCACCTTCCTCTTATCAACAGAATTTGTCTCGCTGGATGCTAGTTGAGCTAAACTGCGGCAAGCTCAGGAAGTGAATGCACAGGACACTTATTGCTTTTATATAGGGATTGAGGTGCTGAACCTTTGGTGGGCCGCTGTTGGGAGTTTTTTTGTATACAAATTGTGGACCGTTTTTGCACTCATCCCGTGGTCATAATTGCTGTAATTGCCTAGATTCAATGATGGCCGTGAAGAAATGGTGCAGAACCTTTTTGGAGCAAGTGTTGTAAAACAGACTGTAATTCAGGGGGCAAACACCAAGGCTAGCCTCAAAACGTTATTCTTAAGGCTTGAAAGGCTTAAGAAACAAGAGTTAAGTAGATGGTGGGATGGGCAACCCTCCAACAATATATGGATAATGGTAAAATCCCTTGAGGGCTACGAATCCTTATATTCCCCACCTTCAAGGATCTAAGTGAGAATTTGCTAAAAGAGTGGGAAAACAATTTGGAAAGAGCATCCCAGACCATGATGCAGATTTTAGTTAGACATGCCTTTGAAAAGGGTGAGAAGTTGCAGGGAGAGATAGAGGCTATCGAAAAGGAAAGTAATGAAATGGAGCAAAAAGATCTTATAGAAAAAAATTATGAAATATTGAAACAGATCATGGATAGTCACCAGATCTATCTTAAAGAGAAAAAGTTGAGAAAGATCAAACGAGATGATAAAGACTACCGCGATGGTAGAGTATATACCTTCGCAAAAAAAATTGATAATGTACAGGGAGTGGAGGAAAGGAAGCGAATCAGGGAGGAGAGGGACGAGAATGATGATGCCCGCTCCGTTAGTAACATCTCGGTTTCATTGCAAAGTAGCACTGCATCCAACATTACTGTACCAGAGACCCCTTTAGGGGAAGGTGCCTCATCCTTCCAAAAGGAACTGGCCAAGTTACGAATAAGCAACAGATTGCACCAGAAAAAAGATCAATCAAGACCAGGAGGGGAGGGAGGAGGTCAAAAGGGAGGTACAAAGGGAGGAAGTGCAGACAAGGTGAATGTGGGGATGAAATCCAAGAAGACCTAATTAACATGACATGTGATACGAATAATCCCTATAGCTTACCGAATGTCAATCATGATCTTAAAATTGTGACCCTGTTGAATAAAACTCTTGATGCTGATGAAATGAAAATACTAAGTATGGGTCTGAATTTTTGTCCCACGCAGAGTGGAGATTTCACTAACACTCATGTTGATCTGTTTAAATTCACAAGAGCACTCAAACTTAAGGATTTATTTTCAAATAAAGCTATGAAGCCTGAGGTAGTCCCTGTCGTTAGGGACACTGTGACACATACCATTGCAGATGTACGTAATGTGCAGTGTTTATTGTCATTAAGTGAGGAGGGAGTATATGATATTCCATCTCTATTGAAAGACTTCAATATTCCCCAAAACCCTAATATAGACAGCGGTCTTCGCCCCAAGTCGAAATTCGTACCTGTTGGTGCTTATCACCACAAGATTGATGTTTTCCATGATAAGGTCTCAGAAGATCTTTACAATCTAGAAATACCTAAAAAGTATGCATCTAGGACCCGTCAGAACATCACACCATCTGAGAGACAGGCCCTTATTAGAATCAGCAGGGATCCTAATATTGTGATCAGAGAGGCCGATAAGGGCGGAAACATCGTTATAATGAACCATCAAGATTATATGCAGGAAATCGATTGGCAGCTCATTAACAATTTATGCTATAGGGAGATCACAGGTAATCCCATTCCTAAATTAGCTAGTATGATCATTGCGAGACTAACAGAATGGAAAGATATATGTCTTATAACGGAGGATGTATTTCGGTACCTGTGGGTGGACTGCCCTACCTTTCCCTGTATATATATTCTACCAAAGATACATAAAGGTGGGCAGTTCCCCCGGGTAGATCTATCATCTCAGGGGTGGGTTCACCCACTGAAAAGCTATCCAAATTTGTAGATATGAGATTACAGAAGCATGTCCTCAACTTACCATCCTATGTTAGGGACAGCAAAGATATTTTGATCAAGTTTAAGGACTTTCAATGGTCAGAGGAACTCATGTTCGTCACTTTTGATGTAGAGAGCCTTTATACTTGTATTGAGAGAAAATATGGGCTTATGGCTGTACAATCCTTCCTGGACAGGGAGGGTGCTGATCTGTATGAATACAATGAAATGATTGTCGAGATGATGGACATTATTTTGATGAATAACTTTTTTTTGTTTGATAACCGCGGGTTCCAGCAAACTCAAGGGACCGCGATGGGCTCCAGGTTTGCTCCCTCTTATGCCTGCCTCTTTATGGAGTGGTACGAGAGGGAGCATGCCTGGAGTAAGAGTGCCTCCCCCTGGACGGAATATATTGTGTTCTGGCGGAGGTACATAGACGATGTCATCTGTCTATGGTCGGGTTCCGAGGAATAGTTACAACAGTATTTTTCGTTTTTGAATGATAATGCTTTTAACAAAGAGCTCACAATGTCCTGGCACAGGGAGTGTATTAACTTTCTTGACATCCATTTCTATATCAAGCAGGGTGCTATACATAGTACACTATATAGAAAAGAGACAGCGTGTAATGCAGTCTTGCATGCCTCCTGTGCCCATTCAAATGCTGTCATTAACAACATCCCGTTTCGGGAGATGACACGCATTAGGCATAATTGTTGTGAGGACACTGCCTTCAAATCACAAATCCTTGAATCCAAGAGAAGATTTTTGAAGAGAGGATACGATTGTGGAGTCTTGGAGAAAGCAGAATCTAGAATACACAAGATGAACAGGGAAGACACACTAAGAAACAAACCTGATGTAAAGAGAGATATAAAAACCAACAATAAACTTAGGTTTGTTACCCAATATACAATGCATAGCTGTAAGGTTTTCAATATCTTCAGGAAACACTGGCACCTCCTTACTGAAATACAAAGTCTTAAAGGTGTTATCAACAACAAACCATCTATCACATACAGGAGGGGGGTGTCACTCAGGAACACGCTATGCCCTAGTTATGTCACAACACCAGCAACCGGGAAACCTGGTTGCCATCTAAGCCAAAAGGCTTTTTCACCTGTGGGTCATGCAATTTCTGCCCATGGGGTAGGAAGAAAATACGGACATTTACACATAACTCACCGAAGCAGTACACAATTGCAAATTTTATAAATTGCAACACTACTTATGTAATTTACCTGCTGGGACGTCAGTGTGGAATGGTATACGTAGGTAGCACGATTCGTAGCCTAAAATTGCGTATACAGGAGCATCGCAGGGCACTGAGGAACAGGGATGATAGGTACCCTATGGTAGATCACTATTACAGCAAGCACCCTGATGATGTGACGTTTTGGTTCTATGGCATTGATCATGTCCCCATAAACAAAAGAGGAGGTAATAGGGAACTATTATTGAGACAAAGAGAAGCTAAGTGGATATGTCGGTTGAAAGCGTCATTGTTGGGACACAATACAGATGGTGAAATGCATTATTTTCTGTAGAGAAATCAATATGCTTATCGACCAGGACTGCCCCTTGAAGAATTGCTCCATATGATTGTATGGCAGATATGTAATTCCATGGCGATTTCATGGGGCTTAATATTGAGGATGTAATGTATCAACTTTCTAACTTCCCAACCACCTGAAGGGTCATCTCTACTCTTTGCTTCCTTTTGACCGTTCTCCTTTCTGTTTATCATTTCCTGCTCAGGTTTTGAAACTGTTGTGTCAATTTTGGAAATATCTATGGGATTTGCGATCATGCTGAAAGGTGCGTGCACATGTTGTAATTTTTAACATGGTGGTCTTGTTAAAGGGGCCTTTTGATTCTTGAAGTGGCTTGGTTTTTGTGCTGTGATAATACGGAAATACAGTTATGCACTGTTGTTTTTAATTGTAAATAGAATAGCTTTCCAAGCATTCTAATCTAATGTGACAAAGAATGTTCTAAAACTGAGATTTGCACTGCTTATTGATAGCCATCTGGCCGCTTATGATACGAGGTGCGGGCAATTCCACATTAAAATACATCCCAATAACCTAATATGGCAAAGAGTGTTCTGAACCTGAGATTTGCACTGCTTACTGAAAGCTATCTGGCCGCTTATGATACGAGGTACGGGTAATTCCGCATTTAAATATGGCCGCCGTGGTTTCAGTCGCATTTTACTGCTGGACATCAAGTAGGAAAGGGCGACGAATGTACGTAAATCTAGCAGCCGTTAGTTAAATTGGTATTACATGTATGGCAGTTTTTTAATGTTCAATCAAATCGATTGAAAAATAAGTTTTATTATGACAGAGAAGTCCTTATGATTTTTGTGGCTATATGGCTTCTTATGATATAAGGTGCGGATGGATTGACATTCCAATATGGCCTCCGTGATTGCAGCAGTAGGACGGGAACGCACGCATGCGGACTTAAGTCATGACGTGCCCGTTTTTGTTAGGTCGCGAATATGGCGCGCGCTCGATTTTTTAAACATGGACCTGCGGGAAACACAGACCTTCCTTATCAGGGTAAGGGGAGTTGCCATGTATGTTTTTCAATTTATACGGGCGGTCGCTTTGGATGTAGTATGCCCGGGTTTGATGATTTCTAACCAGGGGTCAGCGTTAATGCATATCGTAGTAGTATATACGACACGGCGTGGGATTGGCATTTCGTGCATAATATATGCGCACCTTACGCTTTGGTGTTTGATTGATGTTGTTTGTTCCATGCATTTTGAATAGTAATGGGTGGTGTCGTTGACTGTAAAACGCCGGAACATGAGGTTTCCTAATTATGGGCCGGCGTTAATGTATTTTGTTCAGTATGCTGATGCATTATTGGAGGTATGGATATGGGGACCGATCCCACGATGCATGGCGTGTTTGGGGCCGATATCCCCTGTATGCTGTACGTTTATCGTGTTGTATAACAGTTACTGCATTCTGTTTTTGGTCTTATTTATTTATAAAGAGAACATGCGCCAGGTACTTTAAACACACACAGGGCAGGCTAACATAGAGCAATGGCAATTTTAAAATGAGTTGTCTATAGTGTAACTTCTGGTTGGGTCTATTTAACAGATGTGCTATGCACAGTGGAGGATACGGTTTGGTCATGTGTACGGTGGTGTGTTACTTATTTCAAAGCAATATAAAATTTGGTCCTTTTCGCCATGATTAATGGGATGTTATATTTTCATTCCCAGATGATTAACCGGGATACTATTAACCCTGACTGTGGGGGATCCCTTTATATTTATATTCACAACATTTGCGATTGGAGAAATAGACTCCCACCTGATTCGTCAGGTGAGATTGACATTATGTTATTATTAAGGATTGTTTTACGTACAGTTGTTTGGACTTCTTACAGTTTGATGATTTCTCTCACATTAGGAGATTGTATAAGTTTACTGTGGACTCACGTCTGAGAGGCTACTTTCTCTAAAGGAACACATAAGTGAAAAGGCAATATTTTTCACAATATACTTTAAGGTGAGATATGGTTTCGAATTTTTAAGTTATCTTAAGGATAGGGTCAGTTTTGCCTTCTTTCTATCTCTTGTACATAAGATATTTTATGCTTTCTTTCTCTCTCTGTGGTTGCTGTCTTCTCTCTTTTTTGTATTTGTTCATGTATGTCCAAAATGGCTCTGAGGTATTAGCTTGATATGTATATTAGCGATAATTAGCTGTGATACATTGATATTAGATTTTCTTCTGTGTTCTATTTTTCTCAAAAGCTGTTGTAATGTATGAGTAACAATGGCATTAGTTACAGGCCTGGGATAGCAAATCTGTATTTGCCGAGACTAAGAATTGGTGTTTATTTGCTTTTAGACAATATAGGTACATCAACATGTTACATGGATGTTTTTTAAATGTGTGTTTTTTTGTATTGTCATTTCTTTGGTACCATATATGGCTCATGTGCGTCATTTCATGTATAGTTTTCAAATTGCTAAGACGTTGTGTTTGGGACTCATTTTAGATGCTTTATGTTGATATTCATGTTATGATTTATGTGTATTCAGCCCTGATGAAGTTCCCTCAAGGGAACGAAACGCGTTGGCTGATGTCCAATTTTTAAGACTTTTTCTGCAATAAAGGAAACTGCTGGACTAATTTGATGTCTCTGACTCCATCCCTGGTGCACCTTCCTCTTATCAACAGAATTTACCTCCACCGGGTATGTTGGCCTGTATACCAGCTAGCTCACAGTGCCATTAGAATCTCCTCTTACCAAGGAGAGAATAGTTCCTGGCAACTATCGAACATGACAACCCTGATCCCTCAGAGCCGTGGAAACAGTGCAATGCTTTTCGCTCAGTCATTCGTGCTCACCTTGTCTCAGAGAGATACACAGAATAAAAGATGTGGACGCTTTTCAATAAGCATTTATTGAACATTCGTCATTCTAGTGTAAAATAGGTGGGCTGAAACAACCACTAGACAGAAACAGATATAAATGTTTAGAAGCACTAAGAAGGTAAAAGGATGGTAGGTTTCTACCATTTTGCTATAATCATGAATACAAGCAAGTATATAAAATGCATGACAATAAAATGCGTACTCCTAGGATGCTATCCTAACTAGATGTACCTAAGTGTACCTAGCATGTGTGTAGGTGTTAAGCCAAGAATCCCTCTAGGATAAAGTCAACCCCATTACCTGAAGTGAGAGACTGTGGGACCCGGTCTTGGTCTCGAACTAGACACCCCGCAAGGGATGTTAGACCACTGCAAGCTGGAGTATCTGCATGCAGGAACCTCAGCGTCTCGCATCAGTGTGTCGGCATGGAAGTCGTGATCGCCTCTCCCTATCTCAGCAAGATGTGATGTTTATATACCCGAAGGTATCCCCTAGGGTTCTACCTTGCTGTGCCACTGTCAGACTTAGGATGACGTCGGGAATGAACCTTGTACATAGTTATTATGCAGGAGATGGTAGTCCTGCTGAGTTTCCAAGAATGCAAGGATCCTCATGCATAATGTATGAGGCTATTGTTCAGGGAAAACCCCACGTTCTGTAAGCAGTACTGTAACTAGGTAAAGGGTCAGTCCTAACAGCCCGTTATGTATGTAATGTAGGGATGAATATAGATGAAAGGTTGGGATGTTACCCGAGCCTATATTGGGGTACCTATATGGAATATAACACCCACTCCTCATCCGACTGGACGACATAATCTAATTCTAACGTACTACCTGTCTAGGTACTGGCACGCAAACATATCTAGTAAAAACAATAGTTCTGCTATAAAATGTTAAAAAATGTTTAAAAACTCTAAAAAGTGCTAAAACAGAAAAATTGTCACTCAAGCAATAGCTCTAACGTGTCCGTATATATAGTTCAAACAACTAAAAGCATCGGAAAGCCATGCAGGTCATAAAAAGTGTCAATTGTTTTGGATTTTCAATTTTGAGTTTGTTTAAAAAAGGCCGAATTCTTCCCAGCACACAACGAGCCAAATGTTTATGTGTCCTGGCTGGTAGACGCAACATCGCTGTTGCCTGCCTTCGCAGACGACGATCCCTGTAACACCTCGCAGATTACGTCAATTGAGCACAGATGATCTTCCGTACTGCCTGCAGACGATGCTGGGGCAGCCTGTGCGCCATCCAAAGCCTGGGTGTTAGTGGAGGAGCCAGTATCCATTCCAACAGGAGCAGAGACTTCCTGTGGTGGCTCTAAGAATGCCGCCATCAACATAGGAATATGCTGGGGACACTGCAGAACATGGGCCATTATCGGGTTCAGTAATGCATCAATGTCCGTTTGCGCAACTGATGGAAGTGTCAGACAGAGATCCAACACGCATTCTTCTCCGCAGAACAGGCGTCGGAGAACAGGTAAGATGCAGTCCATCCAAACTGGTCTAAATGACAGGAACCAAGATGCACTTAGTTCCCGTAGGCGAGGTGTGCCCAGATGTTCTACCATGCGATCACGGTATTTGCGCTCCAGGAGTGCTTTTTCCATCTCCTTGGTGACTGGGATGTCCATTGCATAGCAGAAAAAGTACAATCAGGATACCTGGAATTAGAAACAGGATCAGCGGAAGTCCTCCAAAAATGCTTCCGAATACGGAGTGTATAAAGTTTGGCATAACTCCAAGGACCGTCTGAAAGGTGCTTAACAGTCCCAAACCTATGCTCTAAAATTGGTGTACTATACCCGTCGTATCAGACATATTAAAGATACGATTTACCATTGCTGCAAAATGGAAGGGGCAGTTCATAAGTATGAGTGCCTGTATCTCTGCCGAGGACCTTGCTATTTGGAGATCATAAGTCTCCCGGGCGGAGGTTAAGGGCACGGTTTTCTGTAGAAGCATGGCTTTCATTCTGCTCAGAGTATCAAACCATATAAAGGAAACATTCAACTAAGGCCATAGCGGCGCCTCCCTGACTGTATGTGTTGGTGGAAACAATACTTGCATACAGCAAGTAACCCTGGAGCTCATGGTGACTAGATATACGATGCCAGGAAGCATCCCACAACAACCTTGATCATTCAGCATCAAGTAACTCCCATTTGAAAGTAGCCTGAAAACTGGGGTAATCACGGCTGCCGGGGTACCCCTCAAGTGACAGGGTAGGTTGGCTACTGAACCATTGCAGGCCCCGTGCAGCATGATATCCTAGCATATGAAAGATCCACTTAAAGAGTTCTCACAGTTTGAACCGCTTAGAAACACTTCTAGACCCCCACTCCTGCATCGAAATCTATACGGTGATTCCCAAGATTCCTTGATGAATTCCCTACCCCTCTCTTCATATCTGCCTGTCTGTTGTTCCAGGCAATACTGAAACTGGAAAGTCGTGACCGGTAAAGTTATATGGCCATGGATTAACCACTCTGTAGACAGTGATTCTACCACAGTAAAAGGTAATCTGTCCAGTTTTTCAATATGCAGCATTGTATATTTTGCTTCCCTCTGTGCCATTGTCATCGGTTTTTCCGTTAGATAGTATGCAGAAAATAGGGACGTACTGTTGATAAAACGCCAAGGCACATAACCTGCGCGCAATGATTGCAGCGTCCAGCTTAATAACATAATAGAACGTAATTGCGATTGCCTGTGCTGAAGTATGGACAAATCTTGTTCTAGTACATCAATAGCAGAAGATACAATGTTGCCCAGTGAATAAATCCTGGATGTTAACGTAGTCATACCATTGTCAACTACAGTTAACGCCTTTTCTAAGTTAAGCCTATCTATTTCTCGAAGTCTCTCCGCTGCTTCTTGTTGGGAGATTTTCCAAATGTCATTATAGACAGCATATAAGAAACGTTTTTGACGTGGCTTTCTGGGACCTAATAAAAAATCCTGTAGATCCACATCCTCTGTAAATAAGGACAAGTGTTGTTTCACCTGTGTTAGTGTTGAGGTTTTTAGCCAATCAAGGCACAACTTCCCAACACTGTATGATGTCACCACCCCTGGATGTTCTCTTTGTGCATAGCCTGGGTCTGGCCTATGGATACTGAACCCTTCGGTGGTACCCCTGAATCTTTCCTGACATCTGTTAGTGTCTGTGGGCCAAACCAACCATCCCTTCCAATTGGGGTCTGATCAATTGATTTGTAAAATGTCATCTGTTGTAGCCCCTTCTTGTGATGTAAAATTTTCCTCGGTATGTGATGGTGTTGGAATCCACGGTGTGTTCAAGTCCTTGTTCTTGGCTATCCCAAGACAAGAAGTCTGTTGCACAGTTTCATTTAGAAATATTATCTGACCAGATCCACGACTTTAGGAATCCAGACAGGTCTTGCAGTGACTGACTTGACTTCCCCAGTGGCGGACCCAGGGCCGGACTGGCCATAGCGGGCACCGGGCGTTTCCCCGGTAGGCCGCTAGGGTGGGGGCCGGTTTTGGGCCCATGGGGGGCCGTTTTTGTTACCGGGGGTCGGCAATATCGGCCCCCTGTAACAAAATCGGCCGAAACCGGCCCTCGCAAACTGCTCGGCTGCACTCCCCCTCACCCCAGGGGGGGCCGGCTGAGCAGTTTGCCAGGGCCGGTTTCTGTTCCCAGTCCGGCCCTGGGCGGACCGCTTTACTTGAACATTGCTCTGTACTGCTCTGGATTCATTCAGATCCTGTAAAAAAACGCCAAACGTTTATTGATGTCAAAAGGTTTTTCATCCGCCACTGTGCCTTCACAATCAAGATCAGGTACCCACATTCTCATCCCAAACAGGACCTTATAAGGAGTGACACCCCCTAGAGAGCTTCTTGGCATGTTGTTTAAGGCCCTCTGTACCCCATATAAGTGATTGGCCCAACTACCACCCGCGCCTAATACTCTAGCTGTTAATGATTGCTTTAAGTCCCGGTTTTTCCTCTCCACGACCAAATTTCCCTCGGGATGGTACGGAGAGGAGTACTGCAATGCTACACCCAAACCTCCCATGGCCTCCTTGTAAGCCCTAGAGCTAAACGCGGGGCCACAGTCAGAATGTAATGTGCCAACTGCGTATGTCCCTATAAAGACTTGCAAATCTTTGATACCAGTTCGAGCGTCAGCTGAGCGTTGAGGCTATACCCATAGGAATCTCGAGCAGGAATCCACTGCAACCATTATGTACTTGTAAGCCCCATCAGATTGTAAGGGGCCGCAGTGGTCCAAATAGACACACGCGAGTGGTCTTTCTGTTATTAATAATGGTGTCTGCGCTGGACGTGTTCTGGTGGAGCCCTTCATCTGCTGACAGATGTCGCACTTTAAGACATAATCTTTGGTCTGCTTTGTGAACCCTGGCCACCAATAGCGTTGTTTCAGTAAAGAAACTGGTGCCGTAACTCCTGCGTGCGCAGAACCAAGACCCTCGTGTGCAGCTAATATTAAGCCTAATCTGCGATCCATGTTTGGTATTACTCTATCGCCCACTCCGGGAATCTGAGCAAATGGAACGTTCTTCGCATCTAACTTGTAGGAGTACTTGAGTGGAAAAGCTTTCGGCAGTGCCTTGTTGTCTTTGCGTGAGGCAATGAGAGCTACCATTATCTGTCCGTCTATTCTCATTTTTGAACGAGTGCTTGCAGCTACGGATGCAGTTCGTACTGTCCCCTTCGCGGCTTCATCAGCCAATGAATTCCCTTCAACGTGAATGCCATCACGTTGATGACTCAGCGTGTGTATCACGTGAGCCCTTGGTAGTTCGTTTTTCAACTCAGCTACCTGTTCCCATAGCATTTTATGCTTAATTGTGCCACCTTTTGAGTCCTTGAACCCATTCTGTCCCCAATACCGAAGATATTCATTGTATGACTGGACACAGTAAAAAGATTTGCACAAAATTAGTTTGGGGAATTCTCGATCCGTATTAATTAGTGCCAGTAAAAGAGCTTTTAATTCTGCTAACTGAGCCGTGCAGTCTCCTAGAGACTGAGTTTTTGTACAGCTTGGATGGAACTTACCATCCTGCATACGACCTTTAACAATCGCACATGCGGCACTGTATTATTGTTTACTTCCAATGGCCGGCTGAGCAGATCCGTCAGTGTAAATTATGTATTCATACTGATCTAGAGGCATTATTTCATTTGGGAGAGGATATTCTTGTTCGTATTGCAGGAATGCTTGTGTTTTTACGACTTGGATCGTGTCTGTATTCTACATCCGATGCAGTGAGAGAATTAGCCCATTGTATCCATCTCATATAAAAGGCCTTAGCATTTGGAATGCTTGCCTTTGTCGCAGCCTCTATGGCCGGTACTGGAGTCATGACAATTATTTGTTTCCCCTGAGCCAGTGCTGTTTCTCTCACTACAGCAGTCTGTACAGCTGTCAGAATTTTTTCCGTAGATGCAAAACGCATCTCAGCGTTTGTGTACAAGTGTGATTTGTATGCTATTGGTACTGTTTCACCTTCATTGTATGTTAAGTAGGTGTACCCAGACTGACCCGCAACTATACGGATTACTAAATTGCAGACATTTACGCGCGTCTGTAAGTGTTGTGACGGTATCTTGTCAACTTGTAGGGAACGAAGGATATTTGTGTGTTCCTGCGTCCATTGCCTAACTGAAAAATCAGGTCTTATAAGGTCGTAGAAAGGTTTAACCCTTTCTGAGTAATCCAAAATGTATGTTCTGCCAAAATTCAGGAATCTCAGTATGGATTGTACATTTTTCAATGATTTTGGAGGTTGGAGCAGCGCACACTATTCTAAAAAGTTGGCTGCCAGGCTTTTCCCTTCACTTGAAAGCTCATATCCCAAGAACAGGACATTGAGGTGGGCTATTTTTGATTTTTTAAAGTTAAACTTGTAGCCCTCAGAGGCAAATCCCAACATTATGGTGCTCACCCTGGTCAAGTGTTCCTCCAGGTCATCATCCGTCCGATAAATATCATCTACATAGGACAATGCCTCCTCGTACAGATTCTGAAGTAGCTCAGTTACCCTGGCGTAAAACAAACCCGAGCTGTTCTTATACCCCTGGGGGAGTCGACAAAATTGCGGTTGGGACCCCAGCGCTGAGAATGCTTTCAAATATCTGCTCTCAGGCGCTATATTTTGGCAGAAGAATCCATTCGAGATATCTAGTGTTGTTTTGTATTTTGTTTGCACAATGTTATTCATTAATGCGGCACTGTGTGCGTTCTGTACTGCAAATGTTTTTGTGCATGAGCTCAGATGTCTGTAATATAATACTAGATGATATGAATTATTGGGTTTCATTACGGGGAACAAAGGATTATTCATTGAAATGGTGCATGTTTCAATCACACCTTGGTATTCGAGTTGATCTAAGAACTCCCTTACCTGTTTTTTTGCTTCCTGTTTTATTGGATACTGTCTCTGTGGAGTTGGAGTAGATTTTAGTGGTATCACGTGGTGAGCTGACTCTTCATCCCACCCAACATGGTTGCGATATAGTGCAGGGGCAAGGGCTACCGCCCACTCCCGCGCGTATGTGTGTTTTAAGTGTGTGGGAACAAGGTCGGAAAAGGCTGGCATAATTACCGTCTCTCCCTTTGGGCAATCCATAACAGTAGTAGGCGGTCAATCTCTTTCAGCTAAAAGAATGTTGTAGCCAAAAGTCAGGTTCTCCCAAAAGAGACCTTTAATTTTTCTGGGCTTGTCCCCTTCCATTTGGAGCATTATTTCATGTAACCTATGTGGGACGCTTACCCTAGTATCAGGTGTTTCCACCGTGATATACTCACTCAACTCTGCTGTCACCAGAAATTCCATCAGGTTCTGGCGAGCTATTGTTACTTCTGCTGCGCTGTCTAGCATCGTCAGAGCCCATTCCCCGTTCAGTAGTTGAATCCTCAGAATTCTGGGCACGTCTAACTTTGAGACCTGCTACTTTCTTCTTTTTGAATTGAGGTTTTGCTCTAGGCTTTTCTTCTTTTTTGGAAGCATAGTCTAAAGTGTGTTGCATGTCTCTGGACTTTGTACGCTCTTCTTGTCTGTGTTATGGCCGTCCTTACCTCTCGGAGTTTTTTGATGAACCCTGAAAGGAACGAGTGTCCTGATACCTGTAAGGTTTTTTAATGTTATCTCTATTCCTAAGGTTATACCTCCTTTCGGAGGGCTCCTGCTGAGGAGACCTACCTCTGGTTTGAGATCTATTCTGCTGTTTCAATAATTTTAGGTAGTTCTGTCTCCTGTTGTAAAGGAGTGAAATCCCTCAGGCGTTGGCGTATTGCCACTGATGCTGCATCCCCTTTAATGTTTGCTAATATTATAGCTTATACCTGGGCAAAGTTATTTAGTAACTTCATCCCTAAGTTCATAGCAGGTTCTGCTCCATACTCATTCTGTATTTGTCTTAATACATCTGGTACTACTGCTAATGAAGGGATACCATGAGTTCTGGTATATATTGCAGCGAAGACTGTACCCCAAGAAGTACAATCCTCTATCGGGGGAGCTATCCCCATTGGCAAGCAAATTGTTAGCATTCTATGCTTTTCGTGTGGACCAGTGTGTGGAAATACTGCCTCCAGCTGTGTTATTTTTTGAGCTATCCAGAATGGCATTTGTTCACGTTTAGTGGGCATTTTACCCATCACTGCGTGTAACGTTTGTGGTGTAATTTTGGTTGTTGATGTTTGAATCGGACCTGTTGGTATATTCGTTGTTGGCTGGAGTGTGAGTGTTCTCATCACAAACTGTGTAAAGTTTCTGTAAAGTCTTATTAGTTCTTTGTGAAGTGTAAGTAAGTCTCCTGCTGGCATTGTTTCAATGTCAGGGTGTGGTGTGTAGGCCGCTAGTACCGGCCATGTTGCTCCATCTCTTCCGAGCGGACGGAGTCTTACTTTATTTCTTGTATGGGGAGGGCGTCTTTAAACCAGTATATGTGCTCCTGGTAAGTGAGTGGAACTTCAATGTCCTCATACGGACAATATTCGTTCGGTATGTCATCTTCTACATAGTAATGAAATGTTTTTGTTCGGGCATCTGCCTGTGGGAATCTAACCCATGAATAGAATACCTCTGTTCTATATGATTCCTTTGGCTCACTCACGAATGTTACTGACCCACCCCTAGCTGTTAAACCATATGAAGCTAGTTTCAGGGTGATGGCATTTCTAACATTTTCTGAAAGATGTATTGCATCTGCATCTTCTTCTCCTGCTGAGAGATGTAGGTCATGCACAATGTCATCCTGCTCCGTCATTGTTTTTAGTAAGAAGAGTCTTTCAAAGGAACTGAGATAAGGTGTTTTGCACAATAGGAACAATATGTCCTTCAAGCTTGATTAACCAACAGCCAATACATAGGATTTTTGCCTACTTAGCTGAGGCAGATTTTGTTCCCTCCCACTCCAGACGTCTCTGGGGAAATGTGAGTAGGGGTCTCTGAGAATAGCACGACTGAACTACTCAGATTTGACCGTTAAATAGGTACCTAGCCAACAGTGGCGGCGCCATGTCGAGTAGTTCCCATTACACCTATACAGGACCCACCGGGTTTGTTGGCCTGTATACCAGCTAGCTCACAGTGCCACTAGAAACTCCTCTTACCAAGGAGAGAATAGTTCCTGGCAACTATCGAACATGACAACCCTGATCCCTCATAACCGTGGAGACAGTGCAATGCTTTTCGCTCAGTCACTCGTGCTCACTGTCTCAGAGAGATACACAGAATAAACGATGTGGACATTTTTCAATAAGCATTTATTGAACATTTGTCATTCTAGTGTAAAATAGGTGTGCTGAATCAACCACTAGACAGAAACAGATATAAATGTTTAGAAGCACTAAGAAGGTAAAAGGCTGGTAGGTTTCTACCATTTTGCTATAATCATGAATACAAGCAAGTATATAAAATGCATGACAATAAAATGCATACTCCTACGATGCTATCCTAACTAGATATACCTAAGTGTACCTAGCATGTGTGTAGGTGTTAAGCCAAGAATCCCTCTAGGATAAAGTCAACTCCATTTCCTGAAGTGAGAGACTGTGGGACCCCGTCTTGGTCTCGAGCTAGACACCCCGCAAGGGATGTTAGATCACT
Source organism: Calotriton arnoldi (assembly GCA_963921515.1). Classification (NCBI taxonomy): domain Eukaryota; kingdom Metazoa; phylum Chordata; class Amphibia; order Caudata; family Salamandridae; genus Calotriton; species Calotriton arnoldi. The sequence continues at coordinate 383,867 of CAWUFW010012822.1, forward strand.
GCGAGCTGGAGTATCTGCATTCAGGAACCTCAGCGTCTCGCATCAGTGTGTCGGCATGGAAGTCGTGATCTCCTCTCCCTATCTCAGCAAGATGTGATGTTTATATACCCGTAGGTATCCCCGGGGGTTCTATCTTGCTGTGCCACTGTCTGACTTAGGATGACGTTGGGAATGAACCTTGTACATTGTTATTATGCAGGAGATGGTAGTCCTGCTGAGTTTCCAAGGATCCTCATGCATAATGTATGAGGCTATTGTTCAGGGAAAATCCCACGTTCTGTAAGCAGTACTGTAACTAGGTAAAGGGTCTGTCCTAACAGCCCGTTATGTATGTAATGTAGGGATGAATATAGGTGAAAGGTTGGGATGTTACCTGAGCCTATATTGGGGTACCTATATGAAATATAACACTCTTTCAACTATTCTGGCCCATTTTTGCCTTTTCTGAAATATGGTTGCATTTTGGACTTGGGCTCCAAACAATTGTGGCTCTACTTTTATAATTTCATCCACCATGACTGTCAATTCTCCCTCTGTAAAACAGGGTTTCTCCTCCTTGCCATTATAATGTAATTAAAGTAAATGAATTTGTGAACCTACAAGTAAAACAATTTTAAATATGTAAAATGCACAAGAAACAGAGGGAGCAAAAAGAAACCTGAATACTCTGACAGAACGTCTCCTGGAAAATGTTGTGTTATGCTGGAATGGCAAAGGATCATGGTCTGAAATGGAGTGTGTTTTATAGTGTGGTATGCAGGTGCAAAATTAGGCAAATCACATCAAGTGTGTAACGCTAGCATCCATCCTACATCCACAGGCATAGTCCAATGTTGACTGCGTCCCGTCACAGAATCACTCTGTTGGCATCCCGTCACTAGAACACCACCAACACATCTGTGAAATCTAAATAGGCTCAGAGCAATACTGCCACAATGATGGCAACGGAGTATTGTTAGCCAGTGGCGAACCGTTTATGCGACGGAAAACACTCTGTCGACGTGGACGAGATTCAGCCTGCATACATCTAAATAGGTTGGGCGGGATTCGGGCAGCTTGACGGAGTATTTGGAAACTCCACCGCAGAGTGGTGCCACCAGTCCAGCCAAGATCTAAATCATGCCCTTAGCTCTTGCTGCTTGACCTTTTAAAAATGAAAAAAATATTTTAGCTGGTAATGATAGTGTATAGCATTTTTATGAAATATATTTACTCTAAAACATTTGGCTATTAATTTTTATAATGTCAATATGTTTGTTTACACTGCTGATCCAATTCAGGGTCCATATATTTTTTACTTCCTAATAATTCAAGCAATGTTGACAAAAATCGATACAGAGTTTAGTGAGTTTTTTTTTTTTTTCACAGTACAGTGCTGCAATAATGTGTGAGCTCATAAACCTAGGATTGTTTGACTCTCCTGTTCCAGGGTACATCGTACTATGCCTTAGAAACACTGTGAAGTTGAGTCCCAAAAACACCTATATGCCAATACTTTGCATGTTGACCAATCCTTGCTTTCTTATGGAATTTAGTGACAACATACAACAAAATATACTCCATATAAAAATTAACATTCGCGAGTGATCTAGAATTATATGAAAAATAACTGTGCTATATTATTAATGTTTAAGACATGAATCCCAAAAATTAATATGTTAGGCAATATGCTCTGGTTTAGATGTTTCCCTGTCACTTCACCAAATCCCTTTGGTAGGGTAAATTACTCATGTACTTACCAGTCCCCCACTCCGCCTGAACTCCCACAATGTCTTCACTGTGAAGTATGAATACCACTTCCTCCTCCAAGGCCATGAGGTTGAGGGGTTAGGGAGGGCCACCACTAGTTACCGGGTTGTCTTGGTGTTCACTGGAAGCGAGGTAACAGATTCTCCCCAGCAGGTAATGTATCCTCTTGTTGGTGTACTCCAATGGTTTTGGTCACAGCATTCCCCTTATCTACGATTCTGTACCACCTTTCACTTCTCTCACTCATGGTTGTTGTCTGGACCAGTGCTCCAAACAACTGCGGCTCAACCTTAATTATCTTATCCCCCATGACAGTTAACTCATTTTCACAGAACCTGGGTTATCTTCTTCCAGACATAAAAAAAAAGAAGACATAGGACTGCTGCTGGTGCTTCATGTTGTGAGTGGTAAATGGTTTGTGTGATTTGAGTAGTTATTTGTAGTGTGAGCACTGGTGTTGTTTGTGAGAGGATTTTGATAGGTGTATATTGACTGACATATTCATCAATGTTGACAGAAACCTTCACTGTCTGAACCCCTGTACTTCATTGCTCTCCTCCATCGTGAATGTCAGGAACTCCCCGTCCTGTCTGGTATGTGGGCACCCTCAGGGGTCCCTGCTTGCTCACGTTTCTGTCCACTAAGTTGTCTGGTTTTTTCCTTTTCTTAACACTGCCAATGTTTGTTTCTTTTTACTATATTTGTTGGTGCCAGTGCTTGTTTTGCCAAGGTTTGTTGTTTTTGGGTGCTAGCAAAAGTGTCACATTATTGGACATGTGCACCTGCCATGCTTATGGGCGTGGTTAAGGCACCTGGCATGCTTATGGGCGTGGCTAGCCATGTGTGGTTAACTGCCACTGAACTGGCTATGAAAGCCCAAGCCTCGCACCTGTCAATGCTTGGCTTAATTTAAAGGGTTCCTGCTTCAGCTGAAGGCTGCTTTTGTCACCGCTTCAGGATTTCCTCCTTCACCATTCGACAGAAGCACGCGCCGGTCCGGGACTGCAGCAAGCATCGGACAGCTAAGTGCAGCGCGCTTTAAGGCTACGTGTGAAGTGAAAGGCTGTGTGATTTTGACATTTTCTGTTGGTATCGGAAGGCTCGTCCTTGCATATTTGCCATGTGAATTGGCCATCTGGTATATGGCACAAGGGACTTTTGATTCAAGACTATGGCATTTACATATTTGTTTCGCGCTTAGCACTTGGGGTCATTTTATGTTTGAAATCATTTCATATTTGTATTACGCTTAGCGCTTGGAGTCATTTTATGTTTGAACTCATTTCATATTTGTATTACGCTTAGCGCTTGGAGTCATTTTATGTTTGAACTCATTTCATATTTGTATTCAGCTTAGCGCTTGGGGTCATTTTATGTTACAACTCATTTCCAACTTCTGAGAGTTTTGTTTCTACTCTATTTGCATAGAACTTTGATATTAAGACGAATATTGTGAACTTGATACCGCACCTTGTGCATGGAAGCATCCTGTTACCCCTCTGATCATCATATTGTATGGACACTGGCTTATGTAGCCCTTTGGGCCTGCTCCTAGATGTGAATATTTGTTTATGGGTGTTTTGTGCAAACAAAACAACGTGTCTAGGTGCCATTCGTTTACCTGGCTGTAGATGACACATAATCCTAGCCAGCGACTCATTTTTGGCAGCTTTGTTCTTAGAGAACTATTATTTGGATTGTGTTCTCCTGCAACCTACAGACAAAGGCTAAGAGAGTATCTCAGCTCATCTTGAGAACCAGGTGACTAACATAACTCGCTTATTATGAATGTTCTGTATTGAGTGCGCCTGGGTGGCCCAGAAGTGTCTCTGTACTCATGTGTTGCATTTCTTATTTTATAGAGAAACGCAAGTCCTCAAAAAGGCGACCCTACTCTGCAAGCAGATCCCTCTTGAGGGTGCCGGGCTGGACCAGGTTGTGTGGAGTAGCAGTGTTCTCTCTCTTTTTCTCGTCCTATTCCCCTTCCCTTTTGGGACACCTGCCGGGACTCCTGTAGTGAGTTCAGTAGTGCCGAGAGGTGTTCTAGGAGGAGAGGGGACAGTTCATCGTTCCTGCAGACAAACTGAACTTCAGGTGAGTGGCTGCGCCACAGTCTTACAGTGAATGTCTCTCCGTCCCAATCTGATGGCAGACAACTCTAAATATAACGGACGGATGTGTGCCTAAATAATGTTGATGGAGTGGTGTTTGTTGACGGTGGATGGGGGGGACCGATGATGCAGGACTGAGGTTCAGCCGACGGACTGTCCTCCAGCATGATGACAGATGGCAGTCCATCAGGCCAAGCTCTAAAGATGCCTGACGGATTGATCAATACCTCTTTGATGGAAGAACGACGGTCCATTCTCAAAACTCTAAATCAGGCCTTGAGTTTTAAATGTTCCAGATTTTGTTTAAAATGTAAGGCCTGCCCAGCTGATTATTCAAGAAACAGATTCAAATCCCTTAGAAAAATAACTTTATCATAAAGAACACATAAAGCACTCACCTCAATCCTTAACTGGTGACTGAGAGGGTGGTACTTTAAAATCTAAGTAATAGGGTTGAATGTTAATTCTACCACGAGATTATGGCACAGCTAGATATTTGGAAACTTAATTTGTTTGATCTGCAGCTAATCTTGAAGCAATACCACGGTTTTGTGAGCGCAACATACCTTTGCGAGCTGGTTGCTGTGATATGCCTTCACAAGCTTTGCGAGAGTGCTGGGCTGTGTGGAGTTTTCGGTGATGTCAGAAACTACATCTATCACCTTATGAAACAAGGGCTTTGGTGGCAAAGCAAGCCCTAATTCCTTAAGAAATAAATGTTTCCTTTTGTTTCCTATTGTGTTGAAGGCACTGGTTGCTATGCAACCCAACAAGGTTCCCTGGAAGCCGCACAGGCTTCATACTACGTGACGTGCTACGTGATGGGAAGAGGGCCCATCCGGCTTTATCGGAGAAGGCGTGTCTGCTGTGACACGCTCACCAGTTGTGACTGCCTGTGCAGGGCGCTTCCTACACGTCTGGCAGAGGACCCTGTAAGTCACAAAAGCTGTGCGCCCCTTTGGCTGTATCGGCGAAGGCGTGTCTGCGGTGACACGCTTACCAGTTTTGATCGTGAGTGAAAGAGGGAAAAAAAAGACACGTTTTGAGTGGATCCACGGCGATGCGCTCACCAATTTTTACTAAGTTATATCATTATTTGCAGTTTATTCACCAGTTTAGATTGTAGTGACAGCATGCCTATGGTGATACGCTCACCTGTATCATTCATTTTTACTTAATTCAATTGCATTGCTTATTTTGCTATCATTTACACATTTAGTATTTTTAGTGATATAATAGAAATATGTGTACGTCAATGTCTTAACCACTCCCAGTAGCAAGTCCAGGTCTGCTTTTAAGTTCCGCTAAAGAATTCCTATCTTTGCCAGGAGATACAGCTATACAGTGGAATGAGTGGAAAGAGTATATTTTGAATTACATAGCCAATTTGGAGGATTGTAGTGGAACTTTTTCACAGCAAAGGAAGAAAAGTATTTTAATGTATTGTCTGGGACCTGAAGGTTTGCGAATTTATAACCAGCTACAGAAGCGTGAAAGCAGCTCTGGGATATAGATATTTTCAAATGAGCTTTACTAGATTTGGATAAGCACTTCTCTCCCACAGTATGTGTTGCTGTTTTGAGACATGCATTCTTTAAAAAAAACAGTAAAAACAAGAACCAGTGGAGGTTCATGTATCAGCACTTGAAAAACTTGCTATTACGTGAAGGTTTGGCAATTTACATGATGAGTTATTAAGAGGCCAAATTGTTATGTATACAAAGCACAAATCTATTCAAGCAAGACAGATTGTGGGTTGAAGGAGAATCCTGTCTGAAAGACATCATTGCTATAGTGAAAAAAGCAGAGTTGCATGAGAGGTGTGCTAAAGTCACGCTAGCACAGGATAAAAAAGATGGGGGTGACACAGTGGGTAAAATATCTGATGGGAAGAATACGTTTGCACAGAACCCAAGGCAGTCTAGCATGCAAAAAGACAAAGATAAAAAGAAGACAGAAAGGTCTTCTGGCTTCAAGAGTGCAAATTATGCGTGCTACCGGTGTGGTAATAGTTCTCATTCTGCTAGGTATGCCAAATATCCTACTACGTCAGCTAAATGTATGGAATGTTGTTTGACGCAACATTTTGAAAGGGTGTGTAAGCGCAAAGAAATGAAAAAGAGTAAAGGTAGTAAAGCAGCATGTGTTAAGGAGAGTAATGAAGAAAATTCCACGTCAGAGGATAGTGCTGAAGATAACAGCTCCATTTGGGAGTTCAAAAAAGAGTGGTGCTAAAAATCTCTGGGGAGGGAGTTAATAAACCCCTATATTAGATCTTCTTAAGGGAGTAGTGATACAAGTATCAGCAGACTCAGATTCTCCGTATACCATTGTTGGCGGAGAGTGTGTGGCAGAACCATTTCATTAGAGTTATTGGGGAACATTTGAAACCTGCGGATAATAATCCAGAGAGTTATACCGGAGAGAAGATTCATATGCTGGGCATGAAACAGTTAGTATTCAGATTTAAGAATAAACATGCTCTGTGTAATTTGTATGTGGCTAAAGACGGTCCATCTGTTCTAGGATGGAAGGATCAGAGAAAGCTTAGCATAATCTTAGATCCAAATAGTCCTGAGCAGGTGTTGGTTGCATGTGAGGACACTATAAAATGGGTGTTGGATGAATTCCCAGCTGTGTTCAGTGGGAAAATTGGAAAATAAAGGGGTTTGCGCATAAAATAAGATTGAAATGTGACGCCATTCCTAAAAATGACAGTAAAAATCAACAAGAGTGGAAGAGCACATTATCTGATCAAGGATCTCCAACTGAAATTTTTGTAAGACCCTCAACAGTCACGTTCTGTCAGTGACAAGTCTCCCACTGACATACTAGTAACTGATAGGTACATCATCAGGTCTGTCCTCCACCAGGAGGAAATGTCTCTCATGCCAGAGACTATCTGGGATCCATGGTATAAACAATGTGCTTAAAATTACCTCCAACCTCCAAATTCCTATGACTTTTATTGTTTTAAAAATAGGGGTAGTTTGAAGATTAAAAGAAGGGGGATGGGGGGGCGTGGCTAGCCAACACCCAAGATGGACGCACTGGGATAGAGCTCCGGTCGGCCACCGACTAATTCCCCACTCACATCCGTCACACTGATCCGTTTGCCCGCAGAGACGCCTCGAGCCACAGATCAATTTGATCCACCTCTGAGACAAATCAGACCCCGATTGCCGACGCTGGAGCCACTTGCAGTTGACGGCCGCGGGACGAGTGCAGACCCGGCCGTGACGACGCGCAGCCTTTCCTGCCGCCGGTGAGCGCGTCGGAGACCATCGGCCTCGGGAGGTGCCTGCTGTGATCGGACCCCGCGGCCGGTAGCTGTCGTCACTAGATCGCACCTACCTGGCTCCGAGATCTGTGCAATCTGCTTCAGACTGCCCTTGAGTCACATGAGCCCGGAGCGCCTCGCTCATCGCGCCCGGGCCGAACACGACGTACCGGAATTTACGGCCCTTACTGACCGGCTCCCATGCGAACTGTGGGCAGAAACCCCTACCGCTGTGCACCCCGCCAAGCCTGAGGAACAGTGTTGGGGCCCGTGAGCGCTACGGGGCTGCCTGCAGCAATTTTTTCCCTTCTGTTTCCCCCCTCTCCCCTCTGCTTGGTGGCTTGATTCTGCTGAGCGTTGGGGGCCCTGACTGATGAAGACGAGGGAGGACGCCTCCCGGCCTCTTTTGAGCGCTGGAGTTTTGGCGACATCGACCCCTTGAGGAAGACCTTCGGGCCCAGGCTGCGCCTGCCTAAGGCTCAGTAGCCGCCATTTTGGGCCACGCACGACCTTTGGCCGAAGGAGCACGGGCCTAACAGATCAGCCCTAACCTGCTCACTGCCTTGTTCGCCCGGCCCCAGACGCCCCTCTGACCCGGCATTTCCTGATCGGGGAGGAGAAACAAGACACAATGGCCGCAGCAAGGGGCCCCAAACCATCCACTCTACACAAACTGTCGAAGTTTGCCCATTCCAAATCGGACTAAACCGAGGGGAAGCAGGTCGATGCAGAGGCAAAGCAACAATCGGATGATGGAGGCCCGACATTGGCGGACATAATGGAAGCGGTCCAGGGGGTCCGCACGGCGCTGGAACTTAAAATTGACACCGTCTCCATTGACTTCAACCTGATTCGCGCTGATCTACGGAACATGGGGGAACGAGTCAAGGCAAACGAAGGCTCCATCGCCACACTTAAACCTCCACAACGCGCTTGGATTCGGTGGTCAAACAATTGCAGGCCCAGGCGATTGATCTTGAAGCCCGACTCGAAGATTATGAAGGGCGCGCAAGAAGAAACAACGTGCGCATCTTGGGAGTTCCTGAACGGGCAGAGGGGCAGGCCACCGACCTGTTCGTTGATGACTTGATCCAAAATCATTTGCAACCGCGGTCCCTCTCCAAATACTTCTCCGTCGAACGCGCCCACAGAGTACCTGGAGGCCCTCCGAAGCCGGGGGCTCCACCTCGTCCCATTCTGGCGCGGACCTTCAATTTTCATGACCGAGATATTATCCTCCAGGCCGCGAGGAGTGGACCCCCCCCTGAAATTTGAGAACTCAAGTATCACCTTTTTCCCGGATTTTACCTACAAGGTGCAGCAGAGGCGCCGCTCATTTCTGGAAGTAAAGCGTGCTCTCAGGGGACACAATGTGAAATATGCCATGCTCTTCCCTGCGAAGTTACGTGTGCAAGCAGACGGCAAGTCGCTCTTCTTCCAGTCCCCGGAGGAGGCCTGGGTGTGGCTGGAGGGATGGCGCTCATCCACGGGCCGGGACGGCGCTTCCCGGGATCACCCTCACGAATCCGAACGTCCTCGAGGAAAGATTGACTGAGCCCATACGATACAGGTATTGACAAACTCAACACGAACTGGGGTTCATTCCTTGTCTTTGGTGACTTGCTACGATATTGACTGTGATTCTCCTGGCCACACTCCTTGGTTGTGGTGGAGGAGAGCCCTTGCTACCCGAAGATTGGTCAACATATATATGTTCTTCTATAGATGAACATTCCAAGACACTTGTTTAATTGGGGACTGGTTTTTTGAGGGAGGGGAATGAGGGGACATGTTGCCTGGAGCGATCGGGGTTACGGACTTCCGACCTGGGGCTACTAGATCCTCTAAGCTCTACTTTGGGCAACCACGATGCTTCTCTGGGGGAAGAGGGTCGAATTTTGGGATACGTTGGTTGTGTAGCGTCCCTCTAATTGGTTTTCGTTATGGGTATCCAAGCGCTCTGCAAATTGGGGTGGTGGGCAGTTCTGAGTCCACGTTGCAGGGAGGCAGGGTGGGGGCGGGGGGTTCCAGGGTGTTTTATTAAGGGCTTTTTTCTTTTCTTGTTTCATTTTCTGAGCAATCTGTCTATGATGATCATGCACACTTGTAATGTGGTTATTGACACGCATATTGATTTCACCTGCATATTTTTGCTATGTATCCCTTTGCACACTATTATTTTCTGGGCCCGGTGGGAGATGGGGCTCCTGTTCTGCGATCCTAATGAGTGACACTCCTGTAGTCTCTACCTCCCTGGGCCGACTCAAAATAATCACCTGGAATGTGAACGGGTTAGGAGATCGGATTAAAAGGGGGCTGGTCTTGCAGCACCTGAAATGCCACTCCCCTGACCTCGTACTTCTTCAAGAAACACATATCCCTGGCACTACATACAACGCATTGAACCGCTGGGGCTACAAACTACTTGCTCATGCAGGTTACACTAGGGGGTCCAGAGGGGTAGGCATCCTTGCACGCTCCTCCCTTCCCTTTCAGGTTAAGTCAATTACACACGATCCAGCTGGGCGGTTTGTCACGGTATCCGGAGATTGGGAAGGCCGCTCTCTCAACGTGACTTCATTATACATACCCCCCAAACTCCACTCCTCCACCCTGACCGCTCTGGGCCCTCATATGTTGAATTTACCGGAGGGAGACACCTTATTGGGGGGAGACTGTAACGCCGCCCTGGTTGGGGACTTGGATCGTTTGCCACCCCGACGAACTGAACCACAGGGGAAACTCTTGTCAGACTTTTTAACAGCCCTGGGACTAATTGACGCGTGGCGCGCACTCCACCCTTCAGATCGGCAATATACCTTCCTTTCCGGGGTCCATGGGAGCTTGTCACGTATTGATTATCTCTTCTGCCAAGCCTCCCAGCTTTCTATGTTTAGTGACATAACCTTTTTGCCTAGGGGCATATCCAACCATTCTCCGATCCTGGCCCATTATGATGGTGTTCCTTCCCGCTCTCGTCGAGAGATGGCCCTCAACCCATGGTATCTCCGAGTCCCGGAGATACGAGACAAACTGATAAAGGCCACATCAGATTATTTTGCAGAAAATGAGGGCTCCGTCGCCTCGGATGTAACGTTATGGGAGGCATATAGACGGTGGTTTGGGGGTGTGGGGAGGCAGCGGTGGCAGGCCATCAAAAAGAGAAACGTAAGCGTTTAGAGAATATAGAACTGGAGGTGGCCGATCTCGAACGCGACCTCATCGAGCCCGCCTCCCCAGACACTTCCCACAGGCTTGCAGTGAAGCAGAGGGAATATCATGATATAGCTAGAGAGGCGGCCCATGCGCACTACGGCTCTACTCAGTACCGGGCCTACGAAATAGGAGACAAGGCCAGTAAATTGTTGGCGTGGTTAGATAAGCGAGAATCTGCCAGTAGATGGGTGGCTGAAATTGTGGCCCCTGGTGGAGAGAGTCGATGCGACCGGGATGGAATCGCAGAGATTTTCGCTAACAATTTTGAGCGCCTTTATGTCCCTACATTCACTTCCAGGCAGGAAGAGGCCGCCGACCTGCTTTCTACCCTCCCCCTACCAAGGTTAGACCCTCAAGATGTTGCAGACCTTGATGCTCCACTTGATCCTGCGGAGGTATCTAAGGCTATTGGGGCACTGCGCTCTGGGAAGGCCATGGGTCCTAGTGGCCTTCCAATCGAGCTCTACAAAGCGGTCTCATCGGTTTTGGCTCCATACCTGGTACGAATGTATGATGAAAGCGCAGAACATGGGAGTTTGCCAGAGACACAGCACTTGGCTAACATTGCGGTCATACACAAACAAGGGAAACCCCGAGACCAGTGCGGTTCCTATCGACCAATTTCCCTCCTCGACCCAGAGGTCAAAATCCTAGCTAAACTTTTGGCCCTTCGCCTATCGCCCCACCTCCATAAATTAATACACCCGGACCAATCCGGTTTTATGCCAACTAAAAACACGGCGCTCAACCTCCGTCGCCTCTTCGGGGTATTGGGCAGGGCCTCCACCATACAAGAGGACGCAGTAATCGTGTCCTTAGACGCCAAAATGGCGTTCGACATGATGGAATGGCCTTTTTTATTTGCCTCTCTGGAGAGATACGGCTTTGGTCCACGTTTTATGACCTGGGTGCGCTTATTATATACCAAACCTTTGGCCCGCGTTTCGGTCAACGGTGGCAGATCGGCAATTTTCGAGCTGGGGAAGGGCACGAGGCAGGGTTGCCCCCTGTCACCGCTGCTATTCGCTCTGGCACTGGAGCCCTTGACGGTGTGGATTAGAGGGAACCCATCTATTCGTGGACTGAATTGGGCTCCGGATTGGTCGGATAGAATATCCTCTATGCTGACGATATTCTTTTATATTTGGCCAGACCTCGGTTTTCGCTCCATACAGTGCTCCATATTCTCACTCTTTTCGGAAATACTGGCTACACCATCAACTGGGACAAGTCCTTGATCTATGTCCTCAGTGGAGATCTCCCACGGCTTCCTCCGAGTTGCACGGCTAGCATAGTCACGGATGGCTTCCGATATCTGGGTATTTATGCCACGAGAGACTCAGATGTCTTTCACAGGAAAAACCTCCTCCCTCCCCTGCATCGCCTCCGGGCTGACGTGCAGCATTGGAGGGCGCTGCCCCTTACCCTACTTGGTAGAGCCGCCCTCTTTAAAATGATGGCACTTCCCCGCTTTTTATATGCCCTGCAGAATACACCTTACCCTGTTTCACCACAATATTTTTTAACAATTGATTCCGAGGTTCGTTCATTGTTATGGAATGGCGGCACTCCCCGAATCGCCCTGACAAAACTCTTCCGCAGCTGGTACGATGGTGGTTTTGCACTTCCTGCAATTAAAATATATTACTGGGCCTCGCAATTGGTGGTCCTCAATCACTGGGCCCACCGTCCCATTACGGACCCAGCGTACAGAATGGACCGGTTCAACATGTCGGCGGGCAATTATATGAGGGCGCTGTATGGAGGGCCCAAGCAACTACCATTATTTACGCCCACCTCCACCACAGTCTCAATCTGGCACGCGGCCACCGCCGCGCTAGGCTGGAAGGGTAAAATCACGCGAGTTACTCCATTACTGAAATCCTGTCACTTGGGTATGTTGTCGAGTCTACCCGGTTTTGATAAATGGAACTTGATTGGCCTTTCCGCAGTAGGGGACATGTGGGTGAAGGGTGCGGTGGTTCCCTTCGATGAATTGCGGGCACAATACCAGCTGCGTGAGGGGGAAACATTCCGTTACCTACAAGCGCGCAGTGCATTAAATAAAGCCATCCCCAAAGGTTCCGATCTGCCCGTCTCATCACCTCTAGAAGACAGGCTCCTTGACGACTACCTCCCGGACAAGGCCATCTCCCTAATTTACCGTAAGATACTTCACAACTTACCGGAACCACTTGATAAACTTCGCATGAAATGGGTGGACGACATAGGGGAAATACTCGGACGAGGACTGGAGGGAGGCCTTGGCATCTCCCAGGGAGGTGGCAATCCGATCCCGCTTTAAGCTTATACAACTTAAAAATACTTCACAGGGCTTATTACACCTCCACGGCTCTCGTTAAAATGGGTTTAACAACCTCCCCACTCTGCCCCCGTGATTGTGGCTCCTTGGGTACCTTCCTATATCAGTGGTGGGACTGTCCGATTCTCCAACACTATTAGAACGAGATTCTATCCACTATGTCCCGAATATGTCAGAAATCAATAGAACACTCCCCTAGGCTCTGTATCTTAAACATTTGGGATGCTACCGATCTTAACCGCACCGAACAACTATGGGTCTCCTTGGGCTGTATTATTGCAAAACGGAACATTGCCAGAACATGGAAGGGGGGAGTCGTGCCTCGACGCACGGAATGGGCTGAAGATATAGATTGGTGCATGCAGGCCGAAAGGGTGATATACGAGAGTAGAGGCTGCCCAGGCAAATGGACTAAAATATGGGGCCCATGGAACGAATATAGAGGATTTCTATGTAACCCCTTTGCGGATGACACCCCATATAATGTAGACAAGGAGTCACTTTAAGGATTTAATGTCATTGTGTGCCCGTATCGTTATTGATATTGTTTATTTTAATTTTATTAGTCATATATGTGATATGTCTATTTTGAACGATGTGCTAATCCTGACGATTGCTCCTTTTTAGGTTATTGTTTTTGTTGTATTGTTATTTTGTGTTTTCTTAATAAAAAGATTAAAAAAAAAAAAAAAAAGAAGGGGATGTGAGTAGGGAGATTATAGGTATCCCACACATCTAAATATAAAAGAATTCTTTGATCAACATGTTTCAGCCTACAAGCGCCTTCATGAATCAGTGGCTTTCTTCAGGACCATAGGTTGATTTTAGGATACCTTCTGAGAACCTGTCGGGCACTTTCCCCTGGTTATAGTGGTTTGCTCTTAATGGAGAATTTGAGGACACTGTGTCCTTACCTGAAAATACAAAAAGAAGGAGAAAAGTAGTATATACATAAATGCTAGAATAGTACTATTTTACGATTTTATGATGACTACTAGACCAAATCTCTTGTTCATCAGCATATATATGTGTGTAAGGAATACGCAGTTTTTGAGTGCATGCATCTTATATGGGTGCAGACGATTGAGAAGACCTGTAGGACCTGGGGAAGATTCATGTGCGAGTCTGCTTTATATATATTGATACAGGCATCACTTATCCTGGTAAATTCCGTGCCTTCTCTTACCTGAGGGCACAGTTTTTTTAACGCTACAGATTTAAAATAAACTTTCAATTCTCTCAGCTCAAAGTTGATGGTGAAAATAAGTTGTTTGATAGAAGCTCTTGATATTGGAAATCTTTTTCTTTTGGTGGTTATTACACCAGATCTCCCTCCCCCCCAGGTGGGGGCAGAAAGCACACTAGGTACCAAGGATATGTTTATGGACATGTCAGGGAGCAGCCCCATAGTCAAGGGTTGGTCCCCTTTTTTTAGGTACACACTTTAGCCATTTCTGCCTCCCTGGGGGGCATATCAGCAATATTTTTAGGCTCATCTGCCCCCAAGTGGGGCAGAAAGACCACTTGGCACCAAGTAAATGTTTATGGCCATGTCAGGGAGCAGCCCCATAGTCAAGAGTCACTCCCCTTTTTTTAGGCACACACTTTAGCCATTTCTGCCCCCCTGGTGGGCAGATCAGCAATATTTTTAGGCTCATCTACCCCCAAGGGGGGCAGAAAACCACTAGATACCAAGGAAAGTTTCTGTGTGTGAACTGGAGTTCGGCTGACGGTCTGCATGTACTGGCATTTGGCTGGCTCTGTGTGTACTGGCATTTTACTGGCAGTGTGTGTGAACTTGCACTTGGCTGGCGGTGTGTGTGGACTGGCTCTTGTAGAGGTGTGTGTAGACTGGCGCTTGTCTGGTGGTGTGTCTGGACTGACACTTGGCTGGCAGTGTGTGTGGACTGGCGCTTGGCTGGTGGTGTACGTGGATGGCGGTGTGCATTGGAAGGTGCTTACTGGCAGTTTGTGTGGATGGCGCTTGGCTGGCGATGTGCATGGATGGCACTTGGCTGGTGGTGTGCGTGGACGGGCATTTGGCTGGCAGTGTGTGTGGACTGTAGCTTGGCTGGCAGTGTGGCTTGCGTGGATGCTCCAGCGTTTTCTTACCCAGAATCCTCTGCAAACCTCAAATTTACCTAAAAAGTCAAATTTTCCTCAAATTTCTGTGTGGGAAGAGTGTGGGATCACTGGGCCAGCACAATTTGATACCAACCAGTGTTTTCCCAGATAGGAAATGTTTGTAGGCCCGCTGATCCCTCAACTTTCCCACACAGAAATGTGTTTTTGTTTTTAGCAAAATTAGAGGTTTGCAGGGGATTCTGGGTAAGAAAACATTGGGGGATCCATGCAAGCCATACCTCCCTGGACTACCCCGGGTGTCTAGTTTTCAGAAATGTCTGGGTTTGCTAGGTTTCCCTAGATGGCTGCCGAGCCTGGAATCAAAAACACAGGTGACACCCTTGCAAAACCAGGTTGTTCTGTGATCGATAATTTTGATGCCTCCACAATACGTTTTGAGCAGTTTTCTGTCGCGGATACTAGGCCTACCCACACAAGTGAGGTACCATTTTTATAGGGAGACTTAGGGGAATGCTGGTTGGGTGGAAGCTTGTGGCTCCCCACAGATTCCAGAACTTTCCATCACAGAAATGTGAGGAAAATGTGTTTTTATTTTACAAAGTTTGATGTTTGCAAGGGATTCTAGGTAACAGAACCTGGAGAGAGACACACAAGTCACCCCATCCTGGATTTCCCTGGGAGTTTATTTTTCAGGTTTGCTAGGTTTCTCTAGGTGCCGGCAGAGTTAGGGCCCAAAATCCACAGCTAGGCACATTACAAAAAAAGGGTCAGTTTTCAGTTTTCACTTTTCGATTTGGGACGTTTCCTGTCGCGGGTACTCGGCAAACCCACACAAGTGAGCTACCATTTTCATCGGGAGACTTGGGGGAATGTTGGATGGGTGGAAGTTTGGGGCTCTCCACAGATTCTAGAACTTTCCATCACAGAAATGTGAGGAAAATGTGTTTTTTTCTTTTTACAAAGTTTGTGGTTCGCTAGGGATTCTGGGTAACAGAACCTGGTGAGAGCAACACAATTCACCCCTTCCTGGATTTCCCTGGGTGTCTAGTTTTCAGAAATGTACAGGTTTGCTAGGTTTCCCTAGGTGCCGGCAGAGCGAGGGCCCAAAATCCACAGCTTGGCACATTGCAAAAAAAGGGTCAGTTCTCACTGGAAAAATGTGATATGTCCACATTGCTTTTTAGGCCGTTTCCTGTCGCGGGCACTAGGCCTACCCACACAAGTGTGGTACCATTTTTATCAGGAGACCTGGGGAAAGGCTGCATGGGTGGAAGCTTGTGGCTTCCCACAGATTCCAGAACTTTCCATCACAGAAATGGGAGGAAAATTTGTTTTTTGTTTACAAAGTTTGAGGGTTGCAAGGGATTCTGTGTAACAGAACCTGGTGAAAGCCACACAAGTCACCCCATCCTGGATTTCCCTGGGTGTCTAATTTTGAAAACTGTACAGGTATGGGGATACCTAGCAGTGAAGGGTTTATGATCCAAATTAGTGAAACTAAATTGAAAAACATGGTACACATCACATTTTTTAAAAAGAAACTGAACGAAATTAACAAGGACATGTCTGAAATGAAGGATTTTCTGACAAAAAGTAAAAATAAAAAAGGGGAATATCCTTCATAAATTGATAAAAGTCAACCAAGGAGTTCCAGCTCAAGCTTTGCGCCTTGAGCTTTCCCTAGTCAGCTCTCACGCCAGAGCCATCACTAACATCATAAGATGGGCTTATAACCTCCTATATGCCGAACAGGGTTCCTTACGGAGTATGTAAAAAATGGAAATCTTTAGGAACTAATCATTGCAATATACTTTTAAGCAGAATTTAAATACAGCACTTTACTTTTCAAATTGCACATTAGCACTTTTGACATCCTGGACACCTGTTCACTTGAGGCTATTTTTAAAACACCTGACCCCGAGAATAAGCTATGATTTCGATGTTAAACACTGCTCTCAACTAAAACATTATGAACAGTATGCAGAATCAATAGAATATGAAACCCAGTAACGCTATAATCGTTTTACCTTAGTTCACGGGGTCCGGCGTTGTATTATTTTATTACGGCTAGGGATCTTACCATTAAAAGCTTTTACATCTAAATGGAACACCTGTGAAATGCACAACAAGGTGCATTCCTTTCCGTGCAGGAAGATGCACAACGAGCCTTTGCACAGCACCGCCGTGGGACCGCCACGACGCCTGCCCGCCATACCACAAAATTACTTGTAATCTGGTGGGCGGGCGGTGGTGAGTTTCGGCAGTCCTGGAGTGGATCGGTGGTGTGCTGCCCGCTCCAGGACCGCCGAAACTCGTTATCAGGCCCTATGTAATTGTGCCATGAAGGACATGCAGGTAATACGCGTATCAAATGTAGCATTAAAGCATTGTACTAGTGGCCTAAGGTCAATGCTGAAAGAGAGAGATTTGTAAGATCATGCATAGAATGTGAATGAACTGATGAGTTTCCGAAGACATTCAACCCTGCTTTGAGTTCATTGGGGTGTCCCAATTTGACCTGGGAGGAAGTCGCACTGAAAGTCATGGGTTCAATAGTGTGGAGTGATGGATCTAGCAAATATATTTTGGTGTTAATGGATTTGTTCTCTAAATTGCTTGAATTAGAAGTGGTTGAAAAAGTGGATACTAAATCTGTTATTAAGTTCTTGAATTAAATATTTTTGAGAGAGGGATTTCATTCATCTGTGCTTACAGACAATGGTGTCCAGTTTAAATCGGAAGAAATGGAGATGTTCATGGAAGTTGCTGGTATTACACAGAAATTCATGATGCTTTACCGCCCATGGGATAATGCTGTTGTGGAGAGGGTCAACAGAAATATAAAAGGTATTTTGCAGTTAGCTAGTCAAGTAATTAAAAATTGGGCGAATGGATTAAGATAAATGGTATGGACGCATAGAGTCACCATTCATGAGTCAGTAGGAGAAAGTCCTTTTGGCATTATTAGAGGACACAGGCCACACTCTACAGCTAATCTTGGGTGGATAAGAAGAGGTAAAAAAGTGTCATGGAATGCTGAGGAAGTAAGAAAGAGTATTCTGGCATCCCAGAAAAGGAATCAGACGCATTTCAATACTAAACATGGAGTGCGTAGTGTGGACTTGACAGTGGGTCAATGGGTACGAGTGAAATCTGCTAGGAAGGTGCCTAAGGGGCAAAGTAGGTTTAGCAGTCCGGTTAAGGTTGTGAAAGTAATGGAAAACAGTGAAATTGGAGGATGGCAGTATTTGTCACATAAGTAGGTTGTCTAGGGTTAGGAAAATTGGACATGGTGTACATGAACCAAACCTAGGTGAAACAAACTCTTCTTGTAATAAGCACTGGTGGATTGATAGTGTTGCTGATGGTGGTGTAGAGGAGAGTGTCATGAAGCAAGAATTGCAAGAAGAAGGGGATGTGGTGGTGAGCAAGGAGAAGAGGCAGGAGGTATCAAGACAGTTTGGAGATGTAACGGGTGTGAATAGAGAATTCATGAGTGGTGGTGATCAGAGTGATTGTGCAGAGGGCAGAAAGACAAGTGCCTTTGGCAGAAATATAAAGAAACCTAAGAAGTTAAAAGATTACATTTGCAGTGTATAGATGTGTTGTTTTTAGCTGGGTGCATAATACGTATCTGTACCCTTAAAGGGTAATAAAGTTGTTTTATTGTTTTATTAATTTATTATGTGTAAAGAGAAGGGATGTGTAGTAATGGTGTTTCTTTATAGAATGATATGAGTAGAATGCGAGGGGTAGAATATGATGCTGTGCTTAACCTATGCTGGGACAGGTTTATGAAGCTGTATGAGATTGCTCAAATAAAGTACTTCTTAACATAACTGGTGTCCTGGAAGATTTCTACACATCCAACCCCACCCCACACCCAAGCTTGTCTTCCCGATGGGCTTCAATACTAATGTACCCCATGGACACAGTTTACATTTTTTGAGAAGAGAGCAGCTTTCAGCTCTGTGTGCAAATGCAAATCGCACATTACAGAGCATGGCATTTATTCACATGATTTTTTTTGTCTTGCTTAAGTGAAGGCGCTCTGGCAACCATGTCGGGAGTCATCATGTTTCAGTCACAGCAATTGAGGTTTATAGGAGTTACTAGTTTTTCAGCTCCAAATGTCTTTATAAAGTCATATAAATCATTTATGGTTTTTTCCAATTGTTGAGAGGAGCAGAAAATCCTTGCATTAATGAATCTCTCTCCAGTAAACTCTGAATGACAATGGGCACATTATGGGCTGTGGGGAGCATTTGGGTGTGGACAGGCATAGAAGGGCTTGCCTTAGGTGCCTTCGAGCAGTGAGTGGAGCATCCACGCAGCTGCAGCTGTTTTAACAAGCATTGGCAAAGCCAATAGGTCTCACCTATGCATGAGCTACTGGCTTCGCCAATATGTTTTAGCAATGTTGTACACCAGAGTGACTGTTGTTCAGAATGGATAAAAGTTAGTAGGGTAAACAATGGTGGAGATGTGTTTCGTAAAGTGGAGTGGAGTGGAGTGTTATGGAGTGGCGTAGAGTGGCGTACAGTAGAGCTGAGTGGCGTGGACAGGAGTGTAGTGGAGTGTCATAGAGTAGCGTACAGTGTTGTGCAGTGTCATGGAGGGAATAGAGTGTTGTAGAGTGGTACGGTATAGAGTTGAGGGGGTAGAGTGGAGCACAGTGTCAGAGTTGAGTAGAGTGTCGTAGAGTGGAGTGCCATTAGTTGTCATGCAGTGGTGTAGAGCAGAGTGGAGTGGCGTAGAGGGTGTTGTGTAGAGTGGAGTAGAGTGTTGTAGAGTAGAGTGGTGTACAGCTGAGTAGATTGTCATAGAATGGAGTAGCATAGAGTGGAGTACAGTGGAGTAGTGTGTCATAGAACAGAGTGGAGTAAAGTGGCATAGAGGACGTTGCGTAGAGTGTCGTCGAATGGAGTAGTGTCAAACAATGGCATAAAGTGGAGTAGAGTGTAGTGGAGTAGAGGGTTGTAGAGTGGGGTAGCAGAGTGGATTAGAGAGTGTCAGTGGAGCAGAGTTTAATGGAGTAGAGCATCAAAGAGTGGAGTATCGTGGAGTGGAGTGTCGTAGAGTGTAGTTTAGTATACTGGAGTTGAGTGGTTTAGAGTGAAGTGACGTAAAGTACAGTGGTGCAGAATAGACTGGCATAGAGTGAAACAGCGTAGAGTGCATTGGTTTTGAGTAAAGTGGTGTAGAGTGCATTGGTGTAGAGTACAGCGATGTTGAGTATCATAGAGTGCAGTGGTGCAGAGCGGTGCAAAGTAGATTGCAATGGCGTAGAGTACAATGGGGTAGAGTGGCGCAGAGTGCAGTAGAGTGGTGTAGAAAGAAGTGGTATGGGGTGGAGTGGTGCAGGGTTGGGTGCAGAGGTGTAGAGTAGAGTGGCGTTGTGTGCAGTGGCATTGAGTGCAGTGGTATAGAGTGCAGTGGCATAGAGGGCAATGGCATAGAGGGCAATGGCATAGAGGGCAATGGCATAGAGTGTAGTGGTGTAGAGTGCAATGGTGTATAGTGGCGCAGAGCTGACTAGTGTTGAGTAGAGTGCAGTGGCATAGAGTGCAGTCATGCAGAGTAGAGTGTCAGAGTGCAGGATCGTAGAGTACGGAGTCATAGAGTGATGCCGAGGAGAGTGGTGCACACTAGAGTGGTGCAGAGAGCAGTGACGTAGAGCAGAGTGCTGCAGGGCAGAATAGAGTGGTCTCAAGTGCAGTGATGTAGTGTGCAGTGGCATAGATTAGAATGAGTATAGTGTTGTAAAGTGCAGAGGTGCAAAGTAGTTGGCGTAGGTGTAGTGGTGAAGGGTGCACTGGTTTTGAGTAAATGGTGTAGAGTGCATTGGCATAGAGTGCAGTGGTTTAGAGTACAGTGGCATAGCATAAAGTGCAGTGGCGTAGAGTGAAGTACAGTAGCATAGAGTGCAGTGACATAGAGTAGATAGTGGAGTGGTGCAGGGTAGAGTATAGTGGTGCAGGGATGAGAGCAGTGGCATAAAGTAGAGTGGTGTAGAGTAGAATAGCACAGCATTGATTGCAGTGACTTGGAGTGGAGTGGCGCAGAGTGGCGTAGAGCGCAGTGGCATAGAGTGCAGTGGTGGAGAAGATTCTTTCTGAGTAGACTGAAGTGGTGTAGATTGGAGTGGTGCCAGGTGGAGTGGTATAGAGTAGTGGCATAGAGTGCATGTTACAGAGTGGAGTGGTGTGGAGTGGTGCGAGTGGAGTGGCCAAGACTGGAGTGGTGTAGAGTGAAGTGTCATAGAGTGCAGTGGTGCCTAGTAAATTAGAGTGACGTAGAGTGCATTGGCATAGAGTGCAGTAGAGTGGTACAGAGTAGAGTGTCATAGAGTTCAGTGGCAGAAAGTGCAGTACTGCAGACTAGAGTGTCGTAGAGTGCAGTTGTGTAGAGTAGAGTGGCATAGAGTGTATTGGTGCAGAGTGCACTGGCATAGATTGGTGCAGAGTAAAGTGGCAGAGTGCGTTGATGTAGAGTGGAGTAGAGTGCAGTGTCGAGAGTAGATTATAGTAGCATACAGTGCAGTGGTGTAGAGTAGATTGGTAGAGAGTGCAGTGGTATAGAGTGTATTGGTTTTGAGTAAATTAATGTAGAGAGCATTGACGTAGAGTGCAGTGGCATAGAATGCAGAAGTATAAAGTTGAGTGGCGTAGTGTGGAGTGGCACAGAGTGGATTGGCACAGAGTGAAATAGAGTGGTGTAGACTACAGTGGCATAGAGTAGATTGTTTCAGAGTAGAGCGAAGTGGTGTAGAGTGCAGTGATATGAGGTACAGTGTTGTATAGTGCAGTGGCTTAGAATAGATTAGAGTGGCTTAGAGTAGATTGGAATAGAGTTCAGTGGCATAGAGTAGAGGGGCAGAGAGTGTAGTGTTGCAGAGTTTACTGTCGTAGTGTGCAGTGGTGCATAGTAGAGTGATGTGGAGTGCAGTGGCGCAGAGTAGAGTGGCATAGAGTGCACTGGTGCAGAGTAGAGTGGCGTAGAGAGCAGTTGCATAGAGTACAGTGGTGCAAAGTAGAAAAGAGTGGCATAGAGTGAGGTAAATCAGAGTAGAATAGAGTGGTGTAGAATCCAGTGGCATAGAGTATAGTGGCTTACAGTGATTTGGTGCAGAGTAGATTGGCATAGAGTGTACTGATCTTGACTAAAGTGTGTAAAGTACATTGGTGTACAGTGCAGTGGCATAGAGTGCAGTGTTGCAGAGTAGGGTGGCATAGAGTGGAGTGGCGCTGACTGGTGTAGAGTGCAGTGGCGAAGAGTGTAGTGGTGCATAGTAGAGTAGTGTGGAGGTAGACTGCATTGGCGTAGAGTGGAGTGGTGTAGAGTAGCGAGGCGTCAAGTGGAGTGGAGCAGAGAAGAGCGCAGTGGACGGAGTGTGGATTCGAGTGGCGTAATGTGGAATAGTGCAGAGTAGAGTGCAGTGGAGTGGTGCAGAGTAGAGTGGAGTGGGGTAACGTGGAGTATGCATGGTATGGTAGCGTACTTACAATACAGACTACACTCACAATTGAAAAGGCTATTACATTTGCACTCACAGTTTTACTGATAAAAGCATACAGAGCACAAACGATAATGTGTGGAAATGTCATCATCCAATGTATTGATTAGATTGTCAGCACAGTTCATTTACAGACATTTAAATTGTGTTGTTTTCTAGAAATAAAAACGTCTGTACAGCCTTCCTTAAGCAGACCCCTACTAGCCAGCATGATTGTCACGTAAATCCTCTCACTTTGAAGTCAGAGAAAGAAAAATAAACACTAAGCTCACTGGAAGGCACATCCTGACATTTGACCTCCGTCTTTTAATGCACAGCAAATGTGACAAGATAAGAAGACGTAAAGGCCTGTTTACATACAGTGAGTTTGTGGAAGAATACAGTATACAAGGTTTGGGTAAAGGGAGGGACGAACTCGAGCTGGGTAGCCTAAAGAAAATAAAGTCAGCAAATAGAAAGCCAGAAAATGTGAGTTACAAACCACAAAGCCAATTGTAAGCAACGGGCAGACTGCATTCCTAGGTCAATTTTCTGAATGTCCCCAAGATGTCTTTAGCAAACCAGACAGCTGTGTTGTCTGGTAGGCTGCGACCTAAAGAGAGGGCTGATCAGTACCGTAACAAGGATGCCATGGGCCCTGGTGCAAGCAATGAAAATGCCTCCTTTGGTTGCTGTTGGAGTAGTAAATACAGTAATTATGAGGGTTCATTGGACCCCTCAGAGCTCTGGGCCCCGGTGCTACTGCTCCGGCTTCACCAATGGTAGCTACGCCCCTGGGAGTGGTTGACACATGTTCCCCAATGAATATACCACCAACATTTCCTTCTGCCAAGAATGCCCTGTTTAAGGATGCCAATCGGAAAAGCACAAGGGAAATGTAAGGGTCTAGCGGATCAAAATCTAAAGCTAGGAACAAATAAAGAACCTGCACAAGTATTAGCAGAAGAGCATAAAAGGACAAAAATTATTAAAATCAATAAAAAAATTGTAAAAAGTTCACATAAAAAGCTTTTAACAATTCATAGAGCGTTGAGTTTATCTGTTCAAGATGCCTACCAGTATTGAACTGGAATAAATAAAAACCTCCCTAGCATTGTCTGGTTTGCTAACTGGCTCTTAGAATGACAGATTAAACCAGTTCTGCGGCCGACTCTTCCATCCAGTGTCAATAATTAGCATTCCAATTATGCGTCAAAGGCTTGCTGACAGGAAACAGTACACTAATTCTGAAAAGCAGGAAGACAAGTTGTGGAGCAATCACTGAATACAACTAGCAGATCTCGCCATTTAGGAGGAATAGATGGCATCTCAAAGGGCCAGAGCAGAGGCCATGCCATTTGATGCCACTAAGAGGCCCAAGTGTCAGAAGCCTTTCATCTAAAGAATGCTCTCAAAAATGTGTCTATGCACACAGTAGAATAGAATGCTGTTTGGGGATCAGAGAGGGGTATTGGTTACTCAGTTCCATTGGGCTGGATCTGGCACAGCAATTAGAACCTCTAAGAGGAAAGTCTGACTTCTGCCATCTTGAATAAAGTCTTCCTGAAGGACTACAGTCAAGCAGCACAGGGAATGTTGAAAAAGACGATTGAATTTTGGTGTGAATGTTTCATTGATTAGCTCTAGTCTTTTCACCAGCTGGCAGATTGGATGAAATTGGCACCCTGCTGCCAGGTCAGTAGAACACTCCTAGACCTTTTGAGAGACCAGAGGACAAGAGAATAATGTGTGCTTGCTGCCTGTCAGTGATGAGGATTGAGGTGTGCCCTGCTCTCCACGTGTATCATGAGACTGAAAGTACTCTTCAAGGTTCTTCCATGTTCTACCTCAGGAACACTAAAGAATGAAGAATCTTGTTTGGGAGAACCAGGGACCCAGCTGGAAGTGGACTGTTCTGTATCCTGCTGAATCCTAGGAGGAGATGGATGATAGAGCGAAATGTTCTTGTGAATTATAGGGGTGCATCATAATCACTGGTAGTTCGCACCCGCATGTACTCAGACTTATATTCGTATATATTCAGTTGTATATCCATGCATGTTTAGTAAGAGTGAATAGTTCACTAATATTAAGTGAACTACGCAGTATAATTGTATTATGATAATTATGCAATGTAATGTTTATTGAATTGTGTGAAAAATAACGCATAGAGAAATTAGTTTGTGTGTAATTTAATTGCAGTAGTTTAAACGTGCACTATATTAAAGTTGCACATGTAATTCATTTTTGCATATGAATTGTAATGAAAATGCTTATAGGGAAAAGTAAGGTGTGTGTTTAAAAGTCATATGTAAAGGCCTGACTACATATATGCTTAGGAAGGCCTGGTTTATTCTTATGTTAGCTTATTTTTGTAGGCAGAGAAAAGTTTCTCTTGGTAAGGCTCTCTGGGCACAAACGGTAGGTTTAATTAGCACAGTAGAAGGTTTCTGTTGAACGTATCTTTTGTTGCAGGTGCAAGGACACATGTCTCGTTAGTAAAAGACTAACTCTTTGTTTTAAAAAGTTAGAGAGATGGGAGGCATGGTACGGGAGTGCAATGGAATTTAGGGATGATACTTTCAGTGGAGAAGGTGCCTGGGACTCAAGGTCATCGCAACCGTCCAGGATGAAGTAACTGCTTCGATGGAAAAGTACAAGAAAGAAGACCTGGCCAAGGAGGCGTGACAAAGGCGTGTATAATTGTATTAGGGTTTTGTATTAGGGATAGTGCCCTGAGGGAGGAGGCGAGAGAAGAGGTAGGGGAGACCAGAGAGGAGGACAGAGAGTGTCCTGAGGAAGGAGCATAAAAGAATCTGAGCTTAGGTATTATGTGATTGCACTTCTGAGGAAGTCTTCACAGCTGACACCTTTTATTTACTCTTGCCTGGGAAAATCGTTATGTAGGGAGGTCACTAAGTGTTAGGGTAGGGACAGCAATCGATTTAAAGCTTGCTTAGATAAATGAAGAGCAACGTAGAAATTGGAGCAATCATAGCTTGGTTGATCCTTCTAGAACTATCGATCCTCTTTATTCTGAGTCGGATGAGACTCCTGCGTAGGTTATTATTTGTATTAGTGCCCATCTATTTCTTTAACCTCGTGTTGAGGTGTTTGCATGTCCAGTTATTTTTGGCGATAATAAATTCATAAACTTGAATTCGGAGTCAGTGGTCCTTTCAGACAAAATTAATGCTGTTATATAACCAGATGAGATTCTCTCCTTTACACTATTCAACAGGTAAAAAGATCTTGGCGACCAGAAGGTTCTTATAGATAATTAGATAAGAATCGGCGTTATCAGTTGGTAGCAGAGTAGGATGGTTACCTTTGATGGTAAGGGAGATCTAGAGCAAGATAGGAGATTAAGTTGCCCCATAGAGCCCGGAGTGACGTAGATCCAGTGGACCGTAGGAGAAGGATGTCGGAGGTCGTTGAAAACTGACGGAGAGTGACGGTGCGGCGGAAGTAGCAGTTCGTGGTAGAGTGAGTATGAAAAGAGTGGTGTTTGGTAGATTGCGGTGTTTTATTGTTGTGTGATGTCTTGCGGAGTTGGAACGAGAGTTGTGTGATTGAGGACCGCACCGTGAGCGCGCGCGGTACCGGATGATTTATTGTGGTGTAGAACACACCCAGAGTTGAGAGCGTTGACCAGAGGTTGTGGGGGTCACGAGACGTCATTGACAGACCCACTGAAGATAGGGAACACATGTGTGAGTGTGTGAATAACCAACGCAGGTCGTAGGTTATTGTGTGCAGAACATCGAGTGATTGAATCCTATCGAATGTGTTAGAGGCGATTGTCCGGTCGATTCGCGGACAGACGGTTGCCAGATTGAGGTCAACAAGCTCGAGAGGCTGATCGGTCATTGGTGGACTGACAGTCAGAGAGGTAATTGTTCGGTAGGACGGACATTACTTCAGAGTATGATTGGGACAGGTGCGAGCGAGAACGAGTGAATTAGGAAGGAGGGGAACTGCTGCGAGCGGAGGAATAGTGACGTCAGACAAGTGCCGCGCTGCGATAGGCCGGTTGGTGTGAGCCACGCTGGCATTGGTGGATTGAAATCAGGAAGCAAAAGCTGACATTTTGAGTGCAAATAAAAAGTTGATTCATCATGAAATGTTTTAAAGTTTTACGGGAACTTTGTAGAGGTGATAGACATGTGGTTACTCGGGAAGGAGAGGAAGCTCCTCCCGAGGATACGCCAGCACATTATATGGCAAAGAATGTAGGATTGCATACTATAATTTGGCTTGAGAATTGGCATAAAATGACAGAAGGAGAAGGAGAATTGACTTTCCCACGCTATGGTACTTTCAGGTTAGAGGTTTTGTACCAGCTAAAAAGTATAATGGCTTCTTACGACCACTACCTAGACCGACACAGTTTGAGGCGTTACATGCGTGGATTAGAGCAGCGTATGATAGGAAGAAAGACAAGAGCCAGGAAAGGGTGAAGAAATCGATCAGGGCATTCCAAGATGCAAGGTGGGATGCACTGGAGAAAAGGTGGAGAGGGAAACGATTGAGGGAGATAAATTATACCCACTGCTAATACAAAATGGAAAGATTACAAGAATCGATGAGGACGACAGTGATACAGACGACAGCCTGTTAGATAGGTTGTTGGCAGAGAGGCCACCTCCATTTAATCCAGATTCAGAGGAGGGAAAACCGGCTCCAGCAGTAACAATTGATGAGAGACAGAATCAGACTAGCATGAGAGTAGTGGGAAGGATTTCCACAGGAACGGAAGGGGCAACGACGTCTATGATAACACAGCCTCCTGTTGGGAACACAAGGTTACCGGACTCCTTGACAGTACCGGTTACCATTGGCCCTATAGTACCGGTATATGACCCAGACCGAGTGAGAGAAGAGAGCTCCGTACAGATGGGAAGGGAAGAAGTAACCAGTGAGAGTGGGAATGGGTTAGGAGTACGGGTGGTTCATTTCCCAAGACCATTGGAGACAAGTACGCCGCTACCGGCTACTGCAGACTCTTCCTTTAGACAGGAGGATGAGAGACCAGTCAGACCGAGGTCTTTGCACGAATCCAAGTCAGCTTTGAGGATGTGGACACCAACAGTAACAAACCAAAGTGATAGGATGCCAGGAGATAGGGAACAAAACATCTCGGAAGACAGACCAAGTTCCAGGAATATGATGGAAGGGAATAGGTCACAAGGACAGAATAGTGACTGAGATGAGCGGGACGGTTCAAATTGTCGAGAAGTACTGAGGAGTGCAGTACAGGCAAGGTTGCTAGACGTAGTAAGGTTGAAAGTAGAGGTAGACGAGATGATTAGCGGGAGTCTGCCTTTGGAACGAATAGAAATGTATGGATCAGATGAGCTGCTGTTCGTAGCAAAAGATGTGACTCGAAAAGCTAGAATAGCACATGAAAACTTAACGCGTTGGCCAAAAGATATGAGGTAGACCTGAATAAAACTAAAACGTTGCAAGGACCGCATAGATTACAATACAGTGACCAGGAGCTGGAAGAGAAAAGAATCACAGGATTAAGGACACACACCAGAGATCTGATTGTAGGAATGCGGATATGGATTTTGTTGGACAAATGGGAAGAAAGGTGGTCCAAGAAGAAAATAGCAAAGAAAGCTGAGGGGGAAACGCCGCCTCCAGGAGGGGGGGCGATGGGTGTCGGAAATTTTCCTTTACGGGAAGTACAGAATGGGGGGTATGTGCATGTGCCGTGGAATAGGGGTGATTTGGCTGCATTTACAAATGATTTTCCTCGGCTGAGGGAGAAACCAGTAGAGTGGTACAAGCAGGTTGAGCGGTTTGTTAAAATTTCAAAAGTATTGTGGATTGATTTGAACACCTTGTTTGACATAGTGGTGCCGGGAGATTTGTGGACAGCTTGTAAAGTCGCTGTCGAGTGGCCGACTTCGGAACCTGAAAGGGAGGCGGTTACAAATGGTCCATCACCCCTAGTAATGAAAAAATATGAGCAGGTGATTACATGGCTAAAACTGAAGATTTCACCTCAGGATATAGATTGGGTTAAGATAGATCGGACTGTACAGGAACCCAAAGAAACGGTGCATGAATATTACGAAAGACTTCTGCAAGCTTTTAAACAGTATAGTGGATTAGATACGTTAGACCCCAAGGATATGGGACAGTTTGTCTCAAAGTTTGTACTGGGTCTGAGATCAGAAGTCAGTCTCATGATACAGCACCATCTGATCTGCTGGCAGAACAAGCCGGTAGATGAAATTTTGAGGTATGCAAGATACTGTAGTGATGAGGTGGAATCGAAACATCGGAAGCTAAAAGACAAATTGATGCTTGTCCAGATGCAGACAGCACAGGGTCAGTCTAATGGAGGGACCTTAGGAAGAAAACAAGGAAATTTCCAGGGGAACCAGAATGGGCAAGGACAGGGAAAGAGAAAACCAATAGACCCCAAGACGGGAGTGGACGTGGCCACGTTGAAGAAGACCACTGCGTGTCATCTTTGTCGTCAGGTCGGACATTGGAAACGCGAGTGTCCTTTGAACCCAGTTAATCAGTTGCAGGAAGAGGAAGAGGGAGTTCAGGCACCCACGCAAGAGGTAGTTAACACCGTGACGAGGCCTAGGTGATGAAAGGGGGATATACAGCCCTCACGCACAGGTTCCCCAGGCTCCAAGGATTTCACAAGGAATACGAACGTACCAACAGATGCCCCTGTTCGAAGACTATGACGAGAGTAGCTCAGACCCTTTATCCTGACGGTGCCTGAGGGGGAGGAAGACTGCACGCTTGGAGCGGTCTTGGAGGTAGACCAGAGAGGACCTTTGTGGAGGCAGATATTGAGGGTCATCCTGCCACACTTTTGGTTGATACTGGTGCTACCCGGTCTACTGTAAGATCAGCAGTGGTCCCTAACCTACCCCTCTCGGGACAATCAATCCAGGTTGTTGGAGTAGCGAATAAAAGAATAAGCAGCTCGTTGACAGAACCGATCTTAGTAAAGATAGGTTCCTTCCAAACTAGACATCAGTTTGTAGTGTGTGATACGAGTCCAGTTTGCCTTTTGGGAAGAGATCTGTTGTGCAAGTTGAACTGCACGATTTATTGTACGCCTCAGGGAGTGGAGGTCCAGACGAGGGATGACAATGTTGACTTTAAGGTTACAAATCAGCACCTATGCATAGATCTGTACTCAATGGTGACGGTGGAAGAACTTCCACCTGACTTGAGAAACGCAGTGTCATCTGTGGTGTGGGATTTCGCAGGCGATGAAATAGGTCTAATCAGAGGGGTTGAACCAGTGCGGATTGAGGTGAAGCAAAATGTTGATTTCCCAGGACACCTCAATACAACTTGTCGCCTGAAACGATTGCAGGGATAAAACCTGTGATCGAGACTTTCATTGAGAAAGGCATTCTGAAAGAGATCAGAGGTAGCCCCTGTAATTCACCTATTATGGGACTACAGAAACCGAGCGGGAAATACAGGATCGTGCAAGACCTGCGAAAGGTCAACACGATAGTTGTCCCTTGTTGTCCAGTGGTACCGAATCCTTCAGTAATACTGTTCCAGATCCCATGCGAAGCCGAGTGGTTTACGGTCATCGACTTGTGTCAAGCCTTCTTTCGATACCGCTCCATGAGGAAAGCCAATTTCTCTTTGCATTCAGGCTGGAAAATCGCGTGTTAACATGGTGTCGTATCCCTCAAGGGTATAAAGAAAGTCCATCGATCTTTAACCAGATCCTGAAAAAGAATCTTGAGAGCCTTGTGTTGCCGCAGAACTCAGTCCTCGTGCAATACATAGACGATTTACTCATTGCCTCAGAAACAGAAGATGCTTGCAGAATTGACACTGTAGCCCTGTTGAACCACTTAGCAGAGAATGGACATAAGGTGTCCCCGAACAAGCTGCAGTACTGTTTGAATGAGGTACAGTACTTGGGACACAGATTGGAAAAGGCAAGAGAAAGGTGTCGCCAGACCGAATTGAGGCAATAATGAGTATGGCAGTACCCACCACACAGAGAGAAGTTAGGATGTTCCTGGGAATGGTCGGCTACTGTCGACAGTGGAGTCCTAGTTTCTCCTTGAGAGCAAAGCCTTTGCAGAGGCTTACACACAAGGATGTGAGTGATCCGGTACCATGGGACGAGGAGTGCTTGATGTCATTCCTGAAACTGAGAGAGGAATTGTGCAGTGCTCCGGCACTGGGGATGCCTGATTACAACAAGGCCTTTTCATTGTTCTGTTGTGAGAGGGAAGGATGTGCATTAGCAGTCTTAGCTCAGAACCATGGAGGTGTCCGTAGACCAGTTGCCTAGTTCTCAGCTACTCTAGATCCAGTAGCTTCTGCGTTGCCCGGATGTCTAAGATCCGTTGCTGCAACAGGTGTCAGCATTGAAAGATGTAAAAGCATTGTAATGGGACATCCACTGACTGTACATGTGCCACACTCGGTTGAGTTATTGATGACCAGGACCAAGACTCAGCACCTAACGAACAATAGGTTGACGAGGTACGAGCAAGTCATACTTGCCACAGAGAATGTGACTCTGAAAAGGTGCTCTGTCTTGAACCCTGCGACATTGATGCCTACACCGAACGCAGATGATGAAGATTGTGCGGACCATGATTGCCTCGATGTGACCGAACTTTGCACCAAACCGAGACCTGACATTGTCGATGAACCACTGGCTGACCCAGATGAAATTTTCTTTGTCGATGGTTCATGCTTAAGGGACAGTGTTGGGCAATTGAGAGCAGCGTTTGCTGTGTGTACCATTTCGGGAGTGGTCGAGGCTGCTTGCCTAGAAGGAGTACGCTCTGCGCAGGTAGCTGAGATCATTGCCTTGACCCGTGCCTGTTTGGCCGCTGATCAAATTCGAATCACGATTTACACCGACAGCCAATATGGGTTTGGTGTGGTGCATGACTTCGGGCAGTTATGGTCTCAGAGGGGATTTTTGACATCATCTGGCTCACCCATTAGGAATGGAGAATATGTAAGACAACTGTTGGATGCATTACAGCATCCGAAGGAAATTGCTGTTGTTAAATGTTCCGCGCATGGGAAAGGGGAAGACTTTGTGTCATTGGGCAATAATTACGCAGACGAGGTTGCCCGGTTCTGTGCAGAACAAGGATGCATATTCACAGATAGATACGCAGGGGAGAGCCAAGAAAGAACCGAGCTCAACATAATGTTGGCCATGGCAGACACTTGGGAAGAGCTCAAGCGATTGCAGGATGAAGTCTCAGACCAGGAGAGAGAGGGATGGATCAAAGCTGGTTGTGAGAGAGGAGACGTGGATGTGTGGGTCTCCAGTGATGGGAGAGCCATATTACCAGAAGAGCTGTTGAGTCCGATGGCAAGGCTGATACATGGACAGGCACACCTTGGTAGAGATGCAATGATGAGGGTGTTTAGACAGACGTGGTACAACCCACGATTTTGGGCAATGGCTGAAACAGTATGTCAGAGGTGTGTTACGTGTCAGCAAATGAACGCTGGAAAGAAAACTGTAGTTACATTGAGTCACATTGGGAGGTCAGGTGGACCTTTCAACAGGATACAGCTAGACTTCGTGGAAATGCCTAAGTGTAATGGGTTGAGGTACATTTTAGTGCTGGTATGTGTATTCTCACGGTGGATGGAGGCTTACCCAACACGCAGGTGTGACACTCTCACAGTGGCTAAGTTATTGTTGAGGGAGCTCATCCCTAGGTTCAGGATCCCAACCTCTTTGGAATCTGATAGAGGAAGGCACTTCCACAGTGAAATCATGAAGTTACTTTGTGCTGCATTGAATATTGACCAGAGACTCCACTGTAGTTACAGACCAGAGGCTTCTGGGATGGTGGAGCAAGTTAATGGAACTTTGAAGGCCCGGATGGCAAAAATGTGTTCTTCGACATCCCTGAAATGGCCCGATGCTTTGCCGCTTGTGTTGATGAGCATGCGAAGTGTCCCAGACAGGAAAACCGGGTTGTCCCCCACGAGATACTAATGGGAAGGGCAATGAGGTTGCCGGCAGTACCAGCTACAGCTTTGATAAGCATCACTGATGACTTGATTCTCGATTATTGTAAAGGACTATCTGATGTGGTCCGTTCTGTATCCCAGCAGGTTCAAGCTGCAGTGGTCCCAGCCTCGAGTGATCTGTGCCACGACTTGTGTCCCGGAGACTGGGTGCTTGTCCGGAAACATGTGAGGAAGAGTTGCTTGGATGCCCGCTGGCGTGGCCCGTACCAGGTGATACTCATCACGAACACAGCAGTAAAGTGTGGAGGATTGCCGAACTGGGTGCATGCCTCCCATACCCGCAGAGTTTCAGCACCCTTGGAAGAAACAGCTCCTCTCGTAAATGAAAATCCAGCTGATGTGGCAGGGCCACATGAGAGGACAAGTCAAGCTGTAAGGGTCGCTGACACAGCTGGTGGTGCACTAGAGCAAGCTGAAGGGGGTTTCCACAGTTCGAACCCTGACTCAGACACCGAAGACAGAAACGGTGCAGTGGGCGGAGAAGAGTCAGATTCAGCAGAAAGAGGAAGTAGTGCACTGGTTATAGCAGGGGAAGGCAGACGAACGAACAGAAGTGAGGAAAGTTGGCCTGAAAGACAGAGGCGACGGAACCTGAGGTTAGCACCTGAAAGAGACCTTGCCCCAGTGTCTGAAGCGTCCGAAACAGAGGCAAGTGACGAAGACCAGGCTCAAGATAGTCGGCGAAGGTCGAAAAGAACAAGAGTACCTTGTCGCAGATACTCTACCCCTGAGTGGACTTACACAGTGTTTGATGCAGGGGGTAGTGAGTACGGGAAGGCTGAGGTCAGTGCTGGTGGTCCGTCGGAGCCCGAATGTGGTAGTGAAGGTGGTGCTGCAGTTGCCAGGGCTCAAGTAGAAGGAATACTGACCCTCACAGTTCCGAATCCCCGCTTCTGAGTGAAGTTCGAAACTTGGTTCTGCATCGACTCGAATTTCCGTCTTTTGGGTTTGAGCCGTCTTCACATGAAATGGTAATCTTGCGTCTTGAACTTTTGTATCACGTTCTGGAACTGCTCAATGAGGATCTTATTGTGGATCAACTATAAACTGTAAATAAAAGTCTAAAAGAAGAAGATAACCTAGGTCCGAGTGGAAGAAGAATAAACTTAGGGACTTTCCACAGAAGAGGAACGAAAACTAGGGAAGTCTTTTTCTGGACTGTGTAAATAAGATTGTGATCGAAAAGGGAAAATCCGGAGATTTCATGGTTGCTCGAGCTGGTTAAGCAAGTCACGAGTAAAGGACACAGAGACTTTTTCAGGGTTCATTGCTATAACCAAGAACTTTTGAGAACTTTCGAAACCATGGAGCCGGGAGATCCCAATCGTAGATCTAAGTGGATTGTAGGCGTACTTATAAGTAGTGTGATAGTTTCTATAATCATAGTAATCATAGTCTCATATATTGGGTCGCATGAGCTAGAAGTGAAGGGGGTGCCAGGGACACCTACACCTACTACACCTAGCCAAAAAGGGGTAAACATGGGAGCTGACAGAGCTTTGCTATTAGAAGAAAGTCGTAGGTTACATATAGATTTGTCTAGGAGTGATTTTAAGCTTAATGCATATGCTAAGCTGCTATATGAGTATGTTGATGTGATGGATGCGAAAGATTGTTATGTGTGTATGCAGTTGCCTGCTTCAGTGGACGAGGGTATTAGATACCACCATCTTCCACTGACTTATGGAATTTCATGTAGTCTTTTGCTTAGTATATTTTATGAGAGAGATCAGTTTGAGTATTTCTTTTCCAATTTCGACGCAGTGCTTCCTGAAGTCCCAGCTTACAAGCATTTGAATAAGTATGACTATTATAAGACCGAGGATAGACTCAGGAAGTTCTTCATACCGAGTTTGGAATTGGATACAGCATTCGCTCACAGACACAATCTGACCTGCTCGTTGTCAGATGTAGAGAAAATGTTTGTAGATCAGGTAGAGGACAGGTATAGAAAGCTGACCCAGTCACGAGACATGGGGCATAACAGACATGATTGGACAGATGAGGAAAAGTTGCATAAGACAAAGGGAAGCTATGGTCCTATAGCGTTAGACAAAGAGCAGAGGGGTAAGCTGTGTATAAGGCGTTATCAGACTTACTACGAAAAGGTTGCAGTGGGACAAAGCACTTGTGATCACGTTTTCACCATGGCAGATGTGGCAAAAGATTTTCTCCAAGGTCCTGTACAAGTGATACCAACGGTGTATTTTGTGTGTGGGAAGAATGCTTATGTGAGGTTGCCTGCAAATTGGTATGGAACATGTTATTTGGCAATAATATTTCCAAAGATTTACCATACAGAGGATTTGGAACTTCTAGAAAGTGGGAAGCATTCAAGAGCGAGAAGAGCTGCAAGTGCAGGAATTGTTGTGGGGGATATCTTTGGAGCTATGATACCCAGTCTGGGAGTAGTCTTGAATGATGTGAAAATTCGGAGATTAGCGACTGTGGTAGATGAATTTTCAATGAATACAGCAAAGTCATTGGTGCTGGTGGAAGGAGAGATGTTGTCGATAAGGGCAATGGTTTTGCAGAATCGCCTTGCTTTGGATGTCTTGTTGGCAAAAGAGGGCGGAGTCTGTAAATTGTTGAAGGTTCAAGAGTGCTGCACTTATATACCAGACCGTAGCAAATATCTGGAGAAATATATAAGTAATATCACTACCATCCACACAAAAATAGCGGATTTGACCGAAGAGGGGGCTTGGGAAAAAGTTGGCAAGGGATTTGGTCAAGTGGGAAGCTGGTTTGCAAATCTAGGAAAGGGATTCCTTGGGTATGTTCTGAGACCCCTCCTTATCGTGGTGGTTTGTGTGGTCTGTCTGTGGATTTCGATCAAGGCCTACAAGTGGTATCGAGCAGGCCGAGCCAAGAGAGCTTTGAGGGAAAATGAGATGAGATTGGCGAGACTGCAGGACAGTCAATATCAGAGGCTCAAGAGCATGGAGAAACTAAGATCAGGAAAAATGGCAACGAGTTCTGTTTAGGTCGGTTCTTTCTCCAAGGGAGTTGAATGAAATGTGATGACAGGAGTCATCAAAGGGGGGAACTGATAGAGCGAAATGTTCTTGTGAATTATAGGGGTGCATCATAATCACTGGTAGTTCGCATCCGCATGTACTCAGACTTATATTCGTATATATTCAGTTGTATATCCATGCATGTTTAGTAAGAGTGAATAGTTCACTAATATTAAGTGAACTACGCAGTATAATTGTATTATGATAATTATGCAATGTAATGTTTATTGAATTGTGTGAAAAATAACGCATAGAGAAATTAGTTTGTGTGTAATTTAATTGCAGTAGTTTAAACGTGCACTATATTAAAGTTGCACATGTAATTCATTTTTGCATATGAATTGTAATGAAAATGCTTATAGGGAAAAGTAAGGTGTGTGTTTAAAAGTCATATGTAAAGGCCTGACTACATATATGCTTAGGGAAGGCCTGGTTTATTCTTATGTTAGCTTATTTTTGTAGGCAGAGAAAGTTTCTCTTGGTAAGGCTCTCTGGGCACAAACGGTAGATTTAATTAGCACAGTCGAAGGTTTCTGTTGAACGTATCTTTTGTTGCAGGTGCAAGGACACATGTCTCATTAGTAAAAGACTAACTCTTTGTTTTCAAAAGTTAGAGAGATGGGAGGCATGGTACGGGAGTGCAATGGAATTTAGGGATGATACTTTCAGCGGAGAAGGTGCCTGGGACTCAAGGTCATCGCAACCGTCCAGGATGAAGTAACCGTTTCGATGGAAAAGTACAAGAAAGAAGACCTGGCCAAGGAGGCGTGACAAAGGCGTGTATAATTGTATTAGGGTTTTGTATTCGGGATAGTGCCCTGAGGGAGGAGGCGAGAGAAGAGGTAGGGGAGACCAGAGAGGAGGACAGAGAGTGTCCTGAGGAAGGAGCATAAAAGAATCTGAGCTTAGGTATTATGTGATTGCACTTCTGAGGAAGTCTTCACAGCTGACACCTTTTATTTACTCTTGCCTGGGAAAATCGTTATGTAGGGAGGTCACTAAGTGTTAGGGTAGGGACAGCAATCGATTTAAAGCTTGCTTAGATAAATGAAGAGCAACGTAGAAATTGGAGCAATCATAGCTTGGTTGATCCTTCTAGAACTATCGATCCTCTTTATTCTGAGTCGGATGAGACTCCTGCGTAGGTTATTATTTGTATTAGTGCCCATCTATTTCTTTAACCTCGTGTTGAGGTGTTTGCATGTCCAGTTATTTTTGGCGATAATAAATTCATAAACTTGAATTCGGAGTCAGTGGTCCTTTCAGACAAAATTAATGCTGTTATATAACCAGATGAGATTCTCTCCTTTACACTATTCAACAGGTAAAAAGATCTTGGCGACCAGAAGGTTCTTATAGATAATTAGATAAGAATCGGCGTTATCATGGACTTGGATCCTTCACTGGAAGCCTGGGAGCTTTGTGAAAGACCAGGACTGACCTTTCTAGGATCTGCAAGAATTTGGAACGATTGGTGTAAAAAGAAGCAGGGGTAGGGAGACCTGTCTCATCCTTTGCGTCCTCCAAAATAAGCACCAAGAGAGGACTGAATGCATTTGAGTACACCAGCCTGATAGATAACTGATTGACTCAGACTCAAGCTCTTTATGAATCAGAACATTTTAGTGATAGCAGTTTTTATTTTTTTGAAGCAAGAGCAAGTTTTGGTGGTCTTTTTGGTCATGCACATAGAACAACATTGGCTTTTACAACCTCATTATTTCTAGGGTATTTTATGACATTTTTCTCAAAAAACATTTCCTGTTCCCTAATCAGTTTTTAACCATGTTTGTATCATTTTGCTTTCTAAATTTTTTATTTAATGATCCAAATTAGCTTGAGAATTTTATTTTTGTACCTTTATCCTATTTGTTTGCCATTGCTCGAACCTACAACACATTTCTCTGCCAAATGACCAAGAATAAATATCCCCCCTCTGGGATGAGAGGCATGGATGTCAGATCACCAAAATTCCAAGTGTAGCAGAAATGGCATCTTGATGCCTTTCACCCTGATTACATTCCTTTTCCCATTGTCAATAGACTCCTATTTGCTGAAGGCGCGGAGGAAAGCCAAGACGTTTAAACTACAGGAAGTAAAACATTGTAAAAAAAATTCCTTTACTTTCTGTTTTTAGAGCAAACTTCCAGGTCTCTGAGATTCGGGCTCGTAAGAGTAGTACCAGAGATACTAAGGGGCAAAACATGGGTCGCAGGTGCTGACGATGGCGGGTCCTGCCAATGCATTGAAAGTTTGAAGGACAGCTCTATCCACATGACGGAGCCATTTCGAAAACTTTCAAATTTTTTTAATT
The DNA here is from genome assembly GCA_963921515.1 of Calotriton arnoldi. NCBI lineage: Eukaryota > Metazoa > Chordata > Amphibia > Caudata > Salamandridae > Calotriton > Calotriton arnoldi. Next base: position 421,489 of record CAWUFW010012822.1, read on the forward strand.
TTCAAAAACAAAATCCCAAAGCTTCTCCCATGATGTCCCATATGGTAGTTTTCACTGTCCCATAATGCCAAGTTTTACCTGGCAGTGACAGAAAGCAAAAACTTGCTATTTGTTCGCCCACTCTAAATAGAGCCGGCAGACACATGGTGAAACCTCTGACGGCCCTTACTCTGTCAGGTCGTCGGGGGGAGTATGTCAGCGGCGGAAATGGACTCTCTGCCGTTGACATACCAAAGGACTAAGGGGTGCAAACCCTCAGTTTGACAAAGAGGGTACTCCATCACCTTTGCGACGGGGTACCCTCCCTGCCAAACTCTAAATCTGCCCTATGTCTGTTAAATGGTTTTGTACACAACATTAAAGTAAAATAAGGTGCTGTTCCAATAAAAAGTCAAAATAGATGTGTGTCAGTTTATTTAAAGCATGAGGTTAAGGCAGAAAGGGTTAATTTCGCCAACAGAATATTGTGGTGGTGGTTGGAAAAGAAGTGAATGGTGCTGATATCAGACTGTGTCAGTTTAAAAGCTTTAAATGAGAAAATATGATATTTGGGCACCCAACAACAATAATGCGCAATTTATTACACAAAAGTAACAAAAAAGGTGTGGGAAATGGAAAGTGATGAGGACAGTAAGATAAAAGACAAACAGAAAAGTGTATCAAGATGGTGCTGCTCACATTAAGGCTCCTCTTAACCCTGCCAGTGCCTCTAATATGGTGTAGTGAAACACCTCAGCTACATCTGCTGCTTTCCAAAAAATAAAGTGACAGACCTGTGTATTCATGGGAAAAGATGTGATGTTTCAGAATTCTGGCTACAGTTCAAATCAAGCTTGGATAACCACAGGATCTCATTGATGTTGCGGGTGATACATGTCCATGCAAATTCTCGCGTTCTAGGCTGTTTTTGGCATTGATGGCCCTACCTCTTATAGCCTTTCAGGTTTTTGCTCCATTTGTAGATGGATGATGTAGGGGAGCAAGAAGCCCAAGTTGCTTACTCTTGAGACACCCGGATCTTGGAACAGTTTGTTGTATTTTTTCAATCAGTTTTCTACTTTTTAATTACAATTGAAGCATTAGTTTAGCATTAGTTTTTCTGTTGTGCTGCCCCTAACCCTATCTTCATTATAAATAACAAGGAAGATGTCTCGGTATCTGTAAGCCAGATACTGCATTTGAAGCTCCTCTTCGGAAGAAGCATATTAAAAACTCCATGAACATTGCATCCAGTTAGCAGTCGGGATTAAATTAGTGCCTTGACATTCATAGTCATGTCCATTAAGACTGTGATGACTTCCTTACACTTCTAAATGCCACTTTAAGTGAGTGCAATAGGTTTTTCTCTTTTCTGGACCATGTAGATGGAATGAATCACCTGTTTTGGTATCTTCTTTGAATCACTCTGAAAGTCCACCTCCCCCAGGCCCAACCAGTCAAGCCACCATTCTTTGTCCACCCTAATGCCTGTTGCTTCGTCCCTCTCCTGACAGGCACATGTTTGTAAACTGGTTTTGTTTGTATTTGAAGATTCTTTTTCCTTTGGCTGAGCACTCTTCCCTGTGTGACAAGACACCTCCACAGAATATACATGGTCGTCTTCTATTTTGGCATCAGAGTTTCGATGCCAGGCTCAACATGTTATCCCTCAACCCACGTCAGACCACCCTCTATGGGGGTTCATCTTTAATGGCTACTGGTACGAAAGCAGGGCTTTCTCTGCGTGAGTAAGACCTCTGACCCTCGGTCTAGGTCCACTCCCTCCCTGCAGCTCCGCTGTGCCGTCTCTTGCCTCCAGACCCCGACCTCCTCCTTGGGAGGTTCGAGGCTGCTGCCCGCTCCTGCACCTGCTGCCCGCTCCAACTGGGACCAGACTGCCTGCAACCACCGTAACCTTTCTCAGCCGTTTTTTTTCTTAATTTTTTTCCCTGTTGTGCCACTGTTATTGTGCCCATCTGTGTCTTGCTCTAATTCCACCACTGTTTTTATTTTCTCGTGCCTGCCTGTTCCTTTCGCCGCTGCTGCCCCTGCGGCCCCTCCCCCCCGGAATTCCCCCCTCCCGCCTCCCAGCCTCTCCTCCCTCCCACCTCCCCTACTTAATGGCGGCCGCTGCGCGGTCGCGCAGCAGACGTGCCGCCGGCGCGCCAAAGGCAAACTTGTCTGCGCCCAACCGCGACCCGACCGCGGCCAGCGCCAGGAACCCTGGACCTCCCACTACCCATCGCTACAATAGCACCACCCTCCTCGCACTCAACCCTGGAAGACTTAGAGAATGCCAACAGGCCTCGCCGAACACGACCCACAGCCAGTTCTCCTGCCTCCACTGCCGCCAGACCCTCACCGCCACCCCGGCCTCCAACACCGCCGACGCCACCACCGGCGACACCCTAAAATGCATCCTCCTCAACGTACGGTCCGTACACAAACACGCCATGGAAATCTGGAACCTACTCGACTCTCTCTCGCCCGACATCGCCTTCTTCACAGAGACCTGGACCAACGCATCCTCCACCCCCGACATCAGCACCGCCATCCCAGACGGATACAAGATCCAGAGGAAAAACCGACCCAACCACCCAGGAGGGGGCCTCGCCATCGCCCACAAGAGCACCCTCCGCCTCACCACCTCCAGCGAAACCTTCCCCTCCGCCGAACACCTGCACTTCCAGATCCAGACCACCCCCAAAGCCACACTCCGAGGAACCCTCATCTACAGACCCCCCGGCCCCCGAACACCCTTCGCCACCACCATCACCAACTTCATCGCACCCCACGCCATCGCCTCAACAAACTGCATACTCATTGGAGACCTGAACTTCCACCTCGACAACCCCAGCGACCCCAACTCAACTATCCTTCGTGACAACCTCGCCAGCATCAGACTTAAACAACTCGTCAACACACCGACCCACAGAGCAGGACACACCCTCGACCCCATCTTCGCGACAGGAAACAGCGTCCAATTCAGCCACACAACGCAGCCGCCATCGACCGACCACCACTGCGTACACTTCGCCATCAACAAACCCAAGGCACCCAAACCAGCCCCACGCCCACCACGAAGGAACTGGAGCAAGGTTACCGACGACCAACTTAACTCCACCCTCACAAGAGACAACCACACCTGGGCACCCAACGCAAACGACGCAACTAGAGAACTCCACACCTGGAACTCCAACTGCGCAGACGAGCTTGCCCCGCTACGCAACCCCGACAGACAATGCCCCAGGAAAGCCGCCTGGTTCACCACCGCTCTCCAAGAAGCCAGACACACCTGCAGACGCCTGGAGAAGAACTGGAGAAACACCAAGACAACCAAAAACCACACCACCTACAAGGACGCCATGACGGACTACCACAACCAGATCAGAGCCACCAAGAGGAACTTCATCCACAACAAAATCCTGGCCAACTCCACCAACTCCAAGGAACTTTTCAGTGTCATTCAAGAATTCATCAACCCACGCAGCGAAGCCACAGACATCACCCCATCCCAAGACCTCTGCGACAAGCTTGGAACCTATTTCCACCTCAAGATCAAAAACCTCTACGACAACTTCATTGACTATCCACCAGGCGCCACAGATGGCCCCCCGCCCCCCAAAAACACCAGCCAGCCCACCATCTCCAACTGGACACCAATCATGGCCGAAGACACCGCCTCGACCATGAAAAGCATCCTCTCGGGGGCCCCCACCGACCCCTGCCCCCCTCACATCTACCACAGAGCCGCGGCCGCCATCGCACCCGAACTACAACGCACCATCAACACCACCTTCAAAACAGGCACCTTCCCAGACGACTGGAAGCAAGCAGAAGTCAGACCTCTGCTCAAGAAGCCCACAGCTGACCCCACCGACCTCAAGAACTATCGGCCCATCTCGCTCCTCCCCTTCGCAGCCAAAGTTGCAGAGAAAACAGTCAATAGGAAACTGACACGATTCATTGAAGAGAACGCCGTCCTCGACCCGTCCCAATCCGGATTCCGAAGCAACCACAGCACAGAGACCGCCCTACTCGCCGCCACAGACGACATCCACACCCTCCTGGACAAGGCCACTCCGCAGCCCTCATCCTACTCGACCTATCAGTGGCCTTCGACACCATCTCCAACCGCACACTAGTCGCCAGACTACACGACGCAGGCATACAAGGAACAGCCCTGGACCCGATCATTCCTCACTGGAAGAAGCCAAAGGATCAGACTCCCACCCTTCCTCTCCGACCCCACAAAAAACACCTGCGGAGTCCCACAGGGTTCATCACTGAGCCCCACCCTCTTCAACATCTACATGGCCCCCCTCGCAGCCATCGTCCGACAACACGGCCTCAACATCGTATCCTACACCGACGACACCCAGCTCATCCTCTCCCTCACCAAAGACCCTACCACTGCCAAACTCAACTTCCAGAAAGGAATGCAAGACGTCGCAGTCTGGATGACCAACAGCTGCCTGAAGCTCATCGCTGAGAAGACAGAAGTCCTCGTCCTCGGTACCACCCCTTCTGCATGGGACAGCACCTGGTGGCCGACCGCCCTTGGAAGCCCACCTACCCCCTCAGACCACGCCAAGAACCTCGGCAACGTACTCGACTCATCACTCACCATGAACCGACAGGTCAACGCCGTCACCTCCAGCTGCTTCAACACCCTCTGCATCCTCCGCAAGACCTTCAAGTGGATCCCCCCTGAGTCAAGGAAGACCGTCACCCACGCACTCATCACCAGCAGACTGGACTATGGAAATGCACTCTACGCCAGCATCAACAAGTCCCTACTCCGCAAACTCGAGACAATACAGAACACCGCCGCCAGACTCGTCCTCTGCATCCCCCGACAGGAACACATCAGCCAACACCTACAAAGTCTCCACTGGCTCCCTGTGGAGAAAAGAGTCACTTTCAAAATCCTCACTCATGCCTACAAATGCATACACAACAACGGACCCAAATACCTCAACGACAGAATCAACTTCCACGTACCCAAAAGAAACCTCCGATCTTCCAACCTCGCACTGGCCAAAACCCCGCGCATCCACAGAGCCAGAGCAGGCGGTAGATCCTTCTCTCACATTGCAGCCAAGACCTGGAACGAGCTACCGGCAGACATCAGACCAGCCCCCTCCCTGAACACCTTCAGGAAGACCCTCAAGACCTGGCTCTTCGGCTAAACAGATCTGCGGAACCCCCCCCCCCTCAGCGCCTTGAGACCCTCACGGGTGAGTAGCGCGCTTACAATTCCCTGATTGATTGATTGATTAATTGATAGATTGAGTGATAGTTCTATGATATGGCTGATAAGCATAGCTTGAGGACTGGTGCCTTGTTTTCTTGGGAGGATCAGCACAGCACTGTATGTGCTTGCTAGTTTGTGCAACCTCCCGGAACTCATCGGCTGCAGAGCATGCTATCCACAGAAGTGGCACATCATAATCCAGGTGCATTTGGGGGTGGGGAAGAGATCTTATCTTCAATACTTCCTCCTCAAACAAAAAAAGATGGATCACTTTATTGATTTATTTTATTTAGAACTCTTATTAAGTGCTCCTGTAGCACAAGGGTATAAGATGTGCTTTAAATGGGCAGGTATTGTGTGGTACTGAGTACCATCACTTCTGTAATTCGAAAGGGAGAGTACCTACACTTCTCAGAACAGCTGCAATACATTTAACTGAAAAGTATCAGCACTTCTCAGAAGCAAACAGGTACTGTGGATAGTGAGCACCAGTACTTCCATATTTCCATCTAAAACACTTGGGGGCTGATTCCGATGCCGTTCGGTAAGCCTCCAACCGACAGTCAGAATCTCCTAAGCCGTCTCGGAACCCACACGCCGACTAGGTCGGAAACAATTCTGACCCAATCGATTACGATGTAGGGGAACCGTTCAGTCATTCCAAATCAGTACCGACCGGCATTCGGAGAGTTTGAGTCATTCGGAGCCGATTCATACAGCTCCATGGCCGACCAATTACAATGTTGGATTCCAGCAGCCTTTCCGACTCGGTCTGTCCAACACGAAAAGGTTGTCAGAAACTGACTTTGGGAGTCCCTAGCAGGCCCCCCCTTCATCCTGAGGCCTCTGGTTTGGGGTTGAGGGGACACCCCATGGTGCCCCCTGTAATACCATGCACAGTGTGGTGGGCACCATGGGGTGCCCGCCACAGGGTGCAAGGTTTTCCGCAACCACCCCTTTTTTCAATAGGAGCCTGTGTTGTCGGTCGCAACACAGGCTCCCATTGAAGTAAATGGGAGACTTTACAAACGATGTTCGGAAGCATCATAATCGGTCGGTCAGCACCGCCGACCACGAGTTGGTCAGAACCGAATCCGACAAGAAGTCGGGCGGTTTGGTTTCCGACCAACATCATAATGAGGCCCTTGGTGTAAAAGTGCTTCATGGAAAACACACTACAATGAAGTGAACACACTTCAATGAAACTGGACAAAAACAATGAACCATACGAATTTTCGTAAAAGAAAATATGATTTGCAGGGAAAGTATTGAGATCCATAACAAAAATAGAATAGTGTTTTTGTGTAGCGACTGAAGATTTTTGTGGAGAGAAAGCACATTAGCTCAAGAGGAAGTGAAAAAGGCAGAAAGTTCCAGTAGAATTTCAATCTTTAAATTGTGTGGCTGCTAGACTATACCCAGGCAAGAGATTCATGCAAGTCTTTGTAGTAGGACAAGGTGTGGCAAAGAAAGTTCTGCTGGGACAATTGTGCTGCAAGCTGCCGTTCTGTCACTACTTTTTTATTTCTTACTTTCTTCTCCCTTTTCCTTGCTTTCCTTTCTTATTATTTGTTTTTCCTCTGTGCCCCCTTCCTCTTTCCTCTTTCATTTTCCCTACAATGTCTATATGCCTCGCTGGTGTTCCGACTCTTTAATCTCCCCGTCTTTCAATGCCCCATAGACTCCAGAGAGCATGCAAGTGCCAGTGTATTTCAGGCATGCGCACTGGAGTATGTTTATTATTCATGATGCTGTTTTCGGACTGTGAGACCATGCTCACAAACAAGCACTTTCCCCAAATATTCGCGTACTGGAGTTAGAATAGTAAATCATCCCCTCCTTTAATATTTAATATTTCTGTACCAAACCATCGAGTTTCAGGAGAGGCATTGAAAAACAGGCACATCTGGGAGGCATAGACAGATGCAGGGGCGGAGTTTCAGGGCGGGTGCCTGGGATGAGACACAGTTAGAAATCGGGTCTCTAGTTGGCAGAGGTATGCACCCTGTCCAAATAGGGACCACAATCCTAGTCAGGGTAAGTCAGATACCTATCCTAAATTAGCATGTGCTCACCCTTTGGTAGTGTGGCACAGAGCTGTCAGGCTTAACTTAAGGGGCAATGTGCAATGCACTTGTGCAACACTTAAAAAAGTAAAACTGTGAAAACACCACACAAAAATATACCACACTTGGATAGAAAAATAGAGTTTAATTTAGTGAACAAAACAAGACCAAACCAGTAAAAATCCAATAAACAGAACCGGAGTTAAGAATTTTTAAAGAATAAACTGAAATGTAGTGCTTAAAAGCATAAAGTGCTCACTGGAGACATCTGTTCGCACTTGACTGGGGTAAATCCAAAAGTTCAGGCAGACCGCATTGGTTTTTCTCATCATCCTCGCTTGACTAAAAGGTTATTTTTTTCTTTTTGAGGATCTTAGACAGAGGCCCACCTAATTCAAATAAGCATTGAATCTGTTCTTCATGGGAACAGTGTATCCCAAAACTAGGTCATCCCTCCATCCTTCGAGTACCCGTTGTTTTTTTTTGTTGGGAAATTTGCAATTTACATCCCTCAAATCTCACTAAGCTACAACCCCGACAGATGGGAGAGCTTCCCTGGTTACAACACCACGCCCACTTCCTTCTGTTACTGATATGGTTGCCATCTGGCTCGTATTTTACTGGCACCACCAGTATTTTAATGTACCGCCAGTACAAAAATAGGTAGAATCTCCTAAAGCCGGAATTTTTAGTCCTTATCTGTACATACTTCAAACAGAAAATATAAATAGAAAGTACTTTTGAATGTGTTCTAGAGATACGTTTATGGTCCATGACTATCAATTAAGCAAAATACAGAATAGTCATGTTAAACATATGCATACATACGATTTTCGTCTAAAGACCTATGTAGTATCACTGTGGGCTTTTGCAAACTCTACAAACTACGACAAATGGCTGGTATTTTTCTCTTTGAAAGGTGGCAACCCTGGATACTGCACTGTTTCCGTTTACATAGGTGATCACGCCAAGTGAGCCTTGCACAAAGGTAAGCAGGTCAGGTGCACCACAGAATGAGCAGAAACAAAGTCAACAAGAAATCTCACTTTGGGCTTCAGCCCATGTGTAAGAGGCTCCCTTCTATTGGTGCCAGGCGCGGAGATGCACAGTCCTAATTTAGGTGGAAACTCATAATTGTTTTTTCAGAGATGGTGATTTGTACCTCTTTCCCTCTGAAAACGTCTGCCATGCCAAAGCAAGTTAATGGGGAAATAAAACTGTCCTCATTTCTATCTCTAAATCTCTTATCTCTGGCATCCAAGTACACATGTGCATTTGAGGCTGGTGCTCTGACAACCTGTTCATAGCGTCTGTCTAACATTCATGGAGCGCCTCTTGTGTTTTTAAGGGAAACTTTGTAAATGTTCATACATGACCACTGTTGAACCTGGCCCTTTTTGCAGGTTTATCCCCAAAATGTTGGCCTTCCTCTTCCTATTTTTCTGACCTTCATTTTGTTGGCTTTAGGACTCTGGGCACATTACCACTGCTAATCAGTAATAAAGTGCATATGCTCTCTCCTCTAAAGCATGGTACATTTGGTTTCTACATGATTGGTATATTTGATTTACTAATAAGTCCCTAGTACAGTGCACTACATGTGCCCAGGGCCTGCAAATCAAATACTACCAGTGGGCATGCAGCACTGATTGTGCCACCCACATGAGTAGCCCCTCAAACTTGTCTCGGGACTGCCACTGCACAGCCCTTGTGTGCAGTTTTAAACTGCCATATTGACCTGGTGATTTAACCTACTTGCCAGGCCCAAACCTTCCCTTTTACATGAGGTAAGACACCTCTATGGTAGGCCCTTGGTAGCCCCATGGGCAGGGTGTGGTGTATTTAAAAGGTAGGACATGTACTTTTGAGTCCTGGTATTGGAAAACTGCTAAATTCGTTTTTCACTACAGCAAGGACTATCTCTCCCATAGGTTATCATTGGAGCTGCCCTGTAGCATTTTACATGGGTATCTTCCACTTGGGAGCTGATAGAAAATTGAAGTTTGGTGTCTCTGGACTCACAATTTAAAAACACATCTTTTAGTGAAGATGGTTTTTAAAATGCTGGTCTCAAAATGACACTTTTAGAAAGTTGTCTTTTTCTTACTTTAATCATTCTGTGCCTCTGCCTGTCCCTAGAATACACCTCTAGGTTGGATGACAGTTGGGCTTTGTAAATTCACTCTAGACAGTCAGACACAGAGCAAGCTGAGGTGTGCCCTGCATACCCCGATGGCCCATCACCAGGCTGATAGTGGTGGGAGGAGTTGACAAGCGCCTGAGCAGGACTGTGCCTGTCCCCACACAAAGAACTGCATACCCCCCTGTAGTGTGTCTATAGGCAGGGCCAGGAAGGGCAGGGTCTTGTGCACTACAAGACGTTTCTTTGAAGTCTCCCAACTTCAAAGGCCAATAAGGGTATATGTACTGAACCTCTGACACCACAGCAGTAGAAACACTTCTGGACTGAGGACATTCTGCCAGGAAGAAGAGCTGTTGGACTGCCAGGAGGGACTACCACTTTGCTGCTTGCTTTGCTGTGTTGGCCTGCTGTCTGCTACTTCTTGCCTTGGAGTAAGAGGACTGGACTTTGCTCTCTGCATCCTGCTGTCCAAAGTTTCTCCAAGGGCTTGAGTTGAGCTTGCCTCTAGTTAGAAGTCTCAAGGCCATCAAAGACTTCACTTGCATCTTGCTACCAGCAACTGGTCTCCTCTGCTGTGAGTTCTCACCTGCCAGGTGGTGCCAAACCCAGTCCTGGACCCTTGGAGGTGAGTTTGGTGCTACAACCAAGAAGTCGACAAATCGACTCTAAGCGTCACTTTAGAACCGGAGCATCCCTGCAAAATCGACACATCGCTGCTGCCTGCACCGAAGCTGTGGCCCTGCTTGCTGAGTGTGCAACACAATGACTGCGACTTACAACGCAAGTCCCGACGATGCAACAGTGCCTCCGAAGTACCGCCGCTGGGTGAGTCTCAACCACCACTACTCCAAAGCCTGACGCACCACTCCAACTTCGACACAGTGCCTGTGGCCTGGGGGGGCTCAACATCGCCGCCATGGAAACGACGCACCACACTGTAACATCGACGCATTATCGACAACATGTTGCTTTCATGACCCAAGGTCTCGCACCTGCAACCAACGCATCACTTCACCTCCTGCCGCATCGTCCCCGGGTGTTAGCGGCTCAACCAAGCAGCACCGCCTCCAGGAGTTGACGCATTACTTTGCTACAGTGATGCCTCACCTCCTTTGTGCAACACATCGTCTTTGGCTCCAACTTGCCTACGACCTGCATAGCAGTAAGGAACCGATGCATCACCTGCCTTTGCAACGCCTCACGTACTCTTTGCACCAGACTGTGTTTGACTTTCTGACTCATCTAAGGTACTGTACTGGGGTCCGTGTGACTCCTGTAGCCAGCCTGCGATCCATTGTGGTCAGACTGAACTTTTGGATTTGTGTGTGACTAAATAGCCCCAGTTGGAGCTATTGTTTTCAAAACACCATAACTGCATTTAATATTGAAGGATTCATATCTTGGCTTGTGTATGTTGATTTTTATTGTTCTGGTCTTGGTTTACTCAGATAAATATTGGCTATTTTTCTAAACTGGTGTGGAGTACTTTTGTGGTGTTTTCACTGTGTTATTTTGTGTGTGTTTGTGTGTGTGTGTGCACAAATACTTTACACATTACCTCCTTAGTTTAGCCTGAATACTCTGTGCCAAGTTAGCCAAGGGTGAGCACAGGTAAACTTGGTGTGTACTACATTTACTCGGACTAGAGTGTGGGTCCCTATTTGGACAGGGTGCAAACCCCTGCCAACTTGAGCCCCCATTTCTAACACCAAACCTACCAATTTAGGCAGTAGGCTACAGATTTTTAGTAAGACCTACCCTCAAATGCTTTTATGTCCTGGTAGAGAAAAACCTCTAAAGTTGTTTTTCAGTACTGTAAGGCCAATCTCTTCGTGGTTACCTTATTACAGTTAATTATTGATAACTTTTGACTGGGTGTGTGTAGAAACTTGGTGTTTACACTCAAACGAATTGTAATTTAACATCCTCTTTAATGATAAAGTAAGATTTTAAGTCACAGTCCTGAAAGTGCTACTTTTAGATATTTGGCATTTTCCTGTCCTAACCATTTGTGATTATATTTAAAACTATCTAGTAGTGTCCCACTCTCTCCCTGATATCCGGAATGTATATATGAAACTTGGGAATTTCCTGAGGTTTTACTATAACAGGACAGTTAAGTATACACAATAACCCTCACCTAAGAAATAATAGCAGTGGAGACAATACGGGATCTACATCCTGTTGAATGCCATAGACCCCTAGGGGGCTACAAATATTGCCAAGATACATGTTGATGATATAAAGCAGAAAGGGTGACAGGGACGCTAATTCCCTTAGTACACCCCCACATATATATTTTTAACCCTACCAGTAAGGACCCAAGGATAAAATAGTATAAAGGGTACCCTACTAGATAGTTTTAACCATAATCACTGCCTCTGCAGAAATAGATCCCTAGAGTCTATTTCAAAAAATATTTTTGCGCTCCACCCTGCATGTTGGCCTACAGCAGGGTGTAGAAGTGGCCCTATGATGAAGCATGCCACTATCTAGTGGGTGAGGGCAGTATTAAAAACCCTAAGGGTTTTCCCAGGTGAAAGATTGTGAAACAATCAGTGTACTCTAATACTCTAAGGCCTTCCCTTCTTTATGTGAGTGGGTAGACATTGTTTGAGGGAGGACTAGGGAAGGTTTGTTTCCTCTCGTCCCTTCTTTTAAGAGTGTGGTTAACGTTTGTGTATTCCTGCCATACATCGAGACAAAGGAGACTGGGTCTTGGCAGGACGGGCCATCCTGCCAGGATGGGTGGGGGCAGAACTGTTCCCTCTCCCACCTGCATTTCAAATGGCTTGCCTCCGACACACACAAAGGAACCTGACACTAGTTTTTTGTCACCCCAGACTACTTGGAGCCTTGACAGAGGAAAGGAAGAATTTTTGTAGAACTATATGTGGGAGCAGTATAGAGAATCCCCCCTTTAAAGTCTTAAATATTGGACCCTCAGAACACCACTTCCGTACACTCCTGGACGTGCAGACAGTACAAATGAAAGTACAGCCTTGTTCCCCAGAAGACTGCCCTGCTGCTTGAGGCCTGTCTTCTTCCCCAGAGGACTGCCCTGCTGCTTGAGGCCTGCCACATTCCCCAGATGGTTGTATGATGGTATAACGCATGCCTGAACAACGCATGCCTGTACCGCGCGGACTCTACCACAAACGCATCTTTAGCAGGCATGCCTTTACCACGCATGCAATTTCGTGGTAAAGACTTGATGGGTAAAGGGGATGCGGGCTAAAGATCATACCTCTGTCATGTAAACTGTTCCTTTTCCCCCTGCCCTGCCCCCTAAAAATAAACCCACACCCCAAAAACTAATCTGACCCCAGCCCCCCCACCCTGAGCCCTAAAAACGATCCCCTACATCCCTAAACTACCCCGACCCTGCTCCCTGCCCTGTAGACTGTCCCTTTTCCGCCTGCCCTGAGCCTTAAAAATTAAGCCCTACATCCCTAAACTACACCGACCCTGCTCCCTGCCCTGTAAACTGTCCCTTTTTCCCCTGCCCTTAGCCCTAAAAACTGTCCCCCACCCTCAAAAACTACCACAACCCTATGCCCCATAGGAGCACGAGACACAATCTACGGAGACTATACGGAGTGCTCCACATGACAGAGGATGCCGGGCCTGTTCAGACGGCGGCGGTGGCCCTGGACGCATCCATGGCTTTCGACAGCATAGTGTGGCCATATCTTTTCATGGTCCTCCAACGGCTGGGATGCGGGCCGGTCTTCTGCAGCTGGGTGCGGCTGCTCTATGTGTTGCCCACGGCGCGAGTCAGAGTCAATGGGGCTGTGTCCAGGTCCATTCCCCTAAGAAGGGGCACTAGACAGGGATGCCCCCTGTCTCCTCTCCTGTTCGCCTTGGCGCTGGAGCCCCTGGCGCACTGGATAAGGAGAGATCCTATGATCTGGGGCATTGTAGCCCCAGGGGGTTGGGAGGAGCGGGTGTCCCTCTATGCGGACGACATTCTCCTGTACCTGGCCCGGCCGTATCATTCGCTGGCCCGTGTCCTGCATATTTTTGAATTGTTCGGCAGCTACTCTGGGTATACCACCAACTGGTCGAAATCTGTGATCTTCCCGCTTTCGGGCCCCACGCCACGACTCCGCCCGCTATGCGGCACCAGTAGTCATGGAGGGTTTAAGTACTTGGGAATCCACATCACAAGAAACAGGGAGGTGTTCCTAACTAAAAACCTGGAGCCCCAACTCGCCCGCCTAGGTTCGGACGTAAGCCACTGGCTTTCTCTCCCGCTTACACTCATGGGCCGTGCGGCCCTCTTTAAAATGCTCACGCTACCGAGGTTACTATATTGCCTTCAGAATACGCCCTATCCGGTCCCTCCGCACTCCTTCAAGCGGATTTCTAAGGCAGTCCGTTTCCTACTGTGGGACGGTGGGTCCCCGCGGATAGCGCTGCGCAAACTCCAGAGGGGAGTTTATGATGGCGGCCTGGCAGTCCCAGACATCCAGCTCTACTACTGGGCGTCACAGCTACAGGTCGTAAATGATTGGGTCTACGCAGACACCTCAGAACCGGCGTATCGAGTCGATAGGATGGTCATGAGCAGGGGAGCCTGCGAGTCGCTACTATACACCACAAAGATGCAGCGGAGTTGGCCGACACACACACGGGTAGTGGTGCAATGTTGGAGGGAGGCCAACAGATTCCTTGGGTGGGAACGGAAATTGACCGGGAAGACCCCGCTGTGGCTTGGAGACCAGCTTTGGGACGTGGCCGCATTGACGGGGTTCAGGGGCTGGAGGTCCATAGGAATCGAATATCTGGGGGACGTATGGGAGGGTGATTCCCCCGCTCATTTGAATTCCTACGGAAAGAATACGACATGCACCCGTCACAAAGATTCCACCACCTCCGACTTGTGCATGCCCTCAGAGTGCACATTCAGCGGGATGTGTCCATACCAGACTACTCCCCACTGGAGGACCGGTTGCTACTTGACCCGATTGCGGAGAAGCCCACATCGACGATTTACCGCAAGCTGGTCAACAACAGTCTAGATCCTCTGGTGTCCCTTAGAACAGCGTGGGTGGCAGACCTGGGCACCCTGGAGGACGAAGATTGGCAAGAGGCGCAGCAAAGCCCCAGAGAGGTAGCAATCCGGGCCAGATTCAGACTGGTGCAACTTAAAATATTACACCGCACATATTATCCTTGCACGCTTTTGTATAAATGGGGCAGACTACAATCGGGGTGCTGCAGAAGGGGGTGCCAGCAGGAGGGTAACTTCTTCCATATTCTATGGGAATGCCCCGAGATATCAACCTACTGGGCAGGAGTCACGGACACTATGTCCAGAGTGATGGGACAGGAGGTTCCGCGGGATCCAAAGTGGTTACTCCTCATGATACGGGGGGAAGGGACCTGGTCCAGATACGCTGAAATATGGTTGTTTCTAGCGGCAGCAGTGGCTAAACGCAATATCGCAAGGAGTTGGGGAGCGCAGGTGCCACCGCAGCTCACTGATTGGAAGCGGGACCTGGATTGGTGCCAACGGGCTGAAGAGATGGTGTATAAGAGCAGGGGGTGTGCCAAAAAATGGGGAAAAGTGTGGGGGCCCTGGAAGAGCTACAGATGCCCTGGGCCGTCAGAGGAGGGGTGCTGAGATGGATCATTGTTGGGCCAGAGAGTTGTCTCCCCGGACCTTTGTCCCTGCTGCTAGTTGTAACACGACTTTTTGTACAATTGTCGCACCACAGATGTAATTGTATGATATATGATATTCTGAGCTGTGTTAATAAAAAAGATTTTCAAAAAAAAAAAAAAACTACCACAACCCCATTCACCCCCCAAGACCAAGCCCCACTTAGCTCACCGTGTCCTCTACCGATAGTCCTTCCTCTTCCGGTCTTCCCCTTCCTGTGCCTCCGTCGACAACTAGACATCGCTTTGCCTTAACCACGCATATGCATTGTTAACGCACATGTGTGGTTAAGGCAAGCATGGTACAGCTTGCGGGGAAACGGCACATGTGGCTCAGCCAGAGTTGTTAAGGCCGTTTCACTCCCCAGAGGACTGCCCTGCTGCTTGAGGCCTGCCTTCTCCCCCAGAAGACCGTCTTGCTGCTTGAGGCCTTCCTTGATCTCTGAGAAGGAAGACTGCACCTGCTCCCTCCATCCCAGGCTACCTCAGTGACTCACCTCCTGTCCTGATACAGTAACACAACTTGCTCCAGAGGGGTCCTTGCAATTGCCCAGCCGACCTGTTGCAACTGGACCTGTCTGAGCCATGCTGACCTCTGCTAGAGTGAGTCCCTGATCCCCTAGAGGTGTCTCCTCAGGTCCTGAACCCTTGGCTTGCATTAGAGTGCACTCCTCTACAAGAAAAGGTGAAATCCTGAAGTTTTGGCCTCTTCGCGACAGCAGACAGGCCAGTTCGCGCCAAGACTCTGCAGCCCACGATGACCACCAATGTAAAGCTCCAGTGAACTCGACCCTTCACACTGCAGCGCCCACCACGATGACCATCAATGCAAGACCTGCACTTCACACTGTAGCAACTACAGCCTGTGGTGACCCACAATGCTAAGTTCCAGCAACAACCAGTTCTTTGCGCTACAGTGACAACCATCCGCAACACCAGACCTGCTGTTCACGCTACAGCGACAACCATCCGTGATGTTCTACCTACTTCTTGCGGCCTTCTCCACTGCAAACAGTACCCTTCGCACTGAACTTTACAAAGGTAACTTTTTCAATAGGACTAACCTGGTCCCTATATCTGACCCATGCTCCATCTCAGTCGGCCTAAACTTGTGACTTTGCCTCAGTCTACCACAACCAGATAACCAAGAGTGGCGCTTTGTGTTTCTTGGTGCAGTATCTACCTAAAACTTTGAAAATTAATATCTCCGTTTCTACTGATTAGATTTTTGTTGTTCTGGTGTCATTTTATTCATTAACACTTACTCTTATGTTGTGATGTCACTTTATAGCTGCTTTGGGCCTAGTTACAAGAGGGTTAACCACAGGTTAATTTATGTCGTTTTGTGGTTCACCCTGACAAGAATTGTGGTTGTCGCATGAGTGGGGCTTCCACTTCCCTCAACCAATAACCCACTTTCTTACAATATTCAACCCCAAAACACTTCTCGTAGGGACCCAGAGTGGTGGAGAACAGAAAATGACCTGGTCATTCAATATCTGATCCTTAACTCTCCCACCATGGAGTAGCAGGGAAACCATACATGCCCCTCTGTCAGAGAACCACCTTCTTTTGGGATCCTACCCATCTCCATGCCCCACACAATATTTTGCCACAAAAATAGCCAGGCACCTGCTGGTCTACATTTATGTGCAAAGGTACATTGCACATTCTGCCTATCATGCAAATTCAATAGCCCAGGTACAAAAGAGACTGGGGGGGACTTGAGAGGAAGTGAATGCTACTAGCACCATCAAGTGCAAACGAGTGTACTGGGAGATGTGGAAGGAGTCTTTGGCAGTACAAATTCAGTTGTTAACACTATTGTGATGGATGAGGAAGTGAATAGATGCCAGGGGAATGAGGATAGGTTGGCTGAGGGAGAAATTCAGGGAGGGGACGTTGGAAGGGATTTTATAAAGTATGGCAAGTTGAATCTAAGGTTGCTAGACACTGATCAACTGCACTTACAGGTCACTTGACAAATAGCAGGCACCATCATAAGGAACATTAGAAGAACATCTAATATAACTATACCATTAGTAAGCTGTACTTTGGCCTTTAATATAGCCTTCGTGCTCTTGCAAAGTACATTCTCCGAATTTTATCATGGTCCAGATGTCTTATGTCAAAAGTGCACATTCTGCTGTAATTAAAAACTTACTAGTGCTTCAGATAGGCATTTGGCTTCATTTAGTCATCTCACAACCTTTCACCAACAATGGCCAATGGCCTACCTGGAAACTGGAGATAGACATGGAAATACCACACGGCCTCAGAAATGGCCAACTGAGTTTCAGCTGGTATCCCCATTGTACATTGGAAATGGTACCCAAGTGGTCATCTCACCTGTGCCATAGCGCTGTCATTCATCTATCTACTGCCCTCAAGAGAGCACAGAAGTTGTGGATGTGAAGTCTGTCCTGAAACAAGCTGGAATCCAAGTACCAATTCCTTTTGGGCTTTGAAAAATTGCACATTTTGTGGGAGACTACCTGATAGGGCATAGCATTGTAACTGCCCGGCAAATTCCCATGTACCCCATCCTGCGCAGTAAAATAATGAATACAGAAAATGAAGTTATGAAAGACAGAAAGGATTAAACTAGGTGCCAATATGAAAGCCATAACCCTTATCCATAAGATCATGAATCATATATTGAAGATCGCTAAGGAGCACTTTTCAGAGCACTATAAAGCAGGGCAGATGGAGATTGTATCAATTCAGAAGGAAATGAGGTGGGATTCCTTATTTTCCTTGGGGAACAGAGGGCTTGTGTTTTCCCTAAAATTATGTTTCTTCAAAATGTTCTGCACAATTGCTGTACTTTGGCTATTAATAGGATATATGTGCTGTATGACAAAGAAAGTGTTTAAGAAATGTGGTCAGGGGTTTGAAGAGGAAATTGTGGGCAGGAAATGGAAGGAAAAAGAAGAGTATAATAAAGAGCTAGAGAGACTAATGGTCATCGAAGATGCTTTTAATTGTGGCTCATTAAGCACAAAGAAGGGATTGTGGAAGATAAATGAAAAACACAACACCCATGATGAGAGGAAAAAAATATGTGTGTGCAAAGCTAAACGTGCGTCCTCTGCTCCAAGAATATCTGCGCAGGTCACCTTTTGTCCTATGCTTACCCTCGAAGAATGCAAGGTAGCCATTACTGCTTTGTGACATTTGCTGTGCCTAAAAATTGCTTGCCATACATCATTGTACAAGGCTGAACTATTAAGTATTTTACTTACTGTTGTGTTTTGGCAAACTGGAACTGTTTCTAATAGCAGGAAGCCTTGCTTACATTATGTTGCTCACCTGTTAAGCCGTAAAACACCATGTTTGCACAGGTCTCATCTTATGGGAAACCAGATGATCTCTGACCGTGGAGATTGGTATACATTCTATGGTAGACCTGTCAGCCTTAGAGTGGTCTTCCCCCAAGCAGTTTGCCTTACTCCTCCTGTTTTTGCTGAATTCATTTTTTTTGGCTTTAGGACTCTGTACACTCTACCATAGCTAACCACTGCTAAAGTGCTTGTGGTCTCTGGGTTTACACCCAATTGGCACATTTAACTCACTTCTAGGTTCCTAGTAAAGTAGGACTACATGTACCCAGGGCCTGTAAATTAAATGCTACTAGTGGTCCTCCCATCTAAGTAGCCTTTTGAACATGTCTCAGGCCTGCCATTGCAACCAATGTGTGCAGTTTTAAACTGCCATTTCGACCTGGCAAAATAAACCTTTTGCCAGGCCTAAACCTTCATTTTAAATACATATGTCACCACAAGGGTAGGCCCTAAATAGCCCATAGGGCAGGGTGCAGTGCATTTGAAAAAGTTGGACATGTACTCTTAAGGTTTACATGTCCTGGTAGTGAAAACTCTTAAATTTGTGTTTCTCTACTGCAAGGCCTGCCTCTCCCATAAGATAGCATTGGGTTATCTTATTACATTTAATAAGCGATAACTTTGAATTGGGAGCAATAGGAAGGTTGAGTTTGGTCTCTAAGGAATTGTAATTGAAAACTCTCTTTAATGTTAAAATTATATTTTAAGTCACAGTTCTGAAAATGCCACTTTTAGAAAGTTGCCATTTTCTTGCCCTAACCATTTGGTGCCTACAGCCTGTGTCCTAGGTCACATGATTAGGTGTAGCTGGCAGTTGGTCTTTGTGTATTACTTCCAGACAGTGAGACAAAGGGGGAATAGGTGTTGACAGGATGAGCTATCGCTGACTTGATTAGGGGTAGGAGCTATCACTGACAACATTTGCACATCACAAATGCTCTCCCTCAGCACACTCACAAAGGGTTTCACACTAGTCTTTTGTTCCTCCAGACAAGCTGGGGCCCGGGTGGGAAGGAAGGAAATTAAACAGCTCGGTTAGAGAAGTTTAAAATTCGTATGTTTGGCTGGCTGCCACAAGACGGCTAGCCAAAAAGACATGTGCACTTTAAACTTAAGTTCCTTGCCTATAACTGCTCTCTATCAGAAAGCCCCCTCCCCCCCGTCCTGACGCTCTGCTCAGGGCGGGGTTTTGAAAAATAAAATGGTAATAAATGAACTTTTATTAGAATTTTATTTTTCCATCTCTGGGGCAATTTTTTAGTGGGGCAACAATCTGCCTTAACGAAGGAGCCACCCCTGTTCAGTTATTGGCCTAAACCACAACCTCTGTAAACAGTTCAACTTGTACAGTGCACCTCAAACAGGGAGCATAGTGAGACCTGCTTCGATCATGCAAGAGTCTGTTCTTCCAATGGCCCTCCATTACCAAGCTCATGTCAGCCGACAGGTAAGGAAGGCACACATGAAGCTTTCCTCCAGACGACAAAAACCTGCTCTGGGTCTCATAAACCATTTATGCTAAGTGATCCTTAGAATGCAGTCATGATGACCACGCCCTGTTGGTCACAAACACAGTAAATACCTTATTAGGGTAACTCAGAGCAGGGGTGTGCGCTCACAGAACCATGCAAGGGTCCCAACATATGCTGCAAGTCTTTCAGCGAATACAATATGCAAAGAAGTTAATTGAGAAAAGAAGTCTGTATACTTCAAAGTGGTGTCGACAGACTTGGCCAACCTTTTTATTAGGACTTAAACATTATGTTCAGCCTCCCGGTTTTCATCAGATAAAATAATTGATGCAAAGGTATAAAGTGATTTGCCCAGGATCACATAATTCGGATCAGAAACAGAAAGTACAGGTTTGTCAGCAACTTCATTGCCAGTTTTGTTCAGAGATACTCTCCAACAGCTCATATTGAGTACGGTGAAAGTAGCAAAGCGCTGCCAGGTGGAACCAAACAAATAAGATGCAAGACACTCACTTTGTCTGTTATAAAGTATAGGCACTCTTACCATCGCTGCTATACCATCGCTGCTAGTCACCACTGTTAACCTGTATGTCTAAAAGCTCACTTAGTAGGTGACCTGCAATAGCAGCACGAGAGCACACAGTGCCTGCCCACGCCCTGCTTAGAGATATGATGCTGCTGCAGTCTAGACCAGTGGTTCTTCACCTGTTGTCCGAGAACCTCTGAGGATCCGCAACGCCTACTCAGGGGGTC
Source organism: Calotriton arnoldi (assembly GCA_963921515.1). Lineage (NCBI taxonomy): Eukaryota > Metazoa > Chordata > Amphibia > Caudata > Salamandridae > Calotriton > Calotriton arnoldi. Next base: position 442,170 of record CAWUFW010012822.1, read on the forward strand.
CGCAACTGTTTTACAAAATTAAATAATATTAAAATGAACAAATTAATAAAGTATGTACAAATAAAGAACCAAAGCTGAAAATTTGAAACCTTTTTTCTATATGTGATGGTGAATTAAATAAAATATTTCAATATTTTAGTATTTGTTTGGTATATACTTGTTTTTGTATATTTTAGCTTTTTTGAGGTTCATATTATAGAAATTGCTTAGACTGGGGGTTGGCGGCTACTGGTCATTACTCACTGGGGGTCCCCAGATTCCAGTAATGATTCAGTGGGGGTCCGTAGACATCAAAATGTTAAGAACCACTGGTCTAGACAGTCTCGAGCATAGCGACTTCTGTGCTCAACATCCCATCTCCCTGAAAATGCCCGATTGGTTCTAGGCGGAGGTAGTCACCTCAAATGAAAGTCTCATGCTAGACCAAAGATCTACTCATTTGTTTGAAGGACAACCTGCATGTGCTCTGTTCCTCACTCCTGGGGGGAAAAAAAGTGAAAACAAGTCCTTAAGATAGAATCGTAAATCTTAAACCCAAATGTCCTACTTTTTAAATACAAGGCACCCTGCCCAATAAGCCATAAGGGCCTACCGTAGGGGTGACTTAAATGTATTAAAAAGGAAGGTTTGGGGGCGTGGCCAAGATGGCGACCTGAGCAGATGTGTGGCTCGGCGGCTCCTCGCCCCTGGCCCCTATCTCCCGAGTAACACAGCACAAACCCCCCCTTTTCGCACACGGCGCTGGCACCGCAATCGGCGGGGAAGAGTCGCCGCCCATCGAGGAGCACCTGCAGGGTGAACGCTCCACGGAACCCCCTTATACCATCGTAACTTCCCTGAACGGAGGCCGGAGGAAATGGCGCCTCTTCCCGGAGCTGAGGGGGGTTCGAGCGCCGCTGAAACGCGGCCTCTCTGAAGGCACCGGCGGTGTCGTCGACCCCGCCGGGGGCGGTGAGGTGCCCGACACTAGCGACCCGGCTGAGAGCTGCGCGGCTGATGGTGAGGAGGGGCACAAGAGACGTCTGGTGGCCCAGGTGAGACGGCGGCAGCCACGAGAGGCCGAGGCTCGAAGGCCTAGGAATTCCGCAGACGGCGCCGGAGGGGCACCCTCGTGAGCTTGGCCCTAGCCACTTGCTGTGGCCACGACATCGGTCCAGCGAGGGGAGAGGTGGGGGCGGACTGCGGCGCCGGACGCCCCTGCAGGGAAACCGGGTGAGTGCCTGCGGCCCTGGGAGGACGAGACGGCAGCGCCGGCGGGGGAGAGGCCCCCCTGGGTGGACGCCTGAGACCGGGCTCCGGAGGCCTAGAAAGAGAGGTAGGGCCCAAATCCTGACCACCCCGGGCCCGACGCGCAGTGCGACTCCCACAGAAACACTCTCAACGAACCGAGGCAGGGACGAAGGAGAGCGAGCTCCCGAATACTCCCCCAGGGTCAACAGCTCGCTGGCGGAGGGTTCCGGGGCAACAGATCGGCGACACTACCCCAACACGGTGCCCCCGCACGCCGGCGCAAGTTAGGAGTGACCTGGGCAGCGGAGGAGCGGGCCCTCATCCGAAGCCCCCCGAAGCCGCGGAAGGGCTGACTCGAGGCAGCGCTCCGCAGCAGACACACGCAGAGTCAGAGTGGACACCACAGGTGGGGGCAACGACGTGTGTGAAGGCCCGGGGACCCCGGGGGGCTCCTGCTCAGGCACACAGAGGGGCGGAAGGGGTCACAGCTCCACCCCGGGTGCAGCGACGCGGAGAAGAGGGACCCTCTGATAAGATACACCGGAGGTATAGGACAGAGTTTAGCGGGATTAACGGACCTCCACGATGTCCACGCTCAGGAAGAAAGGGGACCGCAACATTAAAGATATGCTGGCCAAGAGCTCCCCATTAGGTGAACAAGGACGCAAGACTCCGACCCCCCCTCCACCACGGGAGAACCTTGAGGAAGGGGACATGCCTATCACACGAACCTTCCTGGAATCCCTGTTCAATGTCCTGCGGGAAGATTTCCAGATGCTTAAACAGGAGGTGAAGGGAGAGGTACGGGAGATCCGCCGGGACGTGGATGGGATTGGAGAGAGGGTGGCTGCAGTCGAAGAACGCGAACTATCCAGAGGCGAAGAAATAGAGCAACTACAACAGGAAATGATACGCCTACAAGAACAGCAGCTGGACCTCCAGACCCACACCGAGGACCTCGAAAACAGGTCCCGACGCAATAACATTCGAGTCCGAGGGGTTCCGTCGCAAGAAGAGGGGACCGATGTGGCCGGCTACCTACGGGGGCTCTTTCGGGACATCCTGGGGAGGACCAAGACTTCGAAATACGCATTGACAGAGCGCATCGAGTGGGCCCTCCGCGCCGAGCACCAGCGCCTCCAGCCGACATACTGGCCTTTCTCCCGGACTATCCCCTTAAAGAGCGTATATTGAGGGAGGCCCAGCGCAAGCAACCTCTAGCACATCAAGGACACTCCATAGCTCTCTTTCAGGACTTAGCCGCCATAACCCTACAGAGACGGAGAGCATTTAAAGAGGTGACAACTCACTTGAGAGAGCAGGGGGTGGCCTACTCTTGGGGACACCCCTTCCGATTGATCTTTAAGTGGAACGGCCGGATACACCAATTGCGCTCCCTCAAGGAAGCCTGTGAGATTCTGGGCTTGACGCAGGAGAGCCCGACTGCCTCACCTACTCGCCCAGGGGGGCCCTCCGAGACCGGCTGGTGAAAAGTAAAACACAGGCGTAGGCCCCCTCCTGTCCAAAAGCCTGATCCGGACATTATGTCCCAGGAGAGGCGAGAGGCGGTGGCGGCGGTGGCGAAGGACACTACCCCACCAACCCAAGAATGACAGTACAAGCAATCACGGGGGTCATAGAAGCAATGAACCGGGTTGTGCCGGGGGCGGGGCCGGGGGGGCAGCCGAGACCACTTGAGCCACAAGTACAACCCAATTTTCTGGACTCCAGATGCCCACGCCATTGGACAATGGGCAATGGACTATGTTACATGGGGAGGTTCACAAAGTTGGGGTTAGGGAGGGAGGGGTGCGGGAGCACGGGCATTGGGGAAATGGGATTAGGGTGGGTTTTGAAAGGGGGGCGACAAGGGTGGGGGGAGTTGTAGCTAGGTGGGAGTTGGAAGGGTTCGGGAGGGAGGGAGGGTCCGGGGAACCGATGTGCTATCAACCATGGGGGCTCACCAGGCTCCACACTCGTGACAGACCCATACACAAGCGGCCAGCTACCTCTCTCCCTCGATGACGGTATCAGAGCTGCAGATTCTCACTCTGAATGTAAAGGGGCTGAATAACCCCATTAAGAGACGAGCCGTCCTCTCTTACTTAGAGAACTCGGGTGCATCAATATGTCTCTTACAAGAAACTCATCTCCTCCCTAAAGACTGGCATCGGCTGAAATCCCGGGCCTTCCCCCAACAATTCTTTTCCTCCACAACAACCAAGACAGCTGGGGTCACTATACTGTTAGCTAAAACATTCTCGGGCACGGTGGGAGATAAGGTGGCAGAGATCCGAGGCCGACTCCTAGCATACACGCTATAGATAGGGGGCGCCCCCATAGTGGTGGGCTCTATATACGCACCCAATACAGGACAAGAACTGTTCCTTCAAAATGCTATGTCGGAGGTGTTGGCCTCCCTGGGAGGCGAATTATGGTGGGAGGTGACCTGAACTTAGTTATGGACACGGACAAAGACAGATCGGGTCAGAGATACGGACATACAGGGGCCCTATCACATAGCGGGAGGGAATGGCTCAAGGAGAGGGGGCTGGAGGATATTTGGAGGGTGGCCCACCCCAATACCACACAATATTCTTTCTACTCACATGCCCATCATACATACGCCCGACTAGATCACTTTCTAGGGACAGCGGAGTTGCTGCCGATAGTGGAGACGGTATCAATCATGCCGGCCCCACTGTCTGACCATGACGCTGTGATGCTGACATTGACTATCCCCCAACACGGAAACCGCCCGGGAGATGGCGTCTCAGGGAGAATCTGTTACAGAGAGCAGGGGTAGTACAACAACTTCGAAACCGGGTTACAGACTACCTGGATCTGAATGACTCTCCAGACACTCCCGTGACAGCACTGTGGGGAGCACTTAAAGCCACGATTCGAGGTGAAATTATCGCTATCAGCGCGGCAGAGGCTAGGGAACGGAAAGAGAAAAGGGCGCTCCTCACGATCCAGGTGACGGAACTAGAGCGAATACATAGCCGCACTTGCGCACCACGGATATGGCGCCAACTCAAAGCGGCGAGAACGCAATTAGCGGCCCTCGATATTGACAGGGCTGAGTACGCGGCCCTACGACTTAAGCACACTTATTACATAGGGGGCGATAAGGCAGGGCGGCTCCTAGCGAACAAACTCAGGGCGCGGGACGAACGCGCAAGAGTAAAGGGGCTTCAGACTCATACGGGAGAGACAGTGGAGCGTGATGAGGATATTGCGGAGGCCTTTCGGAACTTCTATTCCACATTGTATAGCGAGACTTCGCAGACAACGAGGGACGCAGTAACTTACCTACAGGACGCTGCCATCACAAAACTAGATCTTACGGAACGGGATGCGCTGGACGCACCCATCCGAGTGGAGGAAGTGATCAGGGCCCTTTCCCGACTTAAGGCCCTGAAATCGCCGGGTCCAGATGGATTTTCGGCAGGTTTCTATAAGACCTTCTGCCCACAGCTGGCCCCAATACTAACGTGCCTTTTAACTCCTTTCAGGGCCCCGGGACAATCCCCCCGGACATGTTAGCCGCCGACATAGTAGTTATCCCGAAACCCGGGAAAGATGCAACTCACTGTGGTGCTTATCGCCCGATCTCCCTGCTTAATCTTGATCTTAAACTGTTCACAGGGGTTCTGGCGGCCCGACTAGGTCCATGCATGCCCGGGATTATCGAGCCGGATCAGTGTGGTTTTGTCGCGAACCGTCAGAGTAGCGACCACACTAAGAGGATACTCCACCTGATCGACAAAGCCCACCGCACCAATCTGGACGCAGTGCTAATAGCGATTGACGCGGAGAAAGCATTCGACCGCGTCAGTTGGGACTTTTTAGGAGCCACACTGACCCATTTCGGAATCGGTGATCGCTTCAAGGCCTGGGTAGCGAGCTGCTACAATGGACCTACCGCTACGATACGAGTGAACGGCATGGCCTCAAAACCGTTTGATATTCAACGAGGAACAAGACAAGGGTGCCCTCTATCGCCCCTCCTATTCGCTCTCTACATAGAGCCTCTTGCACAAAGAATACGGGATAACCCTGAGATTCTCGGCATACCCTTTGGAGGGGAAAGGCATGCAATTAGTCTGTATGCAGACGATCTTTTAGCTACCCTAGAGTCTCCCGACCGATCAGCCCCGGCCTTTCTAAAGGAGCTGGCCTCCTTTGGCCGTGTCTCTGGCTTTAAGATTAATGTCCCGAAATCAATGGTGCTACCCCTGGGCAGCTGTGCAGAAAAGCACACGGCGGGAACACTGGTGATTGGGGGCTCCAAATCTGCAACACACTTCCCTACTTAGGAATCGATTTGGCGCCCACGGTTGCAACTACGGTAACGTCAAACTACACTAAACTGCTTTCTCAGACACAAACGGCTCTTGGACGATGGCAGAAACATCAGCTGTCACTTCTGGGCCGGATAGCGGCTGTTAAAATGAATATCCTGCCCAAAGCACTTTATGTCTTCCAGACCATACCGATATGGCCACCAGGAGGGGCCCTACAAAAGCTACAAGCAGCGGTACAACACTTTATTTGGGTGGGGGCACGACCTAGGATGCGCAGAGACCTCTCCCATAGACCACCCGACGCAGGCGGGTTGGGTATCCCTAACTTCCTAGATTATTTTAAAGCAACTCAACTTCGCTACCTAGTGGAATGGAACAGACCGACATCTGAAAAACGATGGTTGTTCCAAGACCGGGCCTTGGCGAAAATGTCTCTCTGGAAAGTCCCGTTTTTAAAACGCACAGACCGACCGCCGAATTTGAGGGGATCCCCGACCACGAGCACGCTGTTGCGAGTGTGGGATTCAGTAGCGGGCAAGAGGGGACTCACATCCTTTCCCTCCCCGTTGACGCCATTATTCGAGAACCCAGAGTTCCCTCCCGGCATGGAGGACCGGGCGTTCCCACAATGGAGGGACACAGATTGTAAGTCAGCGGGCCATTTATTTACCCTCGAGGGGTTCATGCCTTACACGGAGGCGATACAGTGGTACAACATCGCGGCCCCACAAAGGTTCCAATATTTTCAACTGCGTCACTGGCTCCTGCACCCGGAGACGTGTCCAGGGGCCAGCAGGAAACTCACGACATACGAACGCTGGCTTATTACTAGAACATCGGACAAACGACTGATATCTGAACTATATCGCATGCTGAGACCTCAGGTTCCCTTTTCCCCGTCGGCGGGACAGAAACGGTGGGAGCGGGAGATTGGGAGAGGATTAACAGAGAAAGAATGGACGGATATATCCTTTAGAGCCAACCACACGGCACGTAACACAGCCAGTAGGGAGGCTGCAGTTAAGGTCACTACATACTGGTATTTAACACCAGCGCGACTGCATAGGGGGAACCCAGACAGAAGTCCGACATGCTGGCGGGGCTGTGACGCGGAGGGAACCCTGACACACCTCCTATGGGATTGCCCAGAATTAACGGACTACTGGCGGGCAGTCTTAGATGACATTGATAAACACTTCGAGACAGAGATACCTCGTTTCCCGGCATACACGCTATTGGGACTACCTAATGCACTCACATACCCCCTCAAATCGATCCGGGGGAAGCAAATGGGGCTAGCGATGGGGGCAGCAGTTCAACACATCTTATCGCTTTGGGGCAAACAGTCCAGACCGACACATACAGGATGGTTGCACAAATTATGGTATATAGTCGGAATGGAACGAATCCAAACTACCCTCACGGGATCTTCCGCTACCTTCCGCACCGTATGGACACCCCTACTGTCCCTACTGTCGACAGAACTGACCGAGCTTACATGCCCCAGATACTTACGTATTCTCCGACTCACGGATAGCACAGAGGAGGTTGCAGACCCCCCACGGGAAAGGCATCGAGCTCCATCTACAAGGGAGGTCCCAGAGACAGGCTGATATACACGGACTAGGGAACCTAGAAGGGAGGATGAGGGAGGAGAAATATGCTGGTCTTGCTTTCTCTACTCAGGGTCCACACGGAAGGGCCGTAGTCCCTGGAGGGGACACCACCCAGAACTCTAACTTGGCACATCGGTTCGGGGAGGGAGGGGGGCGTTGGGGTAGTTTTAGGTTTTTTCTATTTTTCTTTTATTTGTGGTGGTCATATATGGGGGATAAAAATGGAAGACATAAAATTTCATAATCACACGTTACAATCTCACGCGGCCGACCTCCGGGTTGTGGCGGAAACGCTGTGTATGTTCAATCACTATGCGCTCTACCGGCCCACGGATTTGGGCAGCCAATTGTGTGACACTATCCTCTCTTCCATCAATAAACATGATTTAACCATAAAAAGGAAGGTTTAGATCTGGCAAAAGGTTTATTTAACACACACAAAAAGCAAGGGACCAGAGATTGAGCCTTCCCTTGCTCTCCTTAGGATACAATTAAACTCACACCACGAGAAGGACTATGCCAAATAAAATAGACTAAGGGTAAAATAAACCTTCCTGGAAAACCCTATAGGTTTGTAAAATTGTCCTCACCCACTAAGTAGTGACTTGCTTCATCATAGGGCCGCTGACACACCCTTGTGCAGACCAACGCTCGGGTGAAGCACATATTTGGAAAGATTATTAGAGGGATCCCTATTGCAGGAAGAATGATTAAAAGTGTCTAAGAGGTTACCCCTGTAATTTTATTCTGGGTCCCTCTTGGCAGGATTAAAAAAGATTTGGGTATATCAGAGAAACAACATCCCCGTTACCCTAACTGCTGGTATCAACATGTTTCAGCCGTAGACAAAGGTCAAATCGGGTCAATGGACTTCCTCAGGATACAGCTCCCTTAATACACTCCCTCCTAGTCAATTCACATTCCAGGGTAGTAATTACAAGAGTAACAAACATCAACTTATTAATATAGTTTTCTCAATAGGTAACAATCCTCCTATGTCTGTATTTAATCTCCCCAGGATGCGACTATATGTGTCGCATTCATATTGTGCACTCACCCAAAGTGCCACCAAACACAGTGCATACATGTGATACGCTCATCCCATTTCAAAACATAAAACAAAAAAACCTTCATTTCTTCCCGAGTTTCATTGCTTTATTTCTGAACCCAGGGTGAGTGGGGACATTGCCCTGTAGTTACACTCTAAATGAATATATGGAAAGTTAAACAGAACAAATTGCACAGCATATAATGCCATATGATAGCTCGTACTGTCAGCCTGCTGGCTGTTCTCCCTTATTTGCAATAATTCCCACTCATGCTCAATTAGTTTGATTATGCTATTTCCGCTGTGTCATAAATGTATTGTAAATTTCCTTCGCTGCATGCATGAGTGAGTAAGTGAGTAACCAAAGGGAAGGACTTGTGTCCACTGTTCCCTTGGGGACTAAAGGGTCATGCTCGAGGTTGCTGAAATCACCTGTTAATCTGGGAAAGTTAGGAGTTCAGGTGAGGCACCGTGAGCTAGCCAGCATTGGGCCGAGAGGTACTAACGTTTTAGAGGGACTCAGTCCCTACATTCTGACGGCCTGTCATCCCAATGGACAGTTCTGCTTTTCCAGCAGAATCCGTGCAACAATACTAGGGACTTACAAGTAAATTAAATGTGCCATTCAGAAGTAGGTCAATTAAACCATGTTTTAGGGAGAGAGCACAAGCACTTTAGCACTGGTTAGCTGTGGTAAAGTGGACAGATTCCTAATGGCAACAATTTTCAATCCTGACTTACTTACATCATCATTACTTATAGATAAGCTGGTATTACCACGTAAGACAATAATAATACAAGGATTACCAGCAGTAATATTACTTGCACACATACGGTGCCAAACTTTTCTTCAGCCAGCTATTGACAATGCAGCACTCTCCTATTACGAAAGAAACATTTCATGCTAGAGGAAAACTGGGATTCTAAACAAGACTGAAGATACTAAATACAAAATCCCCAGCATTCTAAGGGTGAAAATTACAGTTAGCTATTCTTTCAGTGTAATTTTCAGCTGTCCATAACACTTGCGAAGGCAGTTCCTCTGGCTGCAGGCCAGGCTTTGACGGAGCAGTTCATGGTAGCACAATAGTATTAAGAGGGCCATTCCTCATCACCCTATCCTCTTTCCTATTTCGTTTTCATTTTTCTACATTTTCTTTATACCTCGCTGTTGTTCTGTCTCCTTAAGCTCCTTGTCTTTCAATGCCCCACTGGCTCCAGTGAGCATGCACATGTCAGTGTACATCAGGCATGTGCACTGACATGCGTATATTTTAAATAATGCAGTTTTCCAGTAGCGGCTCGTGTCCTGATAGAGTGGCAGGCGGGTGGGTGGGTGGTGACAGACGACAAACAAAGGAGACACACAACAAGCAAAAACATATCTGCTGCATCACCGCATCTCTGCTCTTCTGCTCCGTCCTCACCAGCGCAGGGTCCCAGAATCCCCTGCGGCCAATCCTGACGCTGTTTTCATGATGCTCAAAACAGCATCAGGACTGGCCTAAGCGCCGAGGATTTGCACTCCCAGTGAGAGTGGGAGCCTGTGCTTGCTCTCTCCAACCAGGCAATGCAGCTGGGGTTGGCGAAAGCTTCAGTGCGCATAACGGTTTGTCCGGCCGGAGATGGCCTGCCAAATCGTCATGCGAACTGACAATAGTGCCCTGCCCACAACTCCCCCTCCATGATGGCCCCGCCCCCAAGCCTCAACTCTTGTAAGAAAATTAAAACGAAAATAAACACTTTTATTATTGTTTTATTTTTAGGTCGAGCCTAGCGCAGCGCACATGCGCTGCTCTAGGAAAACGACCTCTTGGAATCACTCTGGACTTTTCACACGCTCGTGTGTGTGTTTTTTTTTTTAGCATTTTTTCTATTGGGCTTTGCGTGCGTCTTTATAAAAAGACAGCACGCAATTGGGCAAAGGTGGGTGCATGTCCCACCTTTCCCAGGGAATGTATCCGCCCACGGCCTACGGCTTGCGGTTATGAGCAGGGGCGCCATCTGTTCGGGGTCATGTCACCATCTGTTTTTAATTAGCGCGTTCGCCGCGCTGCGGTGCTCACTCACCCCCGCTTCTCTCTCGCGCCATTCTTTGCTTTTCGGGAAATGTTTACTCCCAGAGCGTTTTGCTCTTGGGAGCCAGCAGCAGCGGCGTGCAGGCTGCCATCTGTTTTGGGTCAGGTTTCATTTCCAGACCTTGCCGCTTTCATTAGAAGGCGCGTCCCCTCCACCCCACCTCCACAAGAGTGCGCTTTCATTTTCTCTAAAACACAAAGGAACAGAAACTAAATCAATTACGGTGACATCTTACTTTTCAGTGGAATCGTCAGCACCGTCTAATGAGCGGGCCTTGGCCAGAGCCTCACGGGAAATTACAAATAAGCTTATTATGTCCATCCACACTACTTTCAAATGACTCCAGACTGCAGTGTCCGGTTGAATGTGAAAACCTTGCATTTCAGCCGCTGCTTCTCTAGAAACACCAGCAGCACGAAAATACAGACAATAAGCCAGACTCAGTTAGCCTGCCCGGTCCGCTCTGGTCCAAGCCGATTCTGTTGGTTCAGTGGGCTGACGCTTCCACCCTATTAATATTATGTTTGACCTCACAACCGCAGGTTCGAACCCCAGCGCGTCTGCTCAGCCTTTCATCCTACTAGAGACCGACGAGCTAATTAACATTCATTTGGTTGGCAATAAACATCTGTTACTCAGCACCAAGATGCAGCATACTCCAGCCCCGCCTTCACTTGCACACTGGGATAACTCACTTTCGCCTCCTTTCAATTCGGCTCCTGATTTTCTCTACTGTGCTCGCTTTCTGATTTGGTACTGGCATTATATAATGCAATCTTAACTTTAAGGCAAGCACCCTATTAATCTTATGTTTGACCTCACAACCGCAGGTTCGAACCCCAGCGCGTATGCTCAGCCTTTCATCCTACTAGAGGCCGACGAACTAATTAACATTCATTCGGTTGGTAATAAACATCTGTTACTGGGCACCAAGATGCAGCATACTCCAGCCCCACCTTCACTTGCACACTGGGATAACTCACTTTCGCCTCCTTTCAATTTGGCTCCTGATTTTCTCTACTGTGCCCGCTTTCTGATTTGGTACTGGCATTATATAATGCAATCTTAACTTTAAGGCAAGCACCCTATTAATCTTATGTTTGACCTCACAACCGCAGGTTCGAACCCCAGCGCGTCTGCTCAGCCTTTCATCCTACTAGAGGCCGACGAACTAATTAACATTCATTTGGTTGGCAATAAACATCTGTTACTTCGCACCAAGATGCAGCATACTCCATCCCCGCCTTCACTTGCACACTGGGATAACTCACTTTCGCCTCCTTTCAATTCGGCTCCTGATTTTCTCTACTGTGCTCGCTTTCTGATTTGGTACTGGCATTATATAATGCAATCTTAACTTATCTTTTCGCTCCCCCACCTCAGAAATCTGCAAGCACTTCTCCTTTCATTCCTTTTTATTTTTTGCATTATCTAGCGCGAATGAAGGTATCAAAGCACTTTACATAAGTACTAGTTCATTACAGAAATCTGCCCGGTGGGTGATAATGTGCTGCATGGCTAAACACTTATAAGGTCCCAAAGGCAAGACCTATTGGCTATGCCAATGCTTGTTAAAGTTTTGAGGCTGATAGGGTGGGCGACGCTCCTCTACCATAGTGGAGAAGCCGCCACTGCTGTTTTCAGATGGTACAGCCATGCTCACAAACAACATTTTTCCCAAATATTCAAGGACTGGAGTTACAATAGTAAGTCATCCCATCCTCAAATATTTGGGGGTATTTCTGTGCCACTCCAGCAAGTTCCAGGGTAGCCATCAAAATACAGGCACATCCAGAAGGCATAGACAGATGGGGGATCTTCCATTGTTACAACTCCATGCCCACTCCAATCTACTACTGCGCTGTCTCCATTTACGTGGGTGATCCTACCAAGAGATCTTTGCACAAAGGTAGGGAGGCCAGGTGAACCAAATAATGGGCAGAAACACAGGCAAGTATTCTCACTTTGGAGTTCGGCGCATGTGTAAGAAGCTTCTTTCTATTGACGCCAGGCACAGACATGCACACTGCCAATTTAGGTGAGAAACTCATGATTCTTTTTCCAGAGATGATGAGTTCTAGCTCTTTCCCGCTAAAAACTTTCCCCATTTCGGGGGATGGGGGGGTGATGTATCAATGAAGCAAGGCAGACACTCTTCAATAGAGCTCCACACTGCCTTGCCAGTTAATCCTGCAGAATCCTGCAATCGTCCCATGCATTGGCTGTAATTGATGCACTCTCCCCCTGAGGCTAAGCCTAAAGTTGCCATCCGAGCGGGGTGGACCCGTGGGCCTGAGGTGGTCGCAGCCACCGTGGATTGGCTCTGCCATCTTGGACACCAACCATCTGCCATGCATTCCACCCTTAGTGGGTGAGAGACTGCTGGAGTTGTCTCCCTGGGACGCAGGAATCCCGGACTGTAGCACACCGGAGGCCAGTGGCCTGGTAGTGACTGGGGGGCCCCCACCCTTGCTTGAGACTCAGAGGCTGGCTGGAGCCTGTACATGCAGAAAATTTGATCCTCAAACGTATTGATTAAATATTGGGGGGAAACAGCCTTTACTACGAGTTTTTTACCACGTTCTGCATTAACCACGCATTTTTTAGCACGCATGTTTTTACCATGTTTATGTTTTTACAAAGCATGCCTTTACCACGCATTTACGTTAAGTTGGGGGGGTCTCTCCCCACAAATACTTTGTATGCATATATATATATGTATATATATACATATATTACTCCCTCCTGGCTCGATTTCGTACGGACCCCTGGCGCTCTTGATCCGGTGCAGGTTTCAAGGCAGAGCCCCGCCGTATTAATTTATCCACATTAATCAACCGACGCGTTTCGTAAACACAGTTTACTTGATCACGTGATCAAGTAAACTGTGTTTACGAAACGCGTCGGTTGTTCCTCTAACTGGATACTTTGTGAAGAATAAATTAATTGGAGAAGGTTACATTTTGTGAGTGCGGTTTCTATAATCTGAAAGTATTAATGTGGATAAATATATACATATATATACATATATATATATATATTCACTGAAAAAACCATAGGTTTCAGGGATGTTATAGTTAGAAATTAGCATTTAAAAAACCATAGAAATTCACTGAAAAAACCATAGGTTTCAGGGACGTTTTAGTTAGTTGGACATTTCACTTGTACAAAACCAGAGAAATTCAGCTGTTATAGTTAGTTGAGCTAACTATAACTTGCGCCCCCGCCATGCACTGCTGATGACGTCACATATTACATCACTCATTACATGGTCAGTGACATCACTGATGACATCACTGATGACATCTCAAATGACATCACGGATGACATCATCCAGTGACTGTGTGTTTCTGTAAAGTTTAAATATGTTTTATATATATATATGCCAAGGTGTATTGAAGTATGAGTGGGTGTATGAGTGTCTGAATAGATGATTTAGTAGGTGCGTAACTGTATAAGTGAGTGATTAAACGTGTCTTACTGAATGCATGGGTTAGTGAGTAAACTGTGTAAATGTCTGTATCAGTCTGTCAGTTGGTGTGTAAGCGGCTGCATGGGTTGGTGAGTAGCTACATGAGTGTCTATATGGGTTATTGATTGGTTGTCTGAGTATCTGTATGGGTGCCTGAGTGTCTGTGTGGGTGGCTGGGGGTGTGTGACTCTGTGCATAGATGTGTGAGTGGGTAATTCACTGGGTGTATGGGTTCAAGAGTGCATCTGTGAAGGGCTGTATGGGTGGGTGAGTGTGTGTATGGGTGTGTTGGTGAGTGAATGGATGTCTCAGTGGTACATGTGTGACTAACTACATATGTGAAAGGCAGTATATGTGACTGTTGGAGTATATAAATCACTATATGTGAGAGTGAGTGATTGTGAGAGTGGCTGTATGGATGAGTGTGGGCTTGTATCAGTGATTGTATAAGAGAGTAAGTATGTGTTAGTATCTGTATCAATAAGTGAGGTGGTGTGTGTATAACTGTATACGTGAGTAAATGGGAGTGTGAATGAATCTTTGCATGATTGACTAGGTGTGTGAGTAACTATGGATGAGTGGCGATGTGTGAGTGTCTGTATAGGTGTATGAGTGCAAATGATAGTGCTGTATTGATAAGTGACTGCATGTATGAGTGACTGTATGGGTGAATGAGTGGATGTGTGTGTAGACCTAGGAATCAGTGAGTGGGTATGTAGTAATAGGTATTAGTGTGTCTATGGTTTCGTAAATGGTAGTCTGTATTTTAGAGTGGGTGTATCAAAGGTTATATTAGGGTGTGAGGAGGTGCATCAGATTATCACGTGGATGATGTCATCAGTGATGTCATTTGAGATGTCATCAGTGATGTCTTCAGTGATGTCACTGACCATGTCATGAGTGATGTAATATGTGATGTCATCATCAGTGCATTGCGTGGGCGCGAGTTATAGTTAGCTCAACTAACTATAATGGCCGAATTTCTCTGGTTTTGTACAAGTGAAATGTCCAATTAACTATAACGTCCCTGAAACCTATGTTTTTTTCAGTGAATTCCTATGGTTTTTTTAAATGCTAATTTCTAACTATAACGTCCCTGAAACCTATTGTTTTTTCAGTGAATTTCTACGGTTTTTTAAATGCTAATTTCTAACTATAACGTCCCTGAAACCTATGGTTTTTTCAGTGAATTTCAAAGGTTTTTTAAATGCTAATTACTAACTATTACGTCCCTGAAACCTATGGTTTTTTCAATTAATTTCTAAGGTTTTTTAAATGCTAATTTATAACTATAACGTAGTAGTCATGTTTGCAGAGTGGTGGAGAAAGGAGGCAGAGCCTCTGACCAGCGCTCAGGAATTCTGCTGCGTAGGACTTACAGGAGGTACCAGGAGGGCTTCTTGGCCCCCAAAGTCCCTCAGGAGTAAAGTGGACTTCATCCTTCAACCCGTAGTGTGCAAGGAGGCGTGTTTGCAGAGTGGCGGAGAAAGGGGGGCGTGGCCTCCGAAGACGTCTTAGCAATCCCACTGTGTGGGACTTACTGGAGGTAACAAGAGGGGTAGTTGGCCCCCAAGGACAACCTTGGGGGCCAACTAACCCTCCTATTACCTCCAGTAAGTCCCACACAGCAGGTTTGCTAAGTTCTCATAGCAGGCCACGGCCCCTTTGCCCACCACTCTGCAAACGCGCTCCCTGGCGCGCTCTTGGATGGACATTGAAGTCACCTACGCTGCCTGGGGGTCCTTTGGGGCCAATTAGCCTACCTCTTACCTCCAGTAAGCCCCACACGTGGGATTGCTGAGAGGTGGACACAGGCCACGCCCCCTTTCTCCACTACTCTGCAAACACGTCCCCTGGCGCATTCTAAGTTGTGGAATTAAGTCCCCTTGCCTCCTGGGGGTCCCTGGGGGCCAACTAGCCCACCAGGTACCTCCTGTAAGCCCCACACAGCTGGATTGCAGAGAATGGTCCAAGGCCACGCCCCCTTTTTACACCACTCTGCAAACGCGCCTCCTGGCGCACTGCTGCTTGGGGCATGAAGTCCACTTGTGTCCTGAGGTCCTCAGGACACAAGAGGACCTCATCGCCCCACCAGCAGAGCGCATTATGTGGAGATTCAGTTAGGTTAATCACGTCCATCATGGCTACATTAATCTGGGACACAGCCTTCTTCTATTTCTATCACTATCTTTCTTATGTACATACTCGCCTTCTTTTGCTTGTCATCAACAAGGGGACCACACACAGTCTCCTATTTATATTGCTGCTGTGCTGTCTTTCGGCGAGGCAAGAGCTAGATATAGATCTCCACATAATGATGTAACTAGAATCATAATGTCTTTTATATTTAATGCTTAAACTTTCACTAATCGGTGTATATATGTTTAGCAATTGGTTTATCATGAATTGAATGGTTACCAAGTGGGTTTACTCTTGTTTTTATATATTTAGTATTCACTGTATAGCAGCCTACATCAGTTTTTCTACATCACAAGATGGCCACCGCAATTTCACTATGTAATAGCACACGTGCAACAAACTGCTTTGTATGGTCCCTTTTCCATTTCTATGACATACTACAGTCTATGTAATGATGCATTTCCTGTACGCCAATTGTGTGAACAAGACAGCTTCAGCTGTCGAAACGCGTTACCCCATGTAATTAAAACCCCACTGCGGCACAACCTGAGAGTGTGGACATTCTTTTCTGTATGTGCGATTGACTGACAGCTTGCTCCTCCGCCATCCCGCGCCACTTGCCTCTGGCCACAGATCCTAGCAGGAGCGTCCCTGTGTGCAAATTGACGGAAGGATCACCTGGCCGGCCGCTTTCTTCACTTCTGCAGCAGCAACTGGATTTACTTTATCGTCTCAGGAGCGGAGGACTGTGTGACGGCGCGTCCCAGAGGTAAGCTTTGACCGTATCGGGGGTGCGGGGCGGGGGGGCTGGTTCGTGTTCTCTGCAGCGCGGGTCCGGTCCCCACGCTGGCATCCCCCGCGGTTGACTCTGAAGTCTCTGGTTGGTACCTGACACATTAACCCACGGGATCAACTAACTACACCGCATTGTGTAGAATTATCCTCGAACGTACAACTGTATTTTCAGTTTAAACTGCGTGTCCATGTTCACAGCATCTTGCATCTGCATTTTGAAGTCCAAAACCATGCGATCTGCAATATAAGTGAGACGTTCATTTGGATGAATTGTCACTTAAAGCTCCTGAGCAGAAACGGTTATAGCGGCAGCAGGAACCTCTTATTTCAAGAGGGGGAATATCTGCAGTGGCTCAATTACATTGACTTTGAAGCATAAACTGAGGAACTTTTATCGAGTGCTCAACATGGAGGAAGAAAATGAGAAACGTGCAGCGGCACAAACCCTGCTAGCACGCGCTCCAGGCAAAATGGACAGTGCACAAACTACCAACAAATGTGACACAACTTTAAACGCCAAACTTAAGCGCTTTGAGAAACTAAAGAAGTCTGAAACAGCTAAGTGGTGGGAAGCAGTCTCTTTGCAAGACTATCTGGACAAAAACATGGTGCCGCGGGGGTTACGGATATATGTAACACCATCATACGAATCGCCCAACCCACGGATGCTGGAAGACTGGGCAGAAAACTCTGCAAATATGCTTGGGAAGACCGTGAGACCATCATGACAGAGATCGCCACACTGGAGACAGAATTCACCGCCAGCAAAGAACAAGGAATTATAAATAAATTCATGGATGAACTCAAACCCAAGCTCAAACAACACGAAGATGATATCAAAATACGCAAACAACGCAAGCTCCATCGTGACTGCGTGGACTACGAGAGCGGTCGCATACTAACTTATAGTCATAAATATGACCACTTATATGACAACGCATCTAACAACGAGACAACTCCAACTGTGAGAAGTGAGACCACAATACCATCATCCGTAGAAGCCAGTGATTCGGATACGGATATCTCCATAACAACCACAAGTTCAACTTCTGAAAGAGTGATCCTGATACATCGGTCTGTCCTCAGGATCGGTTTGTTGCTCGGAATGGTCCACCTCTTGATCTACCCAAGCCTTAATAGCCGTAATGGCACAGGTCAGTGGAAGGATCAAGTGGGGGAAGGAAAGGAAGGGAACAGCCGGGAGGGAGATCTGAAATGTCAACCACAATCATGAATACCTTCTAGCCATGGTCACAGAACGCATATATATAATAACCGTAAATGAGTAGCGCCACCTCCTATACCTGTAACAAAAAAGAACGACACCTGTAGAAGAAGATACTTCAATAAAGGGTGTGCCTTCTGTGTGGTAACACCACTTGCTGTGTTATAGCTGCATTGGGGAAAACATAGAGGAGAATACACATTGAGCATAAATCACTTTCTGCTGATACATCCATACTTAATGAAGTTACGACATCAATGATACATAGGAGTAATATTACTAGAAACCTACCCTTTTCTAAACTCCACATTACATCACAGGGATAGAGTGTAGTCCCATACCACTCCTATTACCCCTGTTAAAATAGAGCCAGAATAACACGAGTATAAACCTAGTTCCAGAAAATAAATATCCAAGCAAATAACAACTACTACTGAGTCTCAATCCACAGATATGGTTACTTCACCAATGATTAGGATCCAAACGATTTTGCATATGAAAAAAATGGTTGAGCACTCCCTGCGAAAAGATGTTGCCATAGAGTAGCCACTCTATCAAAGGAACTGCAGTACAGGCTCAGTCACAGGCTAACAAGACTGTGAAGCCTACACGAGCTACCGCTGAGGAACACTGGTAGCTGGCCCACAACCGGCCGACAATGCCGGGCAAATGCCCAAAGGACTCCGAACCATCCTCCGCACGAGCAGAACGCTCACCAACGGAGGAGGGTGAGCCACAACCAAAGTAGAGAGCGAGAGTTGGTGCAGAGCACCCTTACCAGACCTTTCTTCCGGGAACTACGAAGCGCAACAATATCGGCGGGGGCGAAGAATTTCCGACGCTTGGCCGAGTTCCACTTCCTCCTTATGGGCCGTCTCTCGCGACGTAGTGCGTGACGCGCAAGGCCTCATGGGAGTTGTGGTTCCCAGCGTTAGCGGCACTTTCAATGATAACGGGAGGAATGCTCATGCCACGTTACCAGTGCGCTCGTTGATTGCGCATTTAACAGTACATCCCCTCCCTAACAAGAGCGCACTAAGGGGCCAGGTTTCAGTGGGTATTTTCTGTGAAAAGTAGCCACCAATCTAGGTGCGTGTACCCCAGATGCAGGTTCCCACGAGTTCTCCTCAGGGCCGTACCCTTTCCAGGCCACCAAGTACCATAGTTTGCGGCCACGCATCTTTGAGTCTCGTATACCCCGTACTTCCTATTCCATTTCCTCGTTGACCAGGAGAGGCGGAGGCAGTTCCCTGACTGGGGTAGAGGAGGGTTTCAACAAAGACACATGAAATACTGGATGGATACGCAAATGTGAAGGCAGTTTCAACTTCATGGTCACTGGACTAATGCATTTATCAATTTTGTAGGGTCAGATATATCTGGGGTTAAACACGCTATGTTTCCTGAAGCGTATATTCTTGGTGGATAGCCAGACGGTGTCCCCCTTTTTGTACAAGGGACCTGGGCATCTGTGTTTATCTGCTGTAGCTTTGTACTTGATCTTGGCTGCCTTTAGGTGTTCCTGTGTCTTCCCCAAAGTTTCTTGGATATGGGCCACCCTCTTTGTTACTTCTGGTATGTTGGTGTCCTTGGTTGGATGGATGAAAGGAAGAAACCGTGGATGGCGCCCATAATTGCAGTAGAACGGAGATGCCTGTGTGGAACTAAGTGTGGCATTGTTATAGGCGATCTCAGCGAGCCACAGATAATCCACCCATTCCTCCTTGCTATTGTCCACATAACATCTCAAGTACTGTTTAAGCGTTTGATTGAGACGCTCTATCTGTCCATCCGTTTGGGGGTGGAAGCTTGTAGACAAGACCGTGGTTATATGTAGGGACGAACACCATATTCTCCAGAACTGGGCCGTGAATTGCGAGTCCCTGTCTGACACAATGGTACTTGGTAATCCATGCAAACGAACCACATGCAACATCAATAAACGAGCTAGCTGGCGTGCAGAAGGTACCTGTTTGCAGGCGATAAAGTGTCCCATCTTCGTTAAATAGTCAATGACTACCAGGATTATGCTACTTCCTTATCCAGCGGTAGACTGACGACGAAGTCTAGTGATATGTTCTCCCAGGGACTGGTAGGAGTAGGGAGTGGTTGTAGCAAGCCCTGTGGGCGACGGTGATCAGATTTCATTTTCGCACAAACTTCACAAGAGGTTACCCACTCTCTAATGTCCACCCTAAGAGAGGGCCACCAAAATTGTCTGTTAATACGTTCAACGGTCTTTTCTACCCCGTGATGTCCTGCACTCGGGGAATCATGGCACCAGCTAAATACTTGTTTCCTCAGCTTCTGAGTAGGCACCAACAGACGGTTATTGTTCATCGGGAAGCCGTTCTTTATTTGCCATTCCGTGTGACTCTTAAGCCAGGTTCTCCAGGTAAACGAGCCAACCCCCTTGAGTATGTCCTTGAGAAAGGCGTCCGGCTGTATCACACATAGTACCTTCGTGGGGTCAATGATGGAGCTATCTGGGGTGCTTTCCGGGTCTCTGGCAGAGGACTGTCGGGTGAGAGCGTCTGCTTTTTTGTTCTCAGAGCCAGGCCGATATGTAATGATGAAGTGATAACCCGAGAAGAAAAGCATCCTTCGGAGCTGACGCGGGGTAAGGTGTCTTGCAGCCGTCATGAATTGTAGGTTTCTATGGTCTGTGTACACCGTAACCACGTGTCTGGCTCCCATCAGAAAATATCTCCACTCCATGAAGGCTTCCTTAATGGCCAAGAGTTCTTTTTCTGCAATGTGGTAGTTCCTTTCGGCTTCATTGAGCTTCCTAGACATATAGGCCACCGGATGGAGTTGACCCTTGGAAGAGTGTCTTTGTGACAAGATGGCTCCCAATGCAACGTCAGAGGCGTCTGCCTTGACCACGTATGGTTTCTCAGGATCCGGGTGAGACAAGATAGGGGCAGTTACGAAAGCTGTTTTCAAGGCAAGGAACGTATCTTGGGCTTCATTATTCCACTCGAACTTCTGTGACTTCCTCAGTAGTTGAGTCATCGGAGCAACTAGTTTGGAGAATTGACTGATAAATCGTCAGTAGAAGTTGGCGAAGCCAATGAAACATTGCACATCCCGAATATTCTGGGGGGGAGGCCAATCCTTTACAGCGGTAATCTTTCTTTCAGCCATTTCTTGGCCTGATGGACTAAGCATGACTCCAAGGAATTCCACCGTGTTAACGTGAAAGTCACATTTGCAGAACAGATGATGTTTCTGCAGGATTTGTAGCATGGATTCCACATGTTGGATGTGTGCCTTTTCGTTCTTTGAATAGATGAGAATATCATCAATATATACCACGACATAGTGGTCCAGGATCTCACGAAGTACGTCGTTCAGAAAGTATTGAAACGCCGCAGGGGCATTACACAACCCGAACGGCATCACTCAAATAACCCATACCGGGTTTTAAAAGCTGTTTTCCACTCGTCGCCGCTCCTCATGCGAACCAGGTGATAAGCTCCCTTCAGGTCCAATTTGGTGTAGATGTTTGCCTTTTTACCTGCTCAAGCAATAGACTGATTAACGGTAAGGGGTATCGATTCTTCACTGTAATAGCATTCAGTGCTCTAAAGTCCACACAAGCTCGCAGCTCGCCATTCGCTTTTGGAATAAAAAAAAGTAGGGATGTGGCAGGGGACTTGGAGGGGCAGATAAAACCCAGTTCTAAATGTTTGTCCAAATAGGCTCTGAGGTGGAGATTTTCAGGCTCAGTCAAGGCGTATATCCTCCCACTAGGGACTACTGCCCCTGGAACAAGATCGATTTGACAGTCGTACTGTCTATGGGGTAGTAGCTCTTCCGCCTGGACGTCATTGAACACCTCCGCATATCTCTGATATACAGCGGGTAGTTGGATATCCTTTTCCGCAGCGGTGGCTATACACATGCCAAAGGCTAGCGCTGTAGCAGATTCTTCTGGGATTCTGAAACAATGTTCCAAGCAGTAGGGAGAGTTCATTTGCACTGTTCGGTCAACCCAATTGATTTCAGGGTTGTGTCTTTGCAGCCACGGTAACCCCAAATGATTCCATATTGGGGGGCATGTATGATGCTGAATGTTATATGCTCCCTGTGCGAAGCTCCATATTGAACTTCTATTTCTTCGGTGTTGTACGCTATGGGTCCTGTAATTAACTTCCTCCCGTCTACTGCATAGACTTCTTCTGGCGGGTCTTTGGGCACAAGACATATGCCTCTGCGTTTAGCTTCTCCCAAGTCCATAAACTTACCAGTGGCTCCAGAATCCACCATGGCAGACGTTTGGACCTTCTCGGCTTGTATGAGCAACGGTATATTAATGGATAAATGTCCCGGTGTTGCTAGATCATTGTTGCGTAAGGAAGGGATGTATGCCTGACTCCAAGAAACCCCTTCGTCTTTCTTTGAGTCAACTAGTTTTCCGACACCTTATCCATGGCAGCTGTCGTCATCCTACTGTTACGGAATTGGTTCGTCTTGGGTTTCACTGGGCATTCCCTGACGAAATGTCCTCTCTTGCCACAATATAAGCAGAGGCCTTGCTTACGGCGGATGTCTTTTTCTGCCGTAGTTAATGCAGCCCTTATGGTTCCGATCTCCATCGGTTCAGATCCTGAGGCGTTGCTAAGCTCCGAGGTCTTCTGTCTTTCATAGGATGACATGTTTCTCTCCTTCCTTTTGTGATCTCTTTTTCGCTCACTCAGTCTATGATCCAAGCGAAGCACAAGATTAATCAAGTCCTCACACGTGGTAGGTTGGGGATCAATCTGAGCGATGACATCCTTGAGGTCTTCCCGTAACCCTTGAAGGAAGAGCGCAGCTTGTTTGGTCTCAGGCCACTTAGTTTCCGCTTCTAGCCTCCTAAAAGAATTTAGATACACCAACAGGTCCTTGTTACCCTGTTGTAACTCTAATAGTTCCCTATCGGCCGTGTAGGATTTAGCTCTTCTGTCAAATACTTTCAAAAATTTGGTTCTAAACGCTTCCCAATCATGTAGGAGAGGGTCATCTCGGCTTACCAGTGGCACTGCCCATTGTGCCGCATCACCGGCTAGGTAAGAAATAAGAAAGGCGACTCTCGCCTGGTTAGTGGGGAATGACTTTTGTTTGCATGAGAAGTGTAGCATAACCTGCGTCAAGAATACTTGCACCTTACCGGAATCCCCATGATTCCTCTCTGGGGTAGCTAATGGTATGGAAACACGCATTTCTACAACCACCGCATTAGGAGGCGCTGCTGCTGAAGCACCTGCATTGAAAGGATTTCTCTGCATACCATCCACCCTGGCTCTTAAATCTGCTGCTTCCTGACGTGACGCCGCTAACTCAGCCTGAACAGAGGCAAGCACAGCTATAACATCGTCTAGAGTGGCCATTCCTAGCACAACCCGACCGGGAGGACAATAATTCGTAGGTCGGAAATTCTGTTACATCGGTCTGTCCTCAGGATCGGTTTGTTGCTCGGAATGGTCCACCTCTTGATCTACCCAAGCCTTAATAGCCGTAATGGCACAGGTCAGTGGAAGGATCAAGTGGGGGAAGGAAAGGAAGGGAACAGCCGGGAGGGAGATCTGAAATGACAACCACAATCATGAATACCTTCTAGCCATGGTCCCAGAACGCATATATATAATAACCGTAAATGAGTAGCGCCACCTCCTATACCTGTAACAAAAAAGAACGACACCTGTAGAGGAAGATACTTCAATAAAGGGTGTGCCTTCTGTGTGGTAACACCACTTGCTGTGTTATAGCTGCATTGGGGAAAACATAGAGGAGAATACACATTGAGCATAAATCACTTTCTGCTGATACATCCATACGTTAATGAAGTTACGACATCAATGATACATAGGAGTAATATTACTAGAAACCTACCCTTTTCTAAACTCCACATTACATCACAGGGATAGAGCGTAGTCCCATACCACTCCTACTACCCCTGTTAAAATAGAGCCAGAATAACACATGAGTATAAACCTAGTTCCAGAAAATAAATATCCAAGCAAATAACAACTACTACTGAGTCTCAATCCACAGATATGTTTACTTCACCAATGATTAGGATCCAAACGATTTTGCATATGAAACAAAGGGTTGAGCAATCCCTGCGAAAAGATGTTGCCATAGAGTAGCCACTCTATCAAAGGAACTGCAGAACAGGCTCAGTCACAGGCTAACAAGACTGCGAAGCCTACACGAGCTACCGCTGAGAAACACTGGTAGCTGGCCCACAACCGGCCGACAATGCCGGGTGAATGCCCAAAGGACTCCGAACCATCCTCCGCACGAGCAGAACGCTCACCAACGGAGGAGGGTGAGCCACAACCAAAGTAGAGAGCGAGAGTTGGTGCAGAGCACCCTTACCAGACCTCTCTTCCGGGAACTACGAACCGCAGCAATCTCGGCAGGGACGAAGAATTTCCAACGCTTGGCCGAGTTCCACTTCCTCCTTATGGGCCATCTCTCGCGACGTAGTGCGTGACGCGCAAGGCCTCATGGGAGTTGTGGTTCCCAGCGTTAGCGGCACTTTCAATGATAACGGGAGGAATGCTCATGCCACGTTACCAGTGCGCTCGATGATTGCGCATTTAACAGATCCCCTCCAAACTGGTCACTTTTTTAGACGAGTACCGGCACCTACGCAGGGGCCGGCAAATACCAAGAACGACGCCACCACCAACAAACCGAGGGAGAGGATGGGGTCAACGAGCCAGAGGGAGAGGAAGAGGAAGAGGGAAGGGAGGAGCAAACAAAGAAGGAAACGAAGAAAACAGAAAAACCAGAAACGACAGAACAAAGGAGCACATGGGAAAAGCAACAAGCTCCACGACCAACTAATAATCGATATGGACATGGTAAACAAAACTATTATTAACCTATCCGAACGCCCCCTCTCTTTCCTTGAGAAGAAAACTCTATGTTTAGGCTTGACATTTTGTCCCACTGAACTATTCAATTATTCAGATACACGTGTAGATCTTTATAAGTTTGTTAGAAAGCTCAAACTTACTAAATGGCATATTCTTAAGAATCCGACTACAGGTATGAACTCAACAGCAGAAACAACCTCAGCTGCACCGACAAGCTTGACTGTAGGTGACGTTGAAACATTGTTAGCCATGCATGACCTACACCGTGTAGCAGAAGCATCCAACATGTCGCCTATGGAAACCATCAACATTGACTTTCCTACTGACCTAGCAGCCTCGACTAAATTTAAACCCTGTTCCATCTTTTACCCAGTGTTACCCCATGATAACATTGATACATTTAACGATATGGTCATACAAGATTTATTCAGACTCAAACACCAAAGTTGGAAGAAGGTATCCTCCAACAATAACCTGACCTACAAAGAACAGCCCATTATCAAATCCCTAGCGGAGGACACCAGTATTGTGATTCGTCCTGCAGATAAAGGGGGCAACATTGTCCTTTTAAGACGGGACATGTACATCAGTGAAGCCCAACGACAACTAGAAGAAGCCAGGTTCTATTTGAAAATCAACAGTGCTGTTTACAATGACAGTATACTAGAAATTTGGAATAAACTTAAGGAATGGCAACACAGTGGTATCATCACTTGGGATGAATACTGCTTCTTAAAAAGGGACTTCCCTAAACTCCCAATTTTGTACCTCTTACAGAAAGTACATAAGGACCCTACCAGGCCGCCAGGGAGACCTATAGTCTCATCTATTGGCAGCGCGTTAGAAAATGTGTCCAAATATGTGGACCACTTTTTAAGCGATTATGTAACAGCTTTGCCCTCACATGTGCGAGACACCAAAGATTTCTTGACCAAAATAGAAGGTATCAACTGGGAAGAGGATTTCCTCCTAGTAACACTAGATGTAAATTCACTTTACACTATAATAGATCATACCCAGGGTGTAAAGGCATGTTACCATTATCTCAAGAACAGACCTATTGGATTTTTGGACCATACTAACATGTTAATCGAAATGATGAACCAATGTTTACAAAACAACATGTTCATGTTTGACGGGGTGGTGTACAAACAGATCCTTGGCACTGCTATGGGCACTTGTTTTGCCCCTAGCTTTGCCAACCTGTTCCTGGGGCTCTGGGAAGAGAAATCAGAAAAGAAGCCACCCTTGTATCTGA
Source organism: Calotriton arnoldi (assembly GCA_963921515.1). Lineage (NCBI taxonomy): Eukaryota > Metazoa > Chordata > Amphibia > Caudata > Salamandridae > Calotriton > Calotriton arnoldi. The sequence continues at coordinate 468,214 of CAWUFW010012822.1, forward strand.
ATTCTCTAAGGTACGCTTATGGTTGCGATATATCGACGACCTTGTCCTTATCTGGCAAGGAACACAGGACGAGGTCACCAAGTTTATTGACAAGCTGAACTGCAATAGGTATAACATCAAACTCTCATCCAATATAAACAAACATCAGATTGAGTTTTTGGATGTACTAGTTTCGGTTGAACATAACACTTTAGAGACCAGTCTTTTCAGGAAAACTACTGCAGGTAACACCATTCTACACGCCCTCAGTAACCATCCTCAAACTCTTAAATGGAGTATTCCTTTTGGAGAACTACTGAGGGCGAGGAGAAACTGCAGTACTGAAGAAACATTTAACATCGAGAAAAACAACATGATTGCCAGATTCTCTAACAGAGGGTACCCGGTATGGGTAGTCAACCGTGCCATAGAAAAAGTCAACAAAATTAGTAGAGCTGATACCCTGAGTGAGCACAAAACTGACAGGGAAAGCCAGGCAGAACCACAAGAGACCAGACTGATTACCACACATAGTCATAACTCCCAGCAGATCTACAAGATCTTTGCCAAACATTGGCCCATACTTACAGGTGACCCGGTTATTGGCAAATCCATCCACACACATCCCAGAATCACTTATAGGAAAGGTCACAGTTTTAGGGACATCCTAGTCTGCAACGACGTCACACAAACACAACAACAAAGAGACCATAACCTGAAAGGTTTCTTCCCTTGCAGCCACTGTAAGGCCTGCCGCAACAGCCGCTTGGTTAAAGAATATACCATACCTGGGAGAGCCAACAAAAAACAGATCACCCAATTCCTTACCTGCAGCACTACATTTGTAGTATATGCATTGGACTGTCCTTGTGACCTCCGTTATATCGGTAGCACCACTTTTATGGCCAAAAAAAGAGTCCTGGAACAAATGCGGGCCATAAATAACAGAGATTCTCATCACCCAGTTGCACGCCATTTTCAAACACATCATATGTCCAATAGTGCTCTATTGAGCTATTTCATAATCGAACAGGTACACACAGGCACCCGAGGGGGCAACAGAGTGCATCAGTTGCGTAAACGGGAGTCCAAATGGATTCTGGAACTCGAGACCAAACAGCCGGGGGGCCAAAATTTAGATGAGGAATTGAGTATACACTTACGTGTAGACTGAACTTCCTGTCTGTAATCTCTGCAGTTCTCCCAGCGCCTCTGCAATGCGTTAGATTTCTTCCCTATAATGTAAATATTGAGCATTCATGCATTATAATGTACAATATGTGTATAGTACTAGCTACATTTTTCAATATCTTTTCAATATTTTAATTCTGCACTTTTGTTTTTTATATTTTCACAGGAGGAAAGGAAGGGACCCACCGCCATGTGACGGACACTTACATACACGGGCTCCCTACCCTTTTCTTCCCCATTTGGGGCATCACGTATCCAGATAAGATTTCTTTTATTCACTTTTTTCTCACATGTGAACATTGGTTCCTTTTTCTCTTGCTTCTCCTTTGTTGTACAGGATTGTGTCTTAAGATGTATCAATTCAATGTTCCAAAGGCCTGTTGTTTTTATATGATTAGAATGTTTCCTGTACTATGGTAATCTGCCATATGTACTTGCCTTAAGTTTAGAATTAGGACATGATTAGGACATGTTTCTGTATTAGGGCATGGTCAGCTTAATATATTTCATGACATTGCTCAGTTACCTGTCCCAGCCACCATGACTAACACTTACTATCTTCTGCACATTTTCAGCCACTTTGGCTTATGGCCTATGACAGGTATACTCCACAATTTGTCTTCACATATATGTAGATCAATGTAGACAATGTCATGCAGACTATCGTTAGGCACTATGCCTTTCAGCCCTTCTATTAATCTTACATAACATTAGCCTTTACTCTGGCACTATGCCTTTCAGTTTGGTTAATCACGTACATCATGGCTACATTACTCTGGGACACAGCCTTCTTCTATTTCTATCACTATCTTTCTTATGTTCATACTCGCCTTCTTTTGCTTGTCATCAACAAGTGGACCACACACAGTCTCCTATTTATATTGCTGCCGTGCTGTCTCTCGTCTTTCGGCGAGGCAAGAGCTAGATATAGATCTCCACATAATGATGATGAAACTAGAATCATAATGTCTTTTATATTTAATGCTTAAACTTTCACCAATCGGTGTATATAGGTTTAGCAATTGGTTTATCATGAATTGAATGGTTACCAAGTGGGTTTACTCTTGTTTTAGTATTCACTGTATAGAAGCCTACATCAGGTTTTCTACATCACAAGATGGCCGCCGCAATTTCACTATGTAATAGCACACGTGCAACAAACTGCTTTGTATGGTCCCTTTTCCATTTCTATGACATACTACAGTCTATGTAATGATGCATTTCCTGTACGCCAATTGTGTGAACAAGACAGCTTCGGCTGTCGAAACGCGTTACCCCATGTAATTAAACCCCACTGCGGCACAACCTGAGAGTGCGGACATTCTTTTCTGTATGTGCGATTGACTGATGGCTCGCTCCGCCGCCATCCCGCGCCACTTGCCTCGGGCCACAGATCCTAGCAGGAGCGTCCCTGTGTGCAAATCTATATATATATATATATATATATATATATATATACATACATATATATATATATATATATATATATATATATGTATATATCCAACAAGCGTTGTTCAAACGATAAAAGGACAACACACCAGGGCCACCAAACTTGCTTCAGAGTGATTTATTAGGCAAAGTCACTCAACGCGTTTCAAGCGTCCGCTTCTTGCTACTGATCTGTTGGATATATATATATATATATATATACATGTATACAATGCGTGGTAATGGCATACGTTGTAAAAACATATGCGTTGTAAAACAATGCGGGGTAAAAAATGCGTGCTTAAGGCATGCAATATATTTTCCTGCGTTGTTCGGCCGTACAACCAATATTGGGTGACCACACTGCACATCAGCTACTGTGGAGCATGTGCGGACCCTAGTTCTGCTGTGAGCGGGGCAAGGCTTGCACCCAGCAGCTGTGCCCAGTGCTAGGGATGAAACCACTCATGCTGCCCGGTGATTGCAGGTGAATGAGTATTTCACTTTCCGTTCAATGTCACTGACCAGAGGGGGTCGCTGCACTGACTGGAGAGACTCTTAGCTTATTGGTTGAGCTGGGTAGAGCCCAGCTCCTGACACAATTCACCAGGAGGTGTGACAAGCTTGCTGCAACTCCAAAACAGGGGAAATTAGATAGGTTTACCAAGTCTGTCACTGCTAACCAGCACCATCCTGCTCACAAGGTGAAAGAGGAATCTACTGAGACACCCTTCTGAGCATACAAGGCTACTGCGGTCATCCTACAGGCCATCGCAGCCACTAGGCAGGCCCAGGAGACACACATAGGGTCACTGGACACTAAGGTCACACTCCTGTACAAGGCCGGGAGGGTCACTGAAACAGAGGAATGAATAGCCCAACTCAAGTACTCAATTACAGGCCTCAAAGAGACTGTTCAGAAAATGAAAGCGACTACTCATGAACTTTGCAAGGACTCAGAGGGAAGAACGAGGCATAACAACTTCCGATTTGTGGGGTTTGTTAGCAGGTAGAGGAACACAACCCCAAAAATGTGTTGGAAGAATGGCTGAAAACTAAGCTGCACGACACACACCATTTCCACATTGCTTTTAAATAGAGCAAGCACACCAGGCATTAGGCCGAGGCTACCTCTGGGTGTTTCATCACCTCACACAATGATTGCACGTTTTCCTAACTACCGGGACAGAAACTCCATTCTAAAAGGCATCACATGGGCCTCAAGAACTAACATTTGGCTCACATAAAATCTTTGTCTTTATGGATTATACTCACATATGCAGCAGCACCGTACTTTTGAACAAGTTACACAAAATAGAAAGACATGGGTCTCCGCTATATGCTACTGTGCTGCAAAAATGAAGGTTCTTCTCAACAAAAAGGCACATTTCTTTGGCTCTCTGGAACAAGTCTGGACCTGGGTGAAAGAACAACTTACCCTGCACATGGGGCGTAGTAGGGAAGATCAGTGTCCAAATTCTCTTTTCAGGGTAGGGGGATTCAAGGTGCAGAGAATGCCGAAGACCAAAATCTTCGCAATGTGGTAACTCTCGATTAAGGGATGATAAGTCAGAGAGCGATGAAGATCAGGTCTCTAGCGGTGTTCCATCAGAGCATGACACAGAAGCATAATTCAGTGGACTGGCGACTGCCACACTGATTTCATCCGATACGCTGTGAGGAGCACTTTGGTCTGCTTCACACAGCTGTGTGAGGTAATCTACATACACCGACAAGGAGGCAATTTCTTGTCCTCCAGTACTCTTACTGCCTAGTGGGATGTTTCAATCTTTTGGTTCCCTTCCTTGGTGTCCATGCCACTACAGGACCAACAAACTGCCCACTGTGACCCCCCTGCATGGGAGGTAACAAGTTTACTCTGGTTTGGAGGGCTGAGGCAAATGCGAGCACTTGTATTCCACTTGGTGCCCACTGCACACTTCCTTCCTTTTTAGGTCGAGCCTAGGCAGCGCACATGCACTGTCTGCAAGACCTGATGTAAACAGTATAGCGAGAGTAATCCTGCCTGCTGCTTGCAATTGGGTCATTTATGCGTCACTCTGATTTCCGGGCTCCCTATTAGTTGCTGCTCCGATTCATCACTTCCATTTTTATCACAAGCAGCACCGATCAACTACAGTTTTATTGCGCTGCAACTGTTCGTATGTTATGTTTAGGGACTACTTGTTTTTTATCATGGCACGTAGCATGACGCCTGGTCTCGTCATTTTTTTTCACCATGGCGCCTGCTTCACAGGACGCCATGCACATACGCCCGTAGCTTCTGGTTTCCTTTGTGCTTCTTTAATCTCAGGAACTGCATGCCGCCCACGCTTGTTTCAGCTGTAACTAAACACCATTACACACATCTATTGCAACTAGACTGAAGATCACTAACACGCAGGTGCGTTGAACCTCAGGGTGATACGAACGCCATGGAAATGCTGGCGCTCTAGCCACTTTTGCCTCTATGGGCATGGCTGACAGCAGTGGGCGGGCCTGAGGTGTTAGCGTCACTAGAAAGATGGCGACGTCCTTGGTTGTGGTGAGGACAGGAGCAGTGCGATGTTGGCTGAAGGCTACGTGGGGGCGCCGAGTGTCAGGTAATTTGGGAGTACCTTTGGAATAGCATGAGTTCCCTTTAGAAGACCCCTACATGGAGAAACATAGTCTTCGAAAGGTCTTTACCGTTTGATGTCACTAGTTATGTCATTGCGGCATGGCTTTCTAGTAACTCCCTATTGAGTGGATTCCGAACTCCGTGTTCTCATTTGTACAAAACACCTAAAAGTTTCTTTCGCTGAAGGAGTAACACCCGTTTCCCTTCCGTGGCGATTAAAAGTTGACCAGTATATGTTAATCAGTTGGCCCCAGTTACTGGTTTTCCCATCTCTCTCTGCCTCTGAAATAGACTCATTATTCAAGACAACACAGAAAGTGACAAAGCGCGATCTGAGGACTGATTATACCACATGAAGTGCTGTGGCGTAACCTTTAAAAATATTACAGGGATTTACTCCATGAGAAGTAGCAATGCAGTGAGTAAAATGAATTAAAAATGACAATTTTTAACATTCGTGTACTAATAAAATCAACAATAACAATCAAATCTAGGTAACGGTGACTTAAATCTCACTGTAAGAAATCATGGCTGAAAGTGTATCGGTGGTTTATTGTCTGTGCTGTGCTATACAAGAGTACATTCTCACTCAAACCTTAAGAATTTACTTGACATTTTTCATCAACCCCCATCAGCACTCTTTCTCCACTATTAAGAACTCTCTCCCCTCATCTTCTTTGCTACAAATTGTTCTTTCTTTCCTCATATAACATCACTTTCTGCCTCTTCCTGAACCGCTTACTTTATTTCTCCTCCCCTCCTCTTTCTCTCCTCGGCCATCTCATGTACTCTCCGCTACTCAACCATTTTCTACAGTTCCCTCCACCACACAAACTCGTTCTCTTGTCACCATTTCCTTCGTAATTCTAGCCCTCTACTTTGCCCCCCCTCCCCATCCAACTTTTCTTCTTCCTAGTCCTTCCCCCATTCTCCAGGACAAAAGTCTGTAAGGCTGTCAGCGCCTAGCCAGTATTTAACCCTGCCTCTCTTCTATCGCACAACAATTCACCTTGCGTCTACAGTACAACCCTCCTAAGCATTTCCCCTTGTCCTCCTCCCTCAGCCTTACTTCCTGCTACACCAATTCGTCCCCCACCTCACTTTTTCTTTCCTTCTCATTATCCTACTTTTAACCCGTCCTCGCTGCCTCTACTCAAACCAATAAGCCCTCCCCTCATTCTCATCTTAACCATTGCCTTTTTTCATTTTTATTTGTTATACTATGTACGTCTGTAGAAATTCAAACAAACATTATTACAAGTGTATTTAATAGGTAAAAACCATTGCCAATTACAATGACAATAGCTCTAACACAAGCAAATGCGAGACCTATTGCATTTCTAATGCTTGTTTTGTCTTTTTCTGATTTCCCCTTATGTGTTCTGCCTTGACCCTAATGCTTCTTCCTTTTCAGAGAGATGGATACTTCTGGGATGAAAGTGTGGGGTTGTGGGGTAATGGGGGAGGGTTGGGTGTTTGCATTTGCTGTAGCTTCTACATGAGTCACTGGCACAACTATAACTTCTCCTGCGCTCCGGGATGCCGGAGGTTAATTTTCCAAGTGACAGACCAGAAGCATACCGAGTGATGTCCTACTCTTAATGGTATGAATGACAAGATAAAGTGGGAGGCAGTTATGCTACATGTCAAGCGACATGCCCCAGCTATCTTTTTTCTTCAAGAGACGCACCTCTTAGGCACACGCTGTGGCTTTCTAGGCCGTTATGGATATGAACATGTTTATCACTTTGGCTTCACTCAGGGCTCCAGGGGAGTAGCGATTCTTCTCAAAAAAGGAATTTCCCCTAGTGGTGAGCTCCACGAGTAATGATGATTAAGGCCAATGTGTAGCTATAATAGGCTTGACAGATGGACAACTCTTGACACTTGTCAGTGTCTATGCCCCTCCTCCTCTACAGGAGTCGACCCTTGCCACTCTGACCCAACAATTAGCAGACTCGCTTTCAGGCACAACAATCGTGGGAGGGTACTTCAACAACATGATAGATCTGCAGTGTGACTACACTACTCCTACATCTCACATTAGGGTTACATTATTCTTACAGTGGGCTATTACTCTTGGTCTGGTTGATCCATGGCACAAACAGCACCCATTTGACACACAGTACCCTTACTACTCTCCTCGCCACGGATCGTTCTCAAGGATAGATTATTTTTTCATCTCAATGGACACTCTATGGGGCATGACGGGCACTTGTATTCTACCTTGGAGGGTGTCTGACCACTCTCCCATTGAACTGCATTTGCGAGCTGTCCGTGGTGAACATTATGGGGTATGGTAATTTAACTCCTGGTGGTTGCAGGGTGATACCCTAGTCGAACACCTCCACACAAACATTGTTGAATATTTTCATGAGCGGCCGATATGCTGGAGGAGCGGGGCAGGAGGGGAGAAGGGGCACTAGGGCTCGCATGCTTAGAAAAAAATTAAAACAATTAAAAACGTACCTGCAGTTGCCCCAGTCGCGCTCTTCGGCTCCTCTTCACCTCTGCATGAAGGCAAAGGCTCCCAGAATGCCCTGCAGCCAGTCCTGAAGCTGCTCTCGCGCATGAGAGCAGCTTCAGGATTGGCCTGAGCACCCTCGATTTGCGCTCCAGGATAGACTGTGAGTCTGTGTATGCTCTGCCCAACACTGCTGGGCTAGAGAGATCTTTCACAGCACATGATGGTTTGGCCGGCCTGAGACGGCCGGCCAAACCATCATGCGCAGTGATGGGGGTGCACTACAACTCCCCTCACTGCCTGTCACAACCAGGCCCCGCCCCAAGACTCGTCAGGAAAGGAAAAATGAAACAAGTGTTGTTTTATTTTTCCTTCCCTGCTGTTTTTTGGGGGGGTGGGGGAGCGACGCTCCTCTGCCATAGCAGAGGAGCCGCAGCTGAATATTTTGCCCTTAATTCCAACTCTGTACCCTCCTTAATGACGCTCTGATGTGTTCGCCTCTTACTATAAATAACTATGCTCCTGTAGAAGCGCCCAGCTGCAGAATGTGCCCATCTAATTGTCCAGGACCCACCTATGCACAAGTTGTAGCTCCCTGATAGATCTATGCTTGACGCTCCTATCACAGAGGAAGAAATATTGGAGGCAATAATAGCTATGCCCTCGAAGAAAACCCCGGCGCCAACAGCATTCCCGTAGAGTTTTTAAAAAGTACTCCTCCATATTGGTCCGCCCCACCTTTGCAGTCCGTTTGAGGGAGTATTCAAGACTGGCTCTCTACCATACGATTAACTTGGAGCTATTATTGCTTTTATCCTTAAATATAACAAGCCTATGTAAGACTGCTCCTCCTGTCATCACATATCAATCATTAAAATTACATCTAAAATACTAGCTAAAATACTCACAACTCACCTCTCTGGGGCTGTGCTGTATTTGCTTCACCATGTCAGGGTGATTGCTTTAATACAACCTATGGTGTCTGCCAGCAGCTTGAAAGGGATAGGTTCAGGAAGGGAAACTAGCATAGATGGAGGCATCGCTCCCCACGGCTCCCCATCTTCTGAATGAGTGGCGGACGGCCCTAGAGCAGCTGTTGGCGGCATTATACAGGCTAGAAAAGTTTCATTACACTGCATACCAACAGCGTCTGCATGTGGAGGGGGACCGATCGAATGTTGAGGGACATGCAGGCGGAACAGACACCTGCTGTTCTCCCCCATAGTGCAGATGCAGTCCAGGGAGGGGAGCACAGTATATAGCCAACGAAAAATCCTGGACATCTTGGCCGACCACCTAGCCGGGGTGTACTCGGGGCGACCTTTCCCGGCTCTGGAGATGCTGACTGAGTTCATGGCCGCCCTTGACTTACCCCGATTGGAAAATGAGGCGAGTCAGCTGCTGGATGACCTGATATCCAAAGAAGAAATACTGGGAGCCATACAAGCTCTAAAGCAATCTAAAAGCCCTGGGAGTGACGGTCTATGGTCCGAGTTTTATAAAAGGTTTGCACCTGTGTTGGGGGACTGCCTTTTGGAAGTATATAACGAAGCGCTTCAGAGGCAAACACTGCCAACCTCTATGAGAGAAGCGCTGGTAGTCATGATACCGAAGGCAGACAGAGATACCCAGTTGCCGGGTTCGTATAGTCCAATTTCCCTTTTGAATATAGATATGAAAATCCTGAGCGGGATCCTGGCAGCCCGGCTTCAACCACATATGCACCACCTAATTTATTCTGATCAAGCGGGCTTCATCCCTAAACGTAGTACTGCCCATAATCTATGGAGGCTCGCCCATGTATGGCACTCCCCCTCTTTGGATCAGGACGATTATGCCCTGGCGTTATTAGATATAGAGCAGGCGTTTGATTCGGTTGGCTGGGCATACATCTGGAAGGTCCTGCGAATAATGGGGTGGGGGTACAATTTCTTAAATGGATACAGTTACTCTACTCCACCCCTCATGCTAGAATACGAATGGGGAGGTTGGTCTTGAGGGCCTTTACACTTCAACGCGGCACCAGACAGGGATGCCCGCTATCACCGCTCCTTTTTGCGACAGCGATGGAACTGCTGGCGGCGGCTCTGAGAAAGGAACTGGCTGCATTTGGGATTCCACTGGGAGCAACTAACCACGTGGTATCCATGTAGGCGGACGATACTCTTGTGTACCACCGACAACCTGTTCAAGCGATTCCGATATTATCTGACGTTCTCTGGAGGTTTGGGAGTATCTCTGGACTGCAGATAAATCCCGGGAAATCTAAACTGATCCCGATGGGAAGGTTGGCTTTACACCCAAGTGGGGCGCTGCCGGAGGTGGGGCTCCCGTGGGCAGGGACTGAACCCAGGTACCTAGGGATTAAACTGGCCGCGACGGCTGAGCAATATCTGACGCTAAATATAGGGAAAGTAATCGAGGGAATACAGGATTCGGTGCGCTTCTGGCAGGGATTGCCTCTTTCCCTTATAGGAAGGATAGCCATAGCAAAAATGATCATTCTATCGCGATGTCTCTATGCGATGCAGCACTCCCTCTATAGAATACCTCGACGATTTTCTGTAACCCTAGATAGCTTATTGGTAGATCTATTATGGGGTGCTAAACGTAAAAGGGTCAGTCTGGACACATTGCAGAGTACGTGGCAGGACAGGGGACTGGAGGTCCCCTGCTTGGAATTGTATTATATGGCTTCTCAGCTGCAGCACGCAGTGCACTGGCTGGATGAAGCCGAAAACTGGGAGAAGAATCTGATGGCAGGAACTTTCGGCGACCGGTCGCTGCCTAAATTATTAATGATGGGGAAAAACGTACCCCAGGCATGCTCCTACATAATCCGACACATGGAGGAAATATGGAAACTCACGGTCAGGAAGCTGGTGAGACGAGCGCCGTATGCCCCGGACATGCCCCTATCGGTAGTACAACCCTTCTCTAAAATTTCGACCTCTATGTCTGTACGTAGATGGCAGGTGGGGGGATGCCTAACGATGGGTGATTTGTATGACAATAAACAATATATTACACAAGAGCAGGCGGTGCACACCTTTAGTTTGGGCAACGGGCAGTTTCTGCAAAATGAGAAAATAGCTCAGGTGACTAGGGAGATGTGGCCCTCGTTCCCCAAGGAACCCCCCATTACCAATGTGTTGCAAGTGCTGTTATATATGGCTCAAGGATGAAGATTTGTAGCGCATCTGTACCGGGCAATCCGGGAGGACAAGATGGTTCAGACACTCCCTGTATGGACAAGATGGTCTACAACAGGAGATGACCCCATAACAACTATGGATTGGAATAAAATTCATGAGGGGGTGAAGCAAGTGAGCTCGAACCCTCTCTTTAAACTGATACAATACAATTTTGTCCACCAAACAGGATTTATCCAGACCGCTCAGGGCAGTGTCCCCGGTGTGGGGAGGCAGACGTGGATTTCATACATATACATATGTCATGGTCCTGTCCGATCATACGTCCTTACTGGACCGATGTCCTGGCTACGTTACAGGAGGCGACTGGGTGGGTGATACCTCGGGAGATCCGTACAGTCCTGCTAGATTTACTGCCCCGGCCTAAAAATAAGAACCTCAGTAGGAAATTCGTGCTCTTAGGACTGGTGCTAGCCAAGCGATGTGCAGCCATATCGTGGCTGAGCCACAACCCACCAAAAGTGTTGCTATGGGTGCGGGATGTGAATGCATGGGCTACGGCTGAGACGGTCCGAATGCAGCGGATCAGACGTGCCGAAAAAGTGGAAGATGACCTACGGGCCTGGAGGGCAATGTTGAGGGGCATGCAGGCGGAACGGACACCTGCTGTTTCCCAGTCCAACAACTCAGAGACTGAGCAGTCACAAAGACAATAGGGTGACCACCACAAGAGGTAGGATGATACACGATTTCAAAATGAGAGATGGCACACAGGGATGGATAGAAAGAAGAATGGGTACACACAGACATGGAGGGGGAGGCGTGGGCAGGGGAGTGGTTCGGTTAAAATAAAAGGTTTTGTTGTCAAAAGAGACATCAGTCAAGAATGTATGTTATATAAGATGAGGGGTAAAGGGAAGCAATAATAAGTTAAGTGCTTCTTTTATGATGGATATGGCACTGTATATATACGTTTTTTGTTTTGTTTTTGTTTTTCATTCTTCTCCATTTTTTGGTTATTTGGTTTCCCTTACTGTAAAGTTTCAGAATATGTCTAAAATGCTGTACCCTATATTCTAGTCTCAAATGCCAATAAAGAAATATATAAAATGAAGAAAGAAAAAAAAAGATGCCAGCGAACTGTGCCCTGCTGATGCGGGACATGGAGAAGGAGTTCAACTCAGCTCAGTGGCCTTTCCTACACCAGGTGCTAGAGAAAATATATTTTGAAGTGCGCTTCTGCAGGTTTGTTGAGGTCCTTTATACGAAGCCATGGGCACAGGTCAGAGTGAACAGAACTATGTCTGCACCATTCAGAGAGGGAACAGGCACGCAAATGGGGTGCCCTCTTTACCCTCTGTTGTCCGAGCTTGTGAAGAACCTCTAGCTGCATGGATACTTATAGACGCCCAGGTAGAGGGCAAATGGGGGTGAGGATAGATTTTTTCAATGATGATACATTGTTGTACATTCAAAGACCCCAGACCTCTATCCTCACCCGACCCCATAGATATTCTCTGCATATATGCCAAAGCCTCTGGCCTCCTAGTAAAGTGGGGGGAATCCGTCCATACGTCCATTGGTGAGAGCCGCATATGTTCCTCCTGGCCTCAACATCCCTTCAGATTAAAGGTGACCATTTCAAGTATTTGGGTATGGAAATTACTGTAAGCCAACAACGAAGTTGGGAATATTATATATCGTTCATCTTTCAGACAAATTGAAGAGGGAGCTTCTCTCCCCCTCACAATAATGGGTTGGTGCGCACTATTGAAAATGATCTCCTTGCTGTTATTTCTTTATACTCTACAAAATTACCCGTTTCAACTCCCACCAGCCTCCTTTACGGATTTACAATCTCAAATTAGTGGTTTTCTCTGGGGTTGGGCAGTCCAGTGGGTCTCCTTCGCGATGTGTAGGTAGGCACCTTACGATGGAGGGCTAGGGGTTGCGGATGTTCAGCTCTATTACTGGGCTTCTCAGCTCATCCACATTAATGATTGGATACTCTGGGACAGAGATGAGCCCAAATATATATTAGAATTGAACCTCGTAGGCACATTTGATTTATTTCACATACTATATTGCAAATTAATCCCTAAAACGTTACCAGCAACCTCCAGAATCCCGCTGTTGTGTAGGCAAGAGGCACTTAAATTTCAAACAAAAACGAGGTAGAGGTTATTAGCTACCGTACAACCGCCAAATCCAAACTTAGTCCACACAAAAGGTATGACTTTAACTTATCCTCGCTGGAATAAGTCAACCCACCATGTGGAAACAAGAGACGAAGATTTGGACGGAAATGCCTCAACCACATTATGGTGGTATGCTTCATTATTGGCTAGTCCGCCCCACCATGATAGGGTAATACCACCCTGGTGGTCTCCACCTCTGGAAGAGGGAGGTCAGAATGAGTACTTCTGGCTATACAAGAGATCCAGTACAAACTTTATAACTATCTCTGTGTATACAAGGAATTACCTTTATTTAGTGAGTACACAGGGCAGGGTTAAAAACCAATTTAGGATGATATCATAAGCTTATGTCTCGTTCATCCTCCAAAGCTACAACATGTTTTGGCCTCTCCAAGAGCCCAAAAATGGGTCTAGAGCTTTCGTCAGGGCAGCACCGGTACCGCTAAATTCCATCCTCTACCGGTCCTGTCAGTTTTTTAACCTGTGAATCCAGTGGCGGCTCGCCGAGGGAGTGCTGCGGTGCGGGGGAGGGGCAGAGTGGGGGGGTAGTGGAGTCCGACATACGACGGACAGGAGTAAGGTAAGTAATTAAATAAATAAAACTATTTACATTGCGCTTGCTGCTTCGCCGAGTTGGCGATGCAGCAAGCGCAATGTTAATAGTTTTATTTATTTAATTACTTACCTTACTCCTGTCTGTCATATGTCGGACTCCACTACCCCCCCCCCACCGTGCCCCTCCCCCGCCCCACCGCCACGCAGCACTCCCTCGGCGAGCCGCCACTGTGTGGATCAAAAAGCACAACAACTTATAAACTATTGGTCAATCATCCACAGTGCATATTCCTTCAGGTTGCTCAGTCTTTTTATCCCAAAGCGTATTTCATAATGCATTAAAACATTCCTCTTAAACGGTGCCGAGCTCATGTTATACTTGTGACAAAACATAATGTGAGAAGTTGGCCTGGCATATGCTGTCCACTAGTTATAGTGGGCACCTTGCACCAGTCCAAACAACCCCTTATGGATGATAGGTTAAAGACAACCTTTAGTGAAAGCTATCCTAGTGGTAGCTATGGAGAGCAGCCTTCAGGCTAAGTCTTGGAGGAATGTAAAGCAGCTTGTTTTACCAGTCTATAATCTCTTGAGTGACCAAATGAAAGAGGACCACACCAGGTATATATATAAAATATATGTATTTAGTCTTAAACACACCCCTCTAGTCTCTTTATGAGGCTAGAGTTCGAAGTACATAAGTTACAAGTCAAATATCAGCAGTATTTAGCACAATACACGTTTGAGCCCTAGGGGCGTACCAAACCATATACTAAAATAGTGGTATAAGAACCACGACTGAACTAGACACAGGGCCTAGAGCCTGTAGAAGTGCTTGGACTCCAAGGAACCACCCAAGGTAGTGACACAGGGGACCCACGGGGGACGCGTGCAGTGTGAGAACACAGCCGCGAGCCGCCGTTGACTTCTATGGGGAAAGTCGCGTTAGATTTTTAAAGAAAAAGGACACTTCGGAGAGGACTTCCAGTTAACCCCTTAAAACTTAAGAGTTTCTAGGGCCCACACCCATGTGAGTACCGAAATACTCGAGTTACCTCACCCAGGGTAGCCGGGTGCATACGTGTTAAAAGGTGTCAGGGATCGTCGTCGTTTTCAATGGCGACCTCTGGAAAAGTGCTGCTGCCATGGAGAAGAAGAGTGTCCGGAGCGATCCAAGCCTGGATCGAGGAAGAGGAAGACCTGAAAGCAGAGGGGACAGAGTTTGGGTCACCAGCCAGTGACCAGGGGCACGATAGTCGAATGCCCTCAGATGTCGGGTGCTTCAGGTGAGTTGACGGGTGCCTTGACTCTTCAGCCACGAGGTCCAGGAGGTGTCGACAACAACCAGGAGCTGGATTCGAGCTGTCCCACAAAGTTTGTCAAGTGGTGCGGTGTCGGCGACCGGATTGGACCCAACAAGCCTTGGCAACGGCAAGTCATGGGGAAGAGAAGAAAAGGCTGCGGTGCAGACCAGCAAGGTCTGAGGGACTCACCCAGCAAGGGTAAGTCAGGGCACGTCTGGAGCAACCAGAAAAGCCCAAACAATTGAAGAGTTGCCTTCGTGGGGACCCACTAGCTAACGGACTAGAGATCGCAAAGGAGCCTTGAGCGGTCGCACGTGGAGCTGGCCCACGGGACACTCGTAAAGTGTAGGCCAGTGATCTTTGCTGCAATTGGTGCTTGGGGCTAGGGCTACTTGGAACCCAAAGCACAGCTTCGAGAGATGTCAGGAAACTGGTGCACTTGCAAATGTGCTTGGTGTCTAGGGGTCACGGTTCCACGTTACCCACGACAGCTACGGGCCTCAGCTTTGCTGGGGACTCAGGGCAGCCTCAGGGAAGTCTGGAAATCTACCTCTGGTGATGCAAAGACTTCGGCGTCCGGCGGGAGCTTCAGTGATGCAGACCGGACAGATGCTTCGTTGGTGCCTGCCAAGCAGGGGAGTCACTCCTTGACCCCAAGGGAGATTCTTCAGTCCTCTAATCTTGATGTAGAGCGTCGAAGGTCCAGGATTCAGCTTCAGAGTTTCATCCAGGGATATCTAAAGTCCTGTTGCCAGGGTTCCCTTACTTATACTAAGAAAAGGGGTTGGACTAACTCTGGGGACCCACCTATGGGAGGGTTTGGAAAGAGGGGTGGCTACACCTATTTCCTTTGTCCAGTTTCACGCCAGATCAGGGGCTGGCAGCCCCTGCAACCGGTTTGAACTGGGGTATGCACGAGGACACCAATTGTGCCCCCAGTGCAGGACTTCAAAGCACTCAGAGAGTGCACCACCCAGCCCTAATCCACTAAGGCCTGTCTGGGAGGTGGTAACACCTCCCTGAGACAGGAAACCTATTGTCCAGGCCTCCCCTGCCGGAGTTTCGGTCAGCAGCAGGAGGCCAGACTCATGTCTGTGGCTGCAGCATCCATTTTGTGATGCCAGGCTCTGTTTAGTTGGTACCGGGTATACCGGTGCTGTCATGTCTCTCCCTCTAGAAGGGTGGGATCATACTCCCACACCAGGAACTGGTGTGGGGGTATGATTCCAAGGTGTTTGACACCAAACACGACATGTTTCCGTGCAGCCATCCCAAAGATAGCATTTACCGTTTAGATTTAATGCACTTAAGAGTATATGGTCAGGCTGCACCACAGACAACCCCGGAGAGGAGATTCCGAAGGCTGCAGAGGGGCTCTGCTCATGCATGGGCACCCTCTCACATAAAACCAAGCACCCTGCCTTCAGGATTGATAAGGCCTGCCATAGGGGTGACTGATAGGTTTCTATGTGCAGTGTTAGGTGAGATATAGTGAACCTATATCTCCGTAAGGGGTGCATGCACCACCTCACTCAGGCTGCTGTAGCAGTCCTGTGGTGTCATTTTGGATGGTCTTCCAGGGGTGGCACAATACATGCTTCAGCCCCTGGTAGGCCTCTGGGGTACCTATGCCCTGGGTACATAGTATACCATATACTAGGGACTTATAAGGGCACTCCAGAATCCAATCTGTGATGTACCTAAAGTACAGGGAATCAATTTAGAGAGGAAGCAGCTAGGCTGGGGTCCTGAATAGCAGGGCCTTAGCCAGACTAAAGTCGAAAAACAGTGATACACCAGCAAAAAGTGGGGGTAACCATAAAAGGCAGATCCTACTCTCCTACACAACCCCCCCCCCAAACGCAGGGACATTAAACTAAGCTTGACCAGTTAAGTCTTCATGTTCTAAGTGGAAATATCAGGAGAGTGCATCTGCATTGGCATGGTTACTCCCAGGTCTATGTTCCACTGTATAGTCCATCCCCTGTAGGGAAATGGACCACCTCAAAAGTTTGGGGTTTTCACCCTTCATCTGTTTTAGCCATAAGAGGGGCTTGTGGTCTGTTTGAACAAGGAAGTGAGTGCCAAACAAGTATGGCCTCAGCTTCTTCAGAGCCCAAACCACAGCAAAGGCCTCCCTCTCAATGGCTGACCAACGTTTCTCTCTGGGGGTCAGCCTTCTGCTAATAAAAGCTACTGGCTGATCCTGACCTTCATCATTCAACTGTGACAGTACAGCCCCTACCCCCAACTCAGATGCATCTGTTTGCACAATGAACTTTTTGGAGTAATCAGGACTTTGCAGAATGGGAGCAGTGCACATGGCCTGCTTCAGGTCATCAAATGCCTTTTGACAGCTAACTGTCCACTGAACCTTTTTGGGCATTTTCTTAGAGGTTAAGTCATTCAGGGGTGTCACTATTGATCCATACCCCTTGACAAATCTTCTGTAGTACCCAGTCAGGCCTAAAAAGTTCTCACCTGAGTCTGGGTAGTGGGAGCAGCCCAGTCCATGATGGTCAGGATCTTGCTCTGCAATGGTTGAACCTGGCCTCCACCCACAAGGTGGCCCAGGTACACAACCTGACTCTGCCCTATCTGGCACTTTGTGGCCTTGATAGTTAGGCCTGCCTTCTGCAGGGCCTCCAAAACATTTCTGAGGTGGACCAGGTGATACTCCCAGGTGGAGCTAAAGACAGCAATATCATCTAGATATGCTGCACTATAGGCTTCCAGACCTGTAAGGACTGTGTTCACCAACCTCTGAAAAGTGGCAGGTGCATTTTTCAAACCAAAGCGCATCACCACAAATTGGTAAAGCCCACCAGGGGTAGAAAATGCAGTTTTTGGCTTTGCATCATCAGCTAGTCTGATCTGCCAGTAGCCAGCTGTTAGGTCAAATGTGCTTAGATACTTGGCTGAGGCCAAAGTGTCTATTAGCTCATCTGCCCTGGGGATTGGATGGGCATCAGTCCTAGTGACTGCATTGAGGCCTCTGTAGTCCACACAAAACCTCATCTCTCTCTTACCATCTTTGGTGTGAGGTTTTGGCACCAGGACCACTGGACTAGCCCAAGGGCTATCTGAAGGCTCAATGACACCCAGTTCCAACATTTTCTGGACTTCTGTTCTGATACAGTCCCTGACCTGGCCAGGTTGCCTGTAAATCTTACTTTTAACAGGCAGACTGTCCCCAGTGTCCACTTCATGAGTGCACCAGGTGGTCTGACTTGGAGTCAGAGAAAACATGTGTCTGAACTGATTGAGCACCTGTCTACAATCAGTTTGCTGCTGGGCAGTGAGGCTGCCTGCCAAGGCTACACCATCCACTGACCCATCATCAGGATTCTGAGAGAGCAGGTCAGGGAGAGGGTCACTCTCCTCTTCCTGTCCCTCATCAGTTGCCATGAGCAAGCCCATGTCAGCCCTGTCCACATATGGCTTCAGCCTGTTGACATGGAGCACCCTGTGGGGGCTCCTGGGAGTTCCCAGGTCTACCAGATAGGTAACCTCTCCCTTCTGTTCAACAATTGTATGGGGGCCACTCCACTTGTCTTGGAGGGCTGCTGGGGCCACTGGTTCCAGCACCCACACCTTCTGTCCAGGCTGGTAAACAGTCAGCACAGCCTTTTGGTCATGCCAGGCTTTCTGTCATTCCTGGCTAGCCTCAAGGTTTTTGGTTGCCTTTTTCATATACTCAGCCATCCGGGAGCGGAGACCAAGTACATAGTCCACTATGTCCTGTTTAGTGGGTTTGAGAGGTAACTCCCAACCTTCCTTCACCAGACACAATGGACCCCTGACAGGATGGCCAAACAAAAGTTCAAAAGGGCTGTAGCCAACCCCCTTTTGAGGCACCTCCCTGTATGCAAATAAAAGGCAGGGCAAGAGTATGTCCCATCTTCGCCTAAGCTTTTCTGGGAGCCCTTTAATCATGCCCTTCAAGGTTTTGTTGAATCTCTCAACTAAACCATTGCATTGTGGGTGATAGGGTGTGGTGAACTTATAAGTCACTCCACACTCCTTCCACATTGCAGTCAAGTAACTGGACATAAAGTTTCCACCTCTGTCAGATACTACCTCCTTAGGAAAGCCCACTCTTGAGAAAATTCCCAGGAGGGCCCTTGCCACCACAGGAGCTGTAGTGGTCCTAAGGGGAATGGCTTCTGGGTACCTGGTGGCATCGTCCACCACCACCAGGATAAACCGGTGCCCAGATGCTGTTTGGGGATCCATGGGACCAACTATGTCAATCCCCACCCTCTCAAAGGGCACCCCCACCACAGGTAGTGGTATCAGGGGGGCCTTTGTGGTGCCACCTGCCTTCCCACTGGCTTGGCAGGTTACACAGGAGCGACAAAACTCCTTGGTGTCTTCAGACATGTGGGGCCAGTGAAAGTGAGGGACAATTCTGTCCCAAGTCTTGTTCTGGCCCAGGTGACCTGCTAAGGGAATATCATGGGCTAGTGTCAATAGGAAGCCCCTGAACTTCAGAGGTATAACCAACCTCCTGGCTGCTCCAGGCTTGGGGTCTCTACTCTCTGAGTACAGGAGTCCATCATCCCAATATATCTTATGGGTGCCACTAGCATTCCCAGCAGCCTCAGCAGCAGCTTGCTGTCTGAGGGGTTCAAGAGAGGGGCAGCTCAGCTGCTCCTGGCTCAGATCTGCTCTGGAAGGGCCCCCTGTCCCCGAGAACTCAACCTGATCAGGTTCAAGCTCCTCTGGGACAGTTCCTTCTTCAGGCCTGAGATCATCTTCCTCAAAAGACTGATCTTCCTCCTGAGCCAAGGGGGAAGGCACTGCCTTAACAATACTGCTCCTTCTCTTGGGAGGCACCTGGTCCATTATTCCAGAATCCAGGGCCTGTTCAGCTTTTGACATTTTTGCCGGTGACCTAGTCACAGCAAAGACATGTGCAGGGATCCCTAGCATTTTTGCATGTTTCCTGAGCTCCACCTCTGCCCAAGCTGAGGTTTCAAGATCATTGCCAAGCAAGCATTCCACTGGTAGGTCTGCACTCACCACAACCTTCTTAAGGCCAGTAACCCCTCCCCAGGAGAAGTTAACAACTGCCAGAGAATGGTCTGTTCTGACATTGCTAGCATTGGTCACTTGGTACATTTCACCAAGTATAATCTGCCCAGGATCCACAAGATCTTGTGTCACCATGGTGACACTTGCTCCTGTGTCCCTGAATGCCAAAGCCTCCCTTCCATTAATTAAAGGCTGCTGTCTGAATTTGCCCAAATTATTGGGACTCACAAAGGGGGACATATCCATGCCCCCATCACAGACTAGGACAGCCTGAGTAGGCACTCTGACTAGGCCAGAGTCCATCTCAGTACCCAGGGTCAACCCTACTAAACCCTTATTCTGAGTGTTTCCACCACCACTTGTAGCTGGACTAGGGGGAACAGTTGCCTTAGGGGCAATGGTGGCTGGAGTGGAGTCTTTGGACTTGGTGCAATCACTGGTCCAGTGAGTCTTTTGCTTACAGACTTTGCACCATGGTTTCCTTTGGCCTTTTCCTTTATTAGATTGGGATTCCCCACCAGATGCAGATTTTTGGGGACCTTGAGAAGACTTCTGGTCTTTACCCTTCTCCCCACCCTTATCAGAGTTTTTGGAATCTTGCTTCTTCTGGTCACCACCTTGGTTCTGTACTTTCTGCTTCACCCTGGTTCTGACCCATTTGTCTGCCTTCTTTCCTAATTCTTGGGGAGAGGTCAGATCAGAGTCAACCAGGTACTGATGTAGCAACTGATTCTGACAGTTATTAAGAATCTGCTCCCTCATTATTAAATTATAGAATCCTTTGAAGTCACACACCTTACTGCCCAGTAACCAGCCTTCCAGAGCCTTGGTAGCACAATCTACAAAGTCCACCCAGTCCTGTGTCTGTGCCTTTTGGGTATCTCTGAACTTTAACCTGTATTGCTCAGTGGTTAGGCCAAACCCATCTATCAGGGCACTCTTCAGGACTTGGTAATCATCAGCATCCTCTTCTCTTACAGCGAGGAGCTTGTCTCTACCTTTGTCTGCAAAGGAGAGCCACAAGATTGCTGCCCACTGCTCCTGGGGGACCCTCTGAACTTTACAGGCCCTTTCCAGTGCAGTTATCCATGTGTGGATGTCATCCCCACTCTGGTAGGGAGGGACAATCTTGCTCAGGTTTCTATGGTCATAAGACCTTTCCCTACCACTAGGGAAGTTGCTGCCACCATGGGACTCTAGTCCCAACTTTCTTCTTTGTCTATGAAGCTCTAGGGACTCCCTGTCTATAGCCAACTGCTTTCTTCTGATTCTCAACTGAGCTTCCTCATACTTGAGCAGTCTCTCTTTCCTTTCATGGGAGGATTCCCTCCTATGAGAAGAAACAGAGGTCCCTACTGAGGTGTCAGAATGGTTAGACTCCTGAGAAGGAGATCTGGACCTTCTAGGCACACTCACAACTCTTCCTGGTGGGACAAAGGGGAGGTCATTCTGATCCTCCTCCTCATCTGCAGGAGGAGCTGCATTGTCCAGGGCAAGATCATTGTCATCTTCCTGGCCAGTTTCAGAGGTCAGGTCCTGGGTATTTTCACCCCTGGCCCCTCCCTCATCTTCTGCCCCACCCTCTCTGCCTACCATTGCAGACCCTAGGGTTCTTCTGAGATCATCCAGCAGAAGCATCTCCATGAGACGTTGGGTGTTGGCACTTTTGCCTGTCTTCAGCTTCCTAATCTTGCACAACTCTCTCAATTCCAAGAATGGGAGGTTGTCATATTTGGAGGGCAGGAGCCCACTGGTTCCTGGCAGTGAAGACATCACTAGTGAGGTGTGGTGTATGCACTACCTACTCTAGTGTGGCCTACTAAACTCTCTTGAGTTGTAGAAAGGGTGTGCTAAGCCCTTGACACACAACTCTAAGTTCAGTAGAACTTACTGTATTTCTAAGCTTGAATTTATATGTACCTTAGGTACCTTTAGTGGTTTTCAGTTAGTCACACACTTGAGATTATCTGGTAAAACAATAGCAAGCTGGAATCCCACACGCTGCACACCAATGTGAGAAGTTGGCCTGGCATATGCTGTCCACTAGTTATAGTGGGCACCTTGCACCAGTCCAAACAACCCCTTATGGATGATAGGTTAAAGACAACCTTTAGTGAAAGCTATCCTAGTGGTAGCTATGGAGAGCAGCCTTCAGGCTAAGTCTTGGAGGAATGTAAAGCAGCTTGTTTTACCAGTCTATAATCTCTTGAGTGACCAAATGAAAGAGGACCACACCAGGTATATATATAAAATATATGTATTTAGTCTTAAACACACCCCTCTAGTCTCTTTATGAGGCTAGAGTTCGAAGTACATAAGTTACAAGTCAAATATCAGCAGTATTTAGCACAATACACGTTTGAGCCCTAGGGGCGTACCAAACCATATACTAAAATAGTGGTATAAGAACCACGACTGAACTAGACACAGGGCCTAGAGCCTGTAGAAGTGCTTGGACTCCAAGGAACCACCCAAGGTAGTGACACAGGGGACCCACGGGGGACGCGTGCAGTGTGAGAACACAGCCGCGAGCCGCCGTTGACTTCTATGGGGAAAGTCGCGGTTTGATTTTTAAAGAACAAGGACACTTCGGAGAGGACTTCCAGTTAACCCCTTAAAACTTAAGAGTTTCTAGGGCCCACACCCACGTGAGTACCGAAATACTCGAGTTACCTCACACAGGGAAGCCGGGTGCATACGTGTTAAAAGGTGTCGGGAATCGTCGTCGTTTTCAATGGTGACCTCTGGAAAAATGCTGCTGCCGTGGCGAAGAAGAGTGTCCGGAGCGATCCAAGCCTGGATCGAGGAAGAGGAAGACCTGAAAGCAGAGGGGACAGAGTCTGGGTCACTAGCCAGTGACCAGGGGCACGATAGTCGAATGCCCTCAGATGTCGGGTGCTTCAGGTGAGTTGACGGGTGCCTTGACTCTTCAGCCACGAGATCCAGGAGGCGTCGACGACAACCAGGAGCTGGATTCGAGCTGTCCCACAAAGTCTGTCAAGTGCTGCGGTGTTGGCGACCAGATTGGACCCAACAAGCCTTGGCAACGGCAAGTCACGGGGAAGGGAAGAAAAGGCTGCGGTGCAGACCAGCAAGGTCTGAAGGACTCACCCAGCAAGGGTAAGTCAGGGCACGTCTGGAGCAACCAGAAAAGCCCAAGAAATTGAAGAGTTTCCTTCATGGGGACCCACTAGCCAATGGACTAGAGATCGCAAAGGAGCCTCAAGCAGACACACTTGGAGCTGGCCCACGGGACACTCGTGAAGTGTAGGCCAGTGATCTTTGCTGCAGTTGGTGCTCGGGGCTAGGGCTACTTGGAACCCAAAGCACAGCTTCGAGAGATGTCAGGAAGTTGGTGCACTTGCAAATGTGCTTGGTGTCCAGGGGTCACGGTTCCACGTTACCCATGACAGCTACGGGCCTCAGCTTTGCTGAGGACTCAGGGCAGCCTCGGAGAAGTCTGGAAATCTACCTCTGGTGATGCAAAGACTTCGGCGTCCGGCGGGAGCTTCAGTGATGCAGACCGGACAGATGCTTCATTGGTGCCTGCCAAACAGGGGAGTCACTCCTTGACCCCAAGGGAGATTCTTCAGTCCTCTAATCTTGATGTAGAGCATCAAAGGTCCAGGATTCAGCTTCAGAGTTTCGTCCAGGGATATCTAAAGTCCTGTTGCCAGGGTTCCCTTACTTATACTAAGAAAAGGGGTTGGACTAACTCTGGGGACCCACCTATGGGAGGGTTTGGAAAGAGGGGTGGCTACACCCATTTCCTTTGTCCAGTTTTGCGCCAGAGCAGGGGCTGGCAGCCCCTGCAACCGGTTTGAACTGGGGTATGCACGAGGACACCAATTGTGCCCCCAGTGCAGGACTTCAAAGCACTCAGAGAGTGCACCACCCAGCCCTAATCCACTAAGGCCTGTCTGGGAGGTGGTAACACCTCCCTGAGACAGGAAACCTGTTGTCCAGGCCTCCCCTGCCGGAGTTTCGGTCTGCAGCAGGAGGCCAGACTCGTGTCTGTGGCTGCAGCATCCATTTTGTGATGTCAGGCTCTGTTTAGTTGGTACCGGGTATACCGGTGCTGTCATGTCTCTCCCTCTAGAAGGGTGGGATCATACTCCCACACCAGGAACTGGTGTGGGGGTATGATTCCAAGGTGTTTGACACCAAACACAACATGTTTCCGTGCAGCCATCCCAAAGTTAGCATTTACCGTTTAGATATAATGCACTTAAGAGTATATGGTCAGGCTGCACCACAGACAACCCCGGAGAGGAGATTCCGAAGGCTGCAGAGGGGCTCTGCTCATGCATGGGCACCCTCTCACATAAAACCAAGCACCCTGCCTTCAGGGTGACTGATAGGTTTCTATGTGCAGTGTTAGGTGAGATATAGTGAACCTATATCTCCGTAAGGGGTGCATGCACCACCTCACTCAGGCTGCTGTAGCAGTCCTGTGGTGTCATTTTGGATGGTCTTCCAGGGGTGGCACAATACATGCTTCAGCCCCTGGTAGGTCTCTGGGGTACCTATGCCCTGGGTACATAGTATACCATATACTAGGGACTTATAAGGGCACTCCAGAATCCAATCTGTGATGTACCTAAAGTACAGGGAATCAATTTAGAGAGGAAGCAGCTAGGCTGGGGTCCTGAATAGCAGGGCCCCAGCCAGACTAAAGTCGAAAAACAGTGATACACCAGCAAAAAGTGGGGGTAACCATAAGAGGCAGATCCTACTCTCCTACACATAACACATGTGGAAAAAGCAGTGAGCATGCATAGAAAGAGCATCTACTTACCCTAGTCTCAAGGGGTTTGAGACCAGTAGTTTCACCAGAGGGGGACCACTCCTGTAGTCACACACTTCAAATTAGCAAGATGGGAATTTGGTCACAATTCCTACACTGTCACAGATGTGTATTTTTATAGTATTCGCAAAAGATTCAAACCAGGAACCTGGAAATGGAGCCAACTTACGCATTGACATCTATCTGTCTGGGTCAGTAACAAGGTTTGTCTTAAAGGGGATGTCTACTTCCCATGTCAGGTTAAGTCAGGGGAGGTCAGCTGTATTCAAATGAAGTAACATCTCCGGGACCACTGCCAATGTCCCAACAAGGGCGTAGCTTCAGGGGGGGGCTATTTGAGGTGTGACCCCCCATAGAAATGCATTCTTGGCTTGGTAGTTGGGTTTGGGGGCCCAGAATCCGGCATGCTATACCTGTGTTGGTTTTTCCCATTGGTTTAGTTGTGAAATGTGAGATCAACACCCATTACATCTCACTAAGCTATGCTCCTGTGTTGCAACCATTCTTTGTCAAACCCCCACGCCAATTATTTTTTACACATTTACATCAATTGGTTATGTCATTATCTGTTCTCTTACTATACTATTCACTTATCCTCACACGTCTGAGAGAGATACCTGAAACACAGCGCCATTAACAAGCAAATGCATGGTTTTAACATGTGATTTACTTATAGCATGAAACGATGAAACTGGCTTACATTATCCAAAAATGCTCCTGAATAGGGGGTTCTATTAATGGTAGTAAAAATATCTTTGGGAGATGGCACCTATAAAAGCAGCACTTGCATATAATGACCAGTTTCCCCTGTGGACCCTGGGAGCAGCAAACCTAGTCTTATAGCATCACTGTAAGCCGCAGACATCACACAGGAAGGTGATGAGAGATATAACTATGTACTGAAGTGAGGCCAGGTTGTGATTTTTCTTAGTAGTACTGGACAGAATGATGAGCCTCACACACATGCCTTTCCCCTCTCCTCCATGTGAAACTCCAAACACAGGCTCAAGCAGGCGCTGTATTAGATCTCAAAGTATGTGTGCAGACTGTGAAAGTGCTCAGGAGAATCTTGGAAGCTTGAAGGACATGTAAAGGTAAATACAAGAGAAAAAGCACTGCAGAGGGTAAATCCAATATAAACAGAGGAGTGAATAGCAAAGGCAAGAGTACAGGGGGATTACGTATTTGCGGGGAGGAAAGCAGAGGTGCATTGCTGTAGGGGGAAAAGCATGGTGTAGAGACTTTGAATGGAAATGTGTATGCCTAGAAACACTACTGGTGGGTAATGGTGCACGCTATATATCCTGTAAATAAAATAAAAGTATGTAATCTTATGTGTAAATATTTAATATATGTCTAAAATGCGGATGGAAGCAGAAACTGCTGTGTGGGAAATGGGGGTGCAGAAACTGAAAAGGGATGTAATCAGGGTATCTATCGATCTATCTATTTTTTTACATGGTGCTTTTATTACACAAAATGAAGTAGTATAAAAACATATTATTTCGCAGGACAGTATTACTCTGTGAAATATGAGTGTCATCATCATAATGCCATTCCCCAAACCACTGCAGAACTTTACAATTGTTAGGGCTACTATGATTATGCAGCATGGACGATAGAATTTTGCAGCTATGTTATAAAAATCATGCTGCAAAAAGTGCAAATTATGTAGCATGTGCTCTGGCAGTATCAATTTCATCCATTTGAGCTATAAACTTTTTGCAATTGTGCAAATGATGTCGTATGTAATACATGCATAAGTATGCAGTGAACACCGCTGCCATCCTATAAATTCACTGCCCCTCATCAGTGACCATATTTAACAACAATTTATTCATGAAAGGTAAACAGAACATAACCTAACTGCACTTTGAAGACAATAGCTTTTTTTTCAAGCTAAGTATCGCAAAATAAACATGTAAAATAAAAAATGCATAATGGATAATGTGCAATATGGTACTATTTTGCCCTTGAAGGCAGCATTAAACAATTACTTTTCATGTATACTCTATCTCTTTACACACACACAAATGCACATGCACTCACACATACACACAGATGCACAGTCTAATATTTTAATAATTTATAACAACAGTTGAGTGTGGGGAGGCCGTGATTCAAGAGATGTGACGCCTTAAGTGTGGTCATGATGTCCCTTCCCTCCCTCAACAATCATGATATGCTGTTCATTACCACTATAGTTTGTAATGGAAGTCATGAGAAATGTGTACATTTTGACTTTCCTTTGACATGATTATTATATAATTATGAAAAATATAGGCATTTTCATAATTTGTAAATATTCCTTAATTGTGATAATTAACAAAGGACATCCAAGAATAACGTGTATTAACTTATTTCTTTATGTAGCTTATTTAGTGTATTCATTGTATTTGTTTAGCATATTTCAATGGTGCATAGTCACCCAAGGTATAGATGTGGTTTACCAGTTAATAAATGTGATACAAGGTCATACGTAGAACTGGTAACTGTTAAACAATAAGTGTGACATAGTGAGGAGGAGAGCTTGTGAGAAGGACGAAGTAGGGTGAGAGTAGGTAGATGAGTAAGGCAAAGGTGGAGACTTTAGGAGGGAGTATCATTCGTGGAAGTGAAGGGGGGATGGTGGTTGCAGAGGAGGAGGAGGGCATTAACTGGGGTAGGAAGAGAAGGAAAGAAGGAAGGGGAAAGCAAAGACAGGTGTGACGAGGGCGGAGGGTGAGGTTACAAGTATAGCATATCAATCACTTCTGATAGCAAGGTGGTGCCTGGCTTTGAACTGATGTTGATATTCAGACTGGGTGTTGCTACTGAAGAACTGCTGGGATAGTGTTCCTTGTTACTCATCCAAACATCATTATGACGGGAGCATTTACTAGTGCAGTGTGTGATGTTTCTATAAATTCTTAGAAAGTTGTGGGGCGTCCACTCTCGAGTCATTAACCTGGTCCACCACAATCTACAGAGCTTTATTCAGGGTGAGCATGTAGCGCTCTACATCTCCTTTGGCTTGGGGCTAGCCTAGTGGGATCTCCCGATGGCGGATGCCTAGCTGATATAGGTAGTCTCTAATTGCACCCCCTTTGAAAAGGAGGCCCACTATCAGTTTTAATTTCCTCCAGTCAGCTGAAGGTGGTAATGATCTTTTCAATTTTGGGTTTCACATGGTTGAACGCTGTGGATGTCACCAGTTCTACCATCAGGAACTTCGCGTGCGCGTGCACCATGACTAATGTCTGTCTCTCATATACTCCATGTTGGCATTGGTTAGTGGTGTCATCTGTGGTTTTTCTGTGATTATCAGAGCTGGCTTTTCAGCTCCTCAATTTCGTTGCCACTCTTGTACTACTACCTCAACTGCCTCATCCTTCCCTTTGAACCATAGCTTCTCCTGCAACCTTGACTTTGTCTTTGCAGTTCACTGGTGTCCTTGATGTGCTAGGGCCACTACTTTTGCATGTAGTGCTCGCAGGACAACTCTCCACCACCATCCAAGGACGAGTCCTTTTGGCCACAATCATCTTGGAACGACTCAGTGGCTCTTAATTCCAGGTTCATGGCTTTGGGGCATGCTCACTGGGCTATCGTCCAGACGAATTCCTCTGTCTTGTCCATTTCCCTGCAAGCAGATGCTTTTTGCATTTTTTTTTCTTTTATTTATAATTATTCAGACAAAAATCAAAATGCTCACATGTGTGCAGCAAGCAAATACTTAGCGAGCCGCTGTTACCTCCTTTGCCAGTCTCGATAAATAATCCGTAGGATTTATAAATGACTTAGAGTTGATACAGTTGTAAATTTTTTCAATCTACTTTTCGAATCGGTGGCATGGGGGTGGGACATGCCAGCAAAAAGGATGGTCAGGGGCTGTGATCAGTGACAGATTGTTACGTAGAAATACAGGTGGAAATGAGCATACCCCCACTTACTGACCAACATTTCACGTTGTATTTAGACATTTTTGGGACTCTGTGTCTGCAAGTGCTTGACTTTCGAATGCTACCAGTACCCACTATCCCATTGCTTGCTCTTGGATCAGGACCAACCCTAGGCCACGGGATTCACATCTATGACTAGTTCTGTATTTTTTGGTTGTTAGCATTCACCCTGGTGGTGTCATGGCTAAGTGCTCTCTTGACTTTACAGAATGCCTCTTTGTGCGTGGGCCTCCATTCCCACTGAGCCCTTGCCTTTATGGGGCCCTCTATGGTTTGGTCAGTGCTGCTAAATTTGGTATGAGTTGCCCACAATAATTGGCCGTTGTTTGGGAATATTAGGATATCATCATACTGAAGACCCCTTCTATCCCTGACATGGTCTCCCTCGGAGCATTCTGGAACACCTCTGCGGCAGAGAAAATGCCAAAGTTCAACCTATTGTACCTTCTGAGTCCCAAATGCATTGAAAATATACCGACTCTCAGGGTGTAGTGGTAGCTGGTGTCAACCGGTGCTCAGATCTAGCTTGAGAACTACTGGGACACAATGAGGCCGATGATGATTTTGTCCATTTTGGAGGGGAGGTGGCACTCCCTTCTGAAGGAACGATTGGGAGACACATATCTATGAACAGTTGCACAGCTCCTGCTTGTTTGGACTTTTTGGTTATTATCATTGGAGGCACACAATGGGAGGGAAGAAGCCTTTTCAATTATGCCCATTAACTCCAACCTCTCCAGCTCTTTCTCCACCAGTGGGCGCAGGTCAAAAGGCACTCTCCTGTGCCAGAGGGCTACTGGCCGGATCGTTTTGTCTATGTGCAGTTTAATGATGGTACCTTTAAGCAAGCCAGACCTCAAATTAACTGGATACAGTATTCAAGAAAGTTTTTAGTGTTGCATGTGTAGATTTATTTCGCATAAAAAAATAAACTAGCCCTAAGTCTTCATCTTTGTGGCAACTCAGCAGCATCCTCACCCCTTCCTTTGTGACATGGAATGTAGTGCCCTCTTTCTGGTCTTTGTGTTGCACTTGGACCTCGAAAGTTCCTGCTAATGGTGTAGCCCTCCAAAGGAATATATTTTTATACTTGTGAGCCTCAGTTAGGTGCCAGGATTGCGTTGGTTCCTCAGGAGCAGTACCCTCAAGAGGCCCACCTTCCAGCAGCTCTGACTCTGAGGCAAAATCAACAGAGGATCCGAGTGGCCAGATGAAGAGAAAGGAGTTAGGAAGGGTACTGCAGGGAGGGAGACCTGGAACACATGGTTCAATCCATTAGTTCCACAGTTTGAACGTTCAGGCATGCAACTGTCACAAATAATAGTCACACTGTATATAACGGGTAGTGAGTACTTGAAAGAAATGATGATTACTCTTAGACTGAATCTCAATATTCACTGTACTTGACTCATGTACTATTCTCCTGTTTCATTCAGTCTATCAAGGTTTCTCTGGGTATTCACACTTTAACAATATGTTGGTTCATTGTGAATGGTATTACGCATACTATTCGGCTTACGTAGCATACATCGTTTGTGGCTATCAATAAAGTAGCAACAATGATAGTCAAACTGTATTCACTCTGAGTCTTTCTTTAAATAATACCAAGTACATAAGAAGCAATCAGTAGCTTGCTGTTTCCAGTGTGTTTTTTTTGTACCAACTTGCGGGCAACAGGCTTAGGATGAAGGTCACTACGGAGCAAGTCGATTGTCTGTGCTCCCTGACCGCACAAGATACTGCAGGCAATGTCAAGTTCAAAGCGCAAGACGTGCATGACTAACGAGGATCGCCTACCTTGTTGTTGGGCCGGCAGCACACCAGTTACGAGACCGGCCTTCTGGAATCTTGGCAACGCAGGAACTAAACAAAACCTACTGGGGTCTTGAAAGATTGTATTGTATTGTAATTGCATTTATATAGCGCTTACTACCCCTCATGAGGCGTCAAAGCGCTTTTTTGGCGAATAGCACGCTACTCCGGAATCCATAAAGGATTAGTGTTGAATTAGTATAGTGAAATATGAAAGCAATTTGAGTGGTGGATTGGTTAGTCAGTTATTTGGATTCAGAAGGATAGCGGAGGGATAGAAGAGGGAAAAAGGGTTTGCATTTATATAGCGCTTGTTACCCCTGATGGGGTGTTGAAGCGCTTTTTTCGGCGAGTAGCACGCTATTCCTGAACCCATAAAGGATTAGTGGTGAATTAGTATAGTGAAATATGAAAGTAATTTGAGTGGTGGATATTAGTCACTTATTTGGATTGAGAAGGATAGCGGAGGGATAGAAGAGGGATAAAGGTTTGCATTTATTTAGCGCTTGTTACCCCTGAATGGGTGTTGAAGCACTTTTTTGTCGAGTAGCATGGTACTCTGGAACCCATAAAGGATTAGTGGGGAATTAGTATAGTGAAATATGAAATTTGAGAAGTGGACATGTTAGTCTGTTATTTTGATTGAAAAGGATAGTGGAGGGATAGAAGAGTGAAAGATTTAGACTTTTTTTTTTTTTTGGAGGTCATAGCAGTAGTAGGAGGCTTGGGATGAGTAAAAAGGGATGTGGAGGGGAATAGTCAGAGGGAAGAGTTTAGAAAGGCTTGATTTGGGGGATCGGAATAGTTAAAGAGGTGTCAGATGGTGCAAGGAGGGAAAGAGTAGGGGAGAGTCTAGAAAGGGATATTTTGGGGATCATAGTAGTGGTATGGGGTTTGGGATGAATGAGACAGTGGATGTAGATATATTGATAGAGGTTCCCTGATTAAATATCGATGTAATAAATATAGACATACACAAATATCGACTCAAAAATATAGAATACAAAAATATCGACTCCCTATACTTAAACAGGTAAGTACAATAATATTGAATCAAAAATATCGAAGTAAAAAATATAGATGTAAAAAATATCGACTTAAAAATATATATAACTTAAATAAAATATATTAAATATTATTAATATTTTTAACAAATTAAATTACATTTAATATATATTTTAACTAAATATAACAAATAAACTTAATTTAAAAAATATAAAAACACAAACAAAAATGTATACATATACATATATTTACTTAAATATAATTTATTAACTGTTATCTTTATTTAATTTATAAACTTTTTAAATTATATAAAAATAAAATATATACATATATCAATAATTTAAAATAAAATAAAACATTCTATAATTAATTAAAACATTAAACTATCAAAACAAAAATAAAACATACATTTTGCAACACAATAAATACAACAGTAGGGAAAGTGCTGGATAGCACAGGGGTAAAAATTACTATTCCCACTCCAGTGAGTGCAACAGTAGGGAAAGTGTTGGATAGCGGAGGGTAAAAATTACTATTCCCACTCCAGTGAATGCAACAGTAGGGAAAGTGCTGGATAGCGGAGGGGTAAAAATTACTATTCCCACTCCAGTGAGTGCAACAGTAGGGAAAGTGTTGGATAGCAGAGGGGTAAAAATTACTATTCCCACTCCAGTGAATGCAACAGTAGGGAAAGTGCTGGATAGAGGAGGGGTAAAAACTACTATTCCCACTCCAGTGAGTGCAACAGCAGGGAAAGTGTTGGATAGCGGAGGGGTAAAAATTACTATTTCCACTCCAGTGAATGCAACAGTAGGGAAAGTGCTGGATAGCGGAGGGGTAAAAATTACTATTCCCACTCCAATGAGTGCAACAGTAGGGAAAGTATTTGATAGCAGAAAAACAAAAATTACTAATAACATTTCAATAATTAAAAAATATATATATTCTTAAAAATAAATAAACAATATTTTAAAATGATACCATTAAACATATTAAACATATAAAAATAACACACGTTATAATGTTAATTATATATAATAAAAACCTACAAATATGATATTTAAAAAAATAATAAATACATTTATAAACAATATTTATTTAAGAGAAACAAATATTCACAAACAAATTATTTAAAACATAAATGTATTTCTTTTATTTCCTACCCTATAACACCACACCAATAAAAAAGACCAACATTTTTATTACATTTTATTTCCATAATTAACATAATTAATATTAAATTTAAAATATATTATTATTAAAAAAGATAATAAACATTCATTAATTACACATTCTTTAACACTATAATATCCACAACACATACCTAAAATTAATAACACAATTAATAATTACTAATTAATTAATTTAAATTAACAAATAATTAATAATTCATCAATAAAAAATAAATTACTTCCCACCCTTCCCACCATTTACACCTATAAACACCACAACACACACTTAAAATTAATTACACAATTACCATAATTAATTAATTAATTTAAATTAATTAACAACTAATTATCAAACAATTATTAATAAATTAGTTTACACATTTAACTCTATAACATCACAATTATACAAATATAAATAAATATAAATTATTCAATAAATTTCATATAATTAAATTACTTCCCACCCTATTCCCCTATAAACCCACAACTCGCTACGGAACTAAAAACACAAAATTCAATTAAAAAAAAATTATTAACTGCTATAAATAATAAATAAAATTTATATAATTAAATTACTTCCCACCCTATTCCCCTATAAACCCACAACCCGCTACGGAACTAAAAACGCAAAATTCAATTAAAAAAAAATATTAACTACTAAAATTTTAACACATATAATAAAAATACAAACAATTCTCATACAAAAAACAAACATCACACACATATCAAATATATACTAAAATACATAACATTAATAAATAAAAAAAATAAAAAAATAAAAATAAACAAAAAAAAATCAATATTTTTAACAACTATGGTGCCAATTCCGATCTGGGTCGGAAAGCCCTCCGACCGATCCGGATCCGGATTGTTTTCCGACTGAGCCGGACCCCTGCAGTCCGACCGAGCGAGTACAATGCGGCCGTATGCTGTCGGACTCGGTTCGCTACACTACACAAACACCACTGCACTACCCTAAACCCTATATCTACCCCCAGCACGACCCCGTACACTACACAAACACCACTGTGCTACCCTAAACCCTAAAACACTATCCCCAGCAAGACCCCCTACACTACACAAACACCACTGCACTACCCTAAACCCTAAAACACTCCCCCAGCACGACCCCCTAAACTACCCAAACACCACTGCACTACCCTAAACCCTAAAACACGACCCCCTACACTACACAAACACCACTGCACTTCCATAAACCCTAAAACACTACCCCCAGCACGACCCCCTACACTACACAAACACCACTGCACTACCCTAAACCCTAAAACACTACCCCCTACACTACACAAACACCACTTCACTACCCTAAAACCTAAAACACTACCCCCAGCACGACCCCCTACACTAGGTGTGGCGCCGCGGCCAGGGAGACTGACGCTGGACGCTGGGGATCACGGTACGATCCCTGGCTCCGGCGGCAGGGGTCTGCCCAGCACCATGCGACTCTGGGCAATACCTCGCTTAATCTTCCCAACGGCCCCCAGCGCCGAGATACCCCTTAGGGGGTGATTCGTGCGCTATACAAGTACTGGATTTACATTTTTACACTACACAAACACCACTGCACTAAACCCTAAAACACTACACCCAGCACGACCCCCTACACTACACAAACACAACTGAACTACCCTAAACCCTAAAACACTACCCCCAGCACGACCCCCTACACTACACAAACACCACTGCACTACCCTAAACCCTAAATCTACCCCCAGCACTACCCCCTACACTACACAATCACCACTGCACTACCCTAAACCCTAAAACACTACCCCCAGCACGACCCCCTACACTACCCAAACACCACTGCACTACTCTAAACCCTAAAACACTACCCCCAGCACTACCCCCTATACTACCCAAACACCACTGCACTACCCTAAACCCTAAAACACTATCCCCAGCACGACCCCTACACTACACAAACACCACTGCACTACCCTAAACCCTAAAACACTACCCCATCATGACCCCCTACACTGCCCAAACACCACTGCACTACCCTAAACCCTAAAACACTACCCCCAGCACGACCCTCTACACTACACAAACACCACT
The DNA here is from genome assembly GCA_963921515.1 of Calotriton arnoldi. NCBI lineage: Eukaryota > Metazoa > Chordata > Amphibia > Caudata > Salamandridae > Calotriton > Calotriton arnoldi. Next base: position 502,961 of record CAWUFW010012822.1, read on the forward strand.
GCACTTCCCTAAATGCTAAAACACTACCCCCAGCACGACCCACTACAGTACCCAAACACCACTGCACTACCCTAAACCCTAAACCACTACCCCAAGCACGACCCCCTACACTACCTAAACACCACTGCACTACCCTAAACCCTAAAACACTACCCCCAGCAGTACCCCTACACCACCCAAACACCACTGCACTACCCTAAACCCTAAAACACTACCCCCAGCACGACCCACTACAGTACCCAAACACCACTGCACTACCCTAAACCCTAAACCACTACCCCAAGCACGACCCCCTACACTACCCAAACACCACTGCTCTACCCTAAACCCTAAAACACTACCCCCAGCAGTACCCCCTACACTACACAAACACCACTGCACTACCCTAAACCCTAAAACACTACCCCCAGAACGACCCCCTACACTACCCAAACGCCTCTGCACTACCCTAAACCCTAAAACACTACCCCCAGCACGACCCCCTACACTACACAAACACCACTGCACTACCCTAAACCCTAAAACGCTACCCCCTACACTACACAAACACCACTGCACTACCCTAAACCCTACACTACACAAACACCACTACACTACCCTAAACCCTAAAACACTACCCCCAGCACGACCCCCTACACTACACAAACACCACAGCACTACCCTAAACCCTAAAACACTACCCCAGCACGACCCCCTACACTTCCCAAACACCACTGCACTACCCTAAACCCTAAAACACTACCCCCAGCAGTACCCCCTACACTACCCAAACACCACTGCACTACCCTAAACCCTAAAACACTACCCCCAGTATGACCCCCTACACTACCCAAACACCGCTGCACTACCCTAAACCCTAAAACACTACCCCCAGCACGACCCCCTACACTACCCAAACACCACTGTACTACCCTAAACCCTAAAACACTACCCCCAGCACGACCCCCTACACTACCCAAACACCACTGCACTACCCTAAAACACTACCCCAGCACAACCCCATACACTACCCAAACACTACTGCACTACCCTAAACCCTAAAACACTACCCCCAGCACGACCCCCTACACTACCCAAACACCACTGCACTACCCTAAACCCTAAAACACTACCCCCAAAACGACCCCCTACACTACCCAAACACCACTGCACTACCCTACACCCTAAAACACTACCCCCAGCATGACCCCTACACTACCCAAACAGCACTGCACTACTCTAAACCCTAAAACACGACCCCCTACAATACACAAATACCACTGCATTACCCTAAACCCTAAAACACTACCCCCAGCATGACCTACACTACACAAACACCACTGCACTACCCTAAACCCTAAAACACTACCCCCAGCACAACCCCCTACACTACCCAAACACCACTGCACTACCCTAAACCCTAAAACACTACCCCCAGCACGACCCCCTACACTACACAAACACCACTGCACTACCATAAACCCTAAAACACTACCCCCAGCACGACCCCCTACACTACACAAACACCACTGCACTACCCTAAACCCTAAAACACTACCCCCAGCACGACCCCCTACACTAGGTGTGGCGCCGCGGCCAGGGCGACTGATGCTGGACGCTGGGGATCACGGTTCGATCCCTGGCTCCGGCGGCAGGGGTCTGCCAAGCACCATGCGACTCTGGGCAATAGCTCGCTTAATCTTCCCAACGGCCCCCAGCGCCGAGATACCCCTTCGGGGGTGATTTGTGCGCTATACAAGTACTGGATTTACATTTTTACACTACACAAACACCACTGCACTACCCTAAACCCTTAAACACTACCCCCAGCACGACCCCTACATTACCCAAACACCACTGCACTACCCTAAACCCTAAAACACTACCCCCAGCACTACCCCTACACTACCCAAACACCACTGCACTACCCTAAACCCTAAAACACTACCCCCAGCACAACCCCCTACACTACCCAAACACCACTGCAGTACCCTAAAACACGACCCCCTACACTACACAAACACCACTGCACGTCCCTAAACCTTAACACACTACCCCCAGCACGACCCCCTACACTACACAAACACAACTGCACTACCCTAAACCCTAAAACACTACCCCCAGCACGACCCCCTACACTACACAAACACCACTGCACTACCCTAAACCCTAAATCTACCCCCAGCACGACCCCTACACTACACAAACACCACTTCACTACCCTAAACCCTAAAACACTACCCCCAGCACGGCCCCCTACACTACCCAAACACCACTGCACTACCCTAAACCCTAAAGCACTACCCCAGCACGACCCCTACACTACCCAAACACCACTGCACTACCCTAAACCCTAAAACACTACCCCCAGCACAACCCCCTACACCACCCAAACACCACTGCACTACCCTAAACCCTAAAACACTACCCCCCAGCACGACCCCCTATACTACACAAACACCTCTGCACTACCCTAAACCCTAAAACACTACCCCCAGCACGACCCCCTACACTACCCAAACACCACTGCACTACCCTAAACCCTAAAACACTACCCCCAGCACGACCCCCTACACTACACAAACACCAGTGCACTACCCTAATCTACCCCCAGCACGACCCCCTACACTAAACAAACACCACTGCACTACCCCAAACCCTAAAACACTACCCCCAGCACGACCCCCTACACTACCCGAACACCACTGCACTACCCTAAACCCTAAAACACTACCCCCAGCATGACACCCTACACTACCCAAACACCACTGCACTACCCTTAACCCCAAAACACGACCCCCTACACTACACAAACACCACTGCACTACCCTAAACCCTAAAACACAACCCCCAGCACGACCCCCTACACTACACAAACCACTGCACTACCCTAAACCCTAAAACACTACCCCCTACACTACACAAACACCACTGCACTACCCTAAACCCTAAAACACTACCCCCAGCATGACCCCCTACACTACACAAACACCACTGCACTACCCTAAACCCTAAGACACTACCCCCAGCACTACCCCTACACCACCCAAACACCACTGCACTACCCTAAACCCTAAAACACTACCCCCAGCACGACCCCCTACACTACCCAAACACCACTGCACTACCCTAAAACACTACCCCCAGCACTACCCCCTACACTACACAAACACCACTGCACTACCCTAAACCCTAAATCTACCCCCAGCACGACCCCGTACACTACACAAACACCACTGTGCTACCCTAAACCCTAAAACACTACCCCCAGCATGACCCCCTACACTACCCAAACACCACTGCGCTACCCTAAACGCTAAAACACTACCCCCAGCACGACCCGCTACACTACACAAACACCACTGCACTACCCTAAACCCTAAAACACTACCCCCAGCATGACCCCCTACACTACACAAATACCACTGCACTACCCTAAAACACTACCCCAACACGACTCCCTACACTATACAAACACCACTGCACTACCCTGGCCTAAACCCTAAAACACTACCCCCAGCACGACCCCCTACACTACCCAAACACCACTGGACTACCCTAAACCCTAAAACACTACCCCCAGCACGACCCCCTACACTTCACAAACACCACTGCACTACCCTAAACCCTAAATCTACCCCCATCACTACCCCCTACACTACACAAACACCACTGCACTACCCTAAACCCTAAAACACTCCCCCCAGCACGACCCCTTACACTACACAAACACCACTGCACTACACTAAAACACTACCCCCAGCACTACCCCCTACACTACACAAACATCACTGCACTCCCCTAAACCACTACCCCCAGCACTACCCCCTACACTACCCAAACACCACTGCACTACCCTAAACCCTAAAACACTACCCCCAGCACGACCCCCTACACTACACAAACACCACTGCACTACCCCCAGCAGTACCCCTACACTACCCATATACCACTGCACTACGCTAAACCCTAAAACACTACCCCCAGCACGACCCCTACACTACACAAACACCACTGCACTACCCTAAACCCTAAAACACTACCCCCAGCACGACCCCTCACACTACACAAACCACTGCACTACCCTAAACCCTAAAACACTACCCCCTACACTACACAAACACCACTGCACTACCCTAAACCCTAAAACACTACCCCCAGCATGACCCCCTACACTACACAAACACCACTGCACTACCCTAAACCCTAAGACACTACCCCCAGCACTACCCCTACACCACCCAAACACCACTGCACTACCCTAAACCCTAAAACACTACCCCCAGCACGACCCCCTACACTACCCAAACACCACTGCACTACCCTAAAACACTACCCCCAGCACTACCCCCTACACTATACAAACACCACTGCACTACCCTAAACCCTAAAACACTACCCCCAGCACGACCCCCTACACTACCCAAACACCACTGCACTACCCTAAACCCTAAAACACTACCCCCAGCACGACCCCCTACACTTCACAAACACCACTACACTACCCTAAACCCTAAATCTACCCCATCACTACCCCCTACACTCAAACACCACTGCACTACCCTAAACCCTAAAACACTACCCCCAGCACGACCCCCTACACTACCCAAAGACCACTGCACTACCCTAAAACACTACCCCCAGCACTACCCCCTACACTACACAAACATCACTGCACTCCCTAAACCACTACCCCCAGCACTACCCCCTACACTACCCAAACACCACTGCACTACCCTAAACCCTAAAACACTACCCCCAGCACGACCCCCTACACTACACAAACACCACTGCACTACCCTAAAACACTACCCCCAGCAGTACCCCTACACTACCCATATACCACTGCACTACGCTAAACCCTAAAACACTACCCCCAGCACGACCCCCTACACTACACAAACACTACTGCACTACCCTAAATCCTAAAACACTACCCCCAGCACGACCCCCTACACTACCCAAACACCTCTGCACTACCCTAAACCCTAAAACACTACCCCCTACACTACACAAACACCACTGCACTACCCTAAACCCTAAAACACTACCCCCAGCATGACCCCCTACACTACCCAAACACCACTGCACTACCCTAAACCCTAAAACACTACCCCCAGCACGACCCCCTACACTTTACAAACACCACTGCACTACCCTAAACACTAAATCTACCCCCATCACTACCCCCTACACTACACAAACACCACTGCACTACCCTAAACCCTAAAACACTACCCCCAGCATGACACCCTACACTACCCAAAGACCACTGCACTACCCTAAAACACTACCCCCTACACTACACAAACATCACTGCACTCCCCTAAACCACTACCCCCAGCACTACCCCCTACACTACCCAAACACCACTGCACTACCCTAAACCCTAAAACACTACCCCCAGCACGACCCCCTATACTACACAAACACCACTGCACTACCCTAAAACACTACCCCCAGCAGTACCCCTACACTACCCATATACCACTGCACTACGCTAAACCCTAAAACACTACCCCCAGCACGACCCCCTACACTACACAAACACCACTGCACTACCCTAAACCCTAAAACACTACCCACAGCACGACCCCCTACACTACACAAACCACTGCACTACCCTAAACCCTAAAACACTACCCCCTACACTACACAAACACCACTGCACTACCCTAAACCCTAAAACACTACCCCCAGCACGACCCCCTACACTACCCAAACACCACTGCAGTACCCTAAAACACGACCCCCTACACTACACAAACACCACTGCACTACCCTAAACCTTAACACACTACCCCCAGCACGACCCCCTACACTACACAAACACAACTGCACTACCCTAAACCCTAAAACACTACCCCAGCATGACCCCCTACACTACCCAAACACCACTGCACTACCCTAAACCCTAAAACACTACCCCCAGGATGACCCCCTACACTACCCAAACACCACTGCACTACCCTAAAACACGACTCCCTACACTACACAAACACCACTGCACTACCCTAAACCCTAAAACACTACAGGCAGCACGACCCCTACACTACACAAACACCACTGCGCTACCCTAAAACACTACCCCCAGCACGACCCCCTACACTACACAAACACCACTGCACTACCCTAAACCCTAAATCTACCCCCAGCACGACCCCCTACACTACCCAAACACCACTGCACTACCCTAAACCCTAAAACACTACCCCCAGCACGACCCCTACACTACCCAAACACCACTGCACTACCCTAAACCCTAAAACACTACCCCCAGCACAACCCCCTACACTACCCAAACACCACTGCACTACCCTAAACCCTAAAACACTACCCCCCAGCACGACCCCCTACACTACACAAACACCTCTGCACTACCCTAAACCCTAAAACACTACCCCCAGCACGACCCCCTACACTACCCAAACACCACTGCACTACCCTAAACCCTAAAACACTACCCCCAGCACAACCCCCTACACTACCCAAACACCACTGCACTACCCTAATCTACCCCCAGCACGACCCCCTACACTACCCAAACACCACTGCACTACCCTAAACCTTAACACACTACCCCCAGCACGACCCCCTACACTACACAAACACAACTGCACTACCCTAAACCCTAAAACACTAACCCAGCATGACCCCCTACACTACCCAAACACCACTGCACTACCCTAAACCCTAAAACACTACCCCCAGGATGACCCCCTGCACTACCCAAACACCACTGCACTACCCTAAAACACGACTCCCTACACTACACAAACACCACTGCACTACCCTAAACCCTAAAACACTACCCCCAGCACGACCCCCTACACTACCCAAACACCACTGCACTACCCTAAACCCTAAAACACAACCCCCAGCACGACCCCCTACACTACACAAACCACTGCACTACCCTAAACCCTAAAACACTACCCCCTACACTACACAAACACCACTGCACTACCCTAAACCCTAAAACACTACCCCCAGCATGACCCCCTACACTACACAAACACCACTGCACTACCCTAAACCCTAAGACACTACCCCCAGCACTACCCCTACACCACCCAAACACCACTGCACTACCCTAAACCCTAAAACACTACCCCCAGCACGACCCCCTACACTACCCAAACACCACTGCACTACCCTAAAACACTACCCCCAGCACTACCCCCTACACTACACAAACACCACTGCACTACCCTAAACCCTAAATCTACCCCCAGCACGACCCCGTACACTACACAAACACCACTGTGCTACCCTAAACCCTAAAACACTACCCCCAGCATGACCCCCTACACTACCCAAACACCACTGCGCTACCCTAAACACTAAAACACTACCCCCAGCACGACCCGCTACACTACACAAACACCACTGCACTACCCTAAACCCTAAAACACTACCCCCAGCATGACCCCCTACACTACACAAACACCACTGCACTACCCTAAAACACTACCCCCAGCACTACCCCCTACACTATACAAACACCACTGCACTACCCTAAACCCTAAAACACTACCCCCAGCACGACCCCCTACACTACCCAAACACCACTGCACTACCCTAAAACACTACCCCCAGCACTACCCCCTACACTACACAAACATCACTGCACTCCCCTAAACCACTACCCCCAGCACTACCCCCTACACTACCCAAACACCACTGCACTACCCTAAACCCTAAAACACTACCCCCAGCACGACCCCCTACACTACACAAACACCACTGCACTACCCTAAAACACTACCCCCAGCAGTACCCCTACACTACCCATATACCACTGCACTACGCTAAACCCTAAAACACTACCCCCAGCACGACCCCCTACACTACACAAACACCACTGCACTACCCTAAATCCTAAAACGCTACCCCCAGCACGACCCCCTACACTTCCCAAACACCTCTGCACTACCCTAAACCCTAAAACACTACCCCCTACACTACACAAACACCACTGCACTACCCTAAACCCTAAAACACTACCCCCAGCACGACCCCCTACGCTACCCAAACACCACTGCACTACCCTAAACCCTAAAACACTACCCCCAGCACGACCCCCTACACTTCACAAACACCACTGCACTACCCTAAACCCTAAATCTACCCCCATCACTACCCCCTACACTACACAAACACCACTGCACTACCCTAAACCCTAAAACACTACCCCCAGCATGACACCCTACACTACCCAAAGACCACTGCACTACCCTAAAACACTACCCCCAGCACTACCCCCTACACTACACAAACATCACTGCACTCCCCTAAACCACTACCCCCAGCACTACCCCCTACACTACCCAAACACCACTGCACTACCCTAAACCCTAAAACACTACCCCCAGCACGACCCCCTACACTACACAAACACCACTGCACTACCCTAAAACACTACCCCCAGCAGTACCCCTACACTACCCATATACCACTGCACTACGCTAAACCCTAAAACACTACCCCCAGCATGACCCCCTACACTACACAAACACCACTGCACTACCCTAAACCCTAAAACACTACCCCCAGCACGACCCCCTACACTACCCAAACACCACTGCAGCTAACCCTAAAACACGACCCCCTACACTACACAAACACCACTGCACTACCCTAAACCCTAACACACTACCCCCAGCACGACCCCCTACACTACACAAACACAACTGCACTACCCTAAACCCTAAAACACTACCCCAGCATGACCCCCTACACTACCCAAACACCACTGCACTACCCTAAACCCTAAAACACTACCCCCAGGATGACCCCCTACACTACCCAAACACCACTGCACTACCCTAAAACACGCACTCCCTACACTACACAAACACCACTGCACTACCCTAAACCCTAAAACACTACAGGCAGCCCGACCCCTACACTACACAAACACCACTGCGCTACCCTAAAACACTACCCCCAGCACGACCCCCTACACTACACAAACACCACTGCACTACCCTAAACCCTAAATCTACCCCCAGCACGACCCCCTACACTACACAAACACCACTTCACTACCCTAAACCCTAAAACACTACCCCCAGCACGGCCCCCTACACTACCCAAACACCACTGCACTACCCTAAACCCTAAAACACTACCCCCAGCACAACCCCTACACTACCCAAACACCACTGCACTACCCTAAACCCTAAAACACTACCCCCAGCACGACCCCCTACACTACACAAACACCTCTGCACTACCCTAAACCCTAAAACACTACCCCCAGCACGACCCCCTACACTACCCAAACACCACTGCACTACCCTAAACCCTAAAACACTACCCCCAGCACAACCCCCTACACTACCCAAACACCACTGCACTACCCTAATGCACTACCCCCAGCACGACCCCCTACACTACCCAAACACCACTGCACTACCCTAAACCCTAAAACACTACCCCCAGCACGACCCCCTACACTACCCAAACACCACTGCACTACCCTAAACCCTAAAACACTACCCCCAGCATGACACCCTACACTACCCAAACACCACTGCATAACCCCAAAACACGACCCCCTATACTACACAAACACCACTGCACTACCCTAAACCGTAAAACACTACCCCCAGCACGACCCCCTACACTACACAAACCACTGCACTACCCTAAACCCTAAAACACTACCCCCTACACTACACAAACACCACTGTGCTACCCTAAACCCTAAAACACTACCCCCAGCATGACCCCCTACACTACCCAAACACCACTGCGCTACCCTAAACACTAAAACACTACCCCCAGCACGACCCGCTACACTACACAAACACCACTGCACTACCCTAAACCCTAAAACACTACCCCCAGCATGACCCCCTACACTACACAAACACCACTGCACTACCCTAAAACACTACCCCCAGCACTACCCGGTACACTATACAAACACCACTGCACTACCCTAAACTCTAAAACACTACCCCCAGCACGACCCCCTACACTACCCAAACACCACTGCACTACTCCTAAAACACTACCCCCAGCACGACCCCCTACACTTCACAAACACCACTGCACTACCCTAAACCCTAAATCTACCCCCATCACTACCCCCTACACTACACAAACACCACTGCACTACCCTAAACCCTAAAACACTACCCCCAGCACGACGCCCTACACTACCCAAAGACCACTGCACTACCCTAAAACACTACCCCCAGCACTACCCCCTACACTACACAAACATCACTGCACTCCCTAAACCACTACCCCCAGCACTACCCCCTACACTACCCAAACACCACTGCACTACCCTAAACCCTAAAACACTACCCCCAGCACGACCCCCTACACTACACAAACACCACTGCACTACCCTAAAACACTACCCCCAGCAGTACCCCTACACTACCCATATACCACTGCACTACGCTAAACCCTAAAACACTACCCCCAGCACGACCCCCTACACTACACAAACACCACTGCACTACCCTAAACCCTAAAACACTACCCCCAGCACGACCCCCTACACTACACAAACCACTGCACTACCCTAAACCCTAAAACACTACCCCCTACACTACACAAACACCACTGCACTACCCTAAACCCTAAAACACTACCCCCAGCATGACCCCCTACACTACACAAACACCACTGCACTACCCTAAACCCTAAGACACTACCCCCAGCACTACCCCTACACCACCCAAACACCACTGCACTACCCTAAACCCTAAAACACTACCCCCAGCACGACCCCCTACACTACCCAAACACCACTGCACTACCCTAAAACACTACCCCCAGCACTACCCCCTACACTACACAAACACCACTGCACTACCCTAAACCCTAAATCTACCCCCAGCACGACCCCGTACACTACACAAACACCACTGTGCTACCCTAAACCCTAAAACACTACCCCCAGCATGACCCCCTACACTACCCAAACACCACTGCGCTACTCTAAACGCTAAAACACTACCCCCAGCACGACCCGCTACACTACACAAACACCACTGCACTACCCTAAACCCTAAAACACTACCCCCAGCACGACCCCCTACACTACACAAACACCACTGCACTACCCTAAAACACTACCCCCAGCACTACCCCCTACACTATACAAACACCACTGCACTACCCTAAACCCTAAAACACTACCCCCAGCACGACCCCTTACACTACCAAAACACCACTGCACTATCCTAAACCCTAAAACACTACCCCCAGCACGACCCCCTACACTTCACAAACACCACTACACTACCCTAAACCCTAAATCTACCCCATCACTACCCCCTACACTACACAAACACCACTGCACTACCCTAAACCCTAAAACACTACCCCCAGCACGACCCCCTACACTACCCAAAGACCACTGCACTACCCTAAAACACTACCCCCAGCACTACCCCCTACACTACACAAACATCACTGCACTCCTAAACCACTACCCCCAGCTACCCTAAACCCTAAAACACTACCCCCAGCACGACCCCCTACACTACACAAACACCACTGCACTACCCTAAAACACTACCCCCAGCAGTATCCCTACACTACCCATATACCACTGCACTACGCTAAACCCTAAAACACTACCCCCAGCACGACCCCCTACACTACACAAACATCACTGCACTACCCTAAACCTAAAACACTACCCCCAGCACGACCCCATACACTACACAAACACCACTGCACTACCCTAAACCACTACCCCCAGCACTACCCCCTACACTACCCAAACACCACTGCACTACCCTAAACCCTAAAACACTACCCCCAGCACGACCCCCTACACTACACAAACACCACTGCACTACCCTAAACCCTAAACACTACCCCCAGCACTACCCCTACACTACCCAAACACCACTGCACTACCCTAAACCCTAAAACACTACCCCCAGCACGACCCCCTACACTACACCAAACACCACTGCACTACCCTAAATCCTAAAACACTACCCCCAGCACTACCCCCTACACTACCCAAACACCACTGCACTACCCTAAACCCTAAAACACTACCCCCAGCACGACCCCCTACACTACACAAACACCACTGCACTACCCTAAAACACTACCCCCAGCAGTACCCCTACACTACCCATATACCACTGCACTACGCTAAACCCTAAAACACTACCCCCAGCACGACCCCCTACACTACACAAACACCACTGCACTACCCTAAACCCTAAAACACTACCCCCAGCACGACCCCCTACACTACACAAACCACTGCACTACCCTAAACCCTAAAACACTACCCCCAGCATGACCCCCTACACTACACAAACACCACTGCACTACCCTAAACCCTAAGACACGACCCCCAGCACGACCCCCTACACTACCCAAACACCACTGCACTACCCTAAACCCTAAAACACTACCCCCAGCACAACCCCCTACACTACCCAAACACCACTGCACTACCCTAAAACACTACCCCCAGCACTACCCCCTACACTACACAAACACCACTGCACTACCCTAAACCCTAAATCTACCCCAGCACGACCCCATACACTACACAAACACCACTGTGCTACCCTAAACCCTAAAACACTACCCCCAGCATGACCCCTACAGTACACAAACACCACTGAGCTACCCTAAACGCTAAAACACTACCCCCAGCATGACCCGCTACACTACACAAACACCACTACACTACCCTAAACCCTAAAACACTACCCCCAGCACGACCCCCTACACTACACAAACACCACTGCACTACCCTAAAACACTACCCCCAGCACTACCCCCTACACTATACAAACACCACTGCACTACCCTAAACCCTAAAACACTACCCCCAGCACGACCCCCTACACTACCCAAACACCACTGCACTACCCTAAACCCTAAAACACTACCCCCAGCACGACCCCCTACACTTCACAAACACCACTACACTACCCTAAACCCTAAATCTACCCCATCACTACCCCCTACACTACACAAACACCACTGCACTACCCTAAACCCTAAAACACTACCCCCAGCACGACCCCCTACACTACCCAAAGACCACTGCACTACCCTAAAACACTACCCCCAGCACTACCCCCTACACTACACAAACATCACTGCACTCCCCTAAACCACTACCCCCAGCACTACCCCCTACACTACCCAAACACCACTGCACTACCCTAAACCCTAAAACACTACCCCCAGCACGACCCCCTACACTACACAAACACCACTGCACTACCCTAAAACACTACCCCCAGCAGTATCCCTACACTACCCATATACCACTGCACTACGCTAAACCCTAAAACACTACCCCCAGCACGACCCCCTACACTACACAAACACCACTGCACTACCCTAAATCCTAAAACACTACCCCCAGCACGACCCCCTACACTACCCAAACACCTCTGCACTACCCTAAACCCTAAAACACTACCCCCTACACTACACAAACACCACTGCACTACCCTAAACCCTAAAACACTACCCCCAGCACGACCCTCAGCACATGCAACTGAAACGAAGCACA